>JADLZK010001016.1:0-356006 GCA_015847255.1 Hyparrhenia diplandra
GTTATAAATTATTATAAAATGGTTATAAATTATTTATAAATTAAAATGTTATAAAATTGGTTATTTATAAATGTAGTTATAAATTGTTAAAGTGGTTATAAATTGTTATAAATTATTATAAAATGTTCTAAATTGTTCTAAATTACTAAATTGAAGCTAGTTTATGATGCGCCACGTGTGAACTTTTCATTTTGAACTTTTCCGCCTCGAAATATGAAATTTGAATTTTTACACATTAGGACATTTGACGCTGAAGCAGGCCATGATTTAAAAGAAGTCATGAACCACGAAAACTTAATAACTCATCCAGATCTAAATTTCATAGCATATACATACGCCTTAGGTCATTTTGCATAGACAAATTATTTACAAGCGTGTAGTTCAAAGTACTAGTCTCCCACATGTAGTTTCACGAAACTTCTGTGTGAGATATTTGTATCATTTTGGACTATTGTTTACATCAGGAATAGCGCAGTGCAATTAGCAGCTCGTTTTGGTGCTTTGGGTGCGTGGTGAAATGCTTCTTCCTCGCTTCGCCGGAGCGGGTCCATGGCATCGTTTTAGTCTTGCCGGGATTGTACGTCCTCCGATTGCGCTTCATCTGGAAAATGCTGCAAAGAGCTTGAGACTCATCATAGTTGTTGTATGTTTGGGACTAGCGACATCGAGAACTCTACGATCCCGGCTGCCTCTCCTTCTGCGTCGACCAATATTATATTTTGCTTGTTCTCGAAACGTTTCCATGCTTGTGAAATTGTAGGCTCGCTTGTGGAGCATCTACGGTCACAACGCACCTTGATCATCTTTGTACGGACGCGACACTTTGAAGGTTCACGGTGGATGGCCCAAAATCGTCCACTACAGAGCTGCGACGAAGGCTTGACCCACTTGGCAGCGCGACTGCGATTACCTGAGGTTACTGCGCAGTGAGTCGAAAGTTTCCATATTTCTTCGACTTTGTCGCGAAAGCATGTCAATGCTTCCTCCACGTCATGGCGGCGTTTCTGCCTCATGCGGCGAGACACCAGCTGTTACGCGTGCGCTCTTCTTGTCCTTTTTCTTTTGTGTGTGGAACACGTACGCGATCGGCATCACGCTACCCTTGCTCGCGTGGTGACTGCAAAAGTGGGCGGCCCTGTAGACAAGCTTGCTTCCACGATCGGCGGCATCATCTCACAGGGAATGTGCGCGCTTTTGGAGCCCGCTTTGGAGGGTAGCTCATACGCGTGTTCCTTCTACTGCCAGCAGTCAACCAGAATGAGTTCTTGCGCACTATCACCTGCAGCCGGAGCTCTTTGTGCTTTTTCACGTATCATCCCATCGCATGATCGCGATTGATTGAAGGATCTTTGTAGTGAGCGTCTAGCACTTTGTCCCCTATGTATGTCGGTCGGTCGTGCTTTTAGGCCCGCAGCACCCCATCCAGGTTCGGCACATTCATGGCGATGCCTGCTGGAAGCGGCAATGGCCCTCCATCTTTGTATGCCGCTTCACGCGGAGTTTCACGGCCTCACGGCTTGTGCCATGCCTCGATCATAGAGCCCTCTGGGTAAGCGCTTGCAGTTTATGATTAGCGAATCGATTGAGAGTGGACGTGAGTGGCTCGATGGTCCACATCGCTTTGTAGGTAGCACGGGTCCCGGTGCATTCGATCGATCCAACCGTAATGGCGTCATCGGGTGTGGCATAATGTCGAAGAGGCACGTGATGCGGGAAAGCACATCTCTGCTCAGCACATTGACTTTTGGCGCGTGATGAACTCTCTTCCGGTGGCGGGCGCGATCGCAGCGCAATTGCTTACGTTGATTTGGTTAAAGTAGTGCGAAATCCTTGCGACCACCATGCTTCCACGCGTATTTTCTGATGCCGAGACGGCTTTGATCACGTGGAAGGAACACGCGTCGGCCATGTGATGCCGAGCGTGCGCTGCTTGCAGCGATTGAGAGTTCGTCATTGTGAGGGTCTTTCGCTGGATACTGAGACTCCTTGACGTTCGAAGAGAAACCGTCGGTACCTTGATCCTCCCGCATCCAAATGCGACCACATAGCCAACTTCTGGCTCAGTCTCGTTAAGGTTGTAGAGCGCTGCACAGGGTTCGACTTCTACGGCATGCGAGATTCGAGAGCGGTGTGGCGTGAAATTTCGGTCGGGATGCCCATGTCAGCAAGATCGGCGTGACTTCACACCATCGCCGTCTTGGTCTATGATATCCATCGGAGGCCGATCGTGCTTTTCGAAGACATTTTTCTCAAGGTGCATCACGATCGATCGCGTGGGGTGTATCGCGGTATCTTCCGGTCACTTTAGATGCTTGAAGAAGATTGACTTCTTCTTTAGAAAGGCGGTTCGGAGCGCTCCTTCCTCCGGTTTATCCCTCTTTTAAGCTTCTTTGTCTTGGAGGTGCCGTCTTCCTTATCGTCGTCTTTCTTCTTCTTCTTCTTTTTCCAAACTTCGCACTCAAAGTCCTTCACCGTATGCCCGAAAACACCTTCGGACCATATTAACTAGTCGGTCTTGTGCGAGGTTTGACCTTCGCCCGCGCTGTTGTCAAAGTACACATTCATTTTGGATCTACGTACCTGTAGCGCGCGGGGAGGAAGCGTCACGTGTTCCATATTACCGCGGTTTTCTTGGATCCCTTGAGGTGAAGTGGAGCAGGTTTCTTCAATACAAGCTACCGCAGGCGGTCTTCCTTTAATCTGCCCGATAATGAAAGCGAGGGGTAATCGGTGATGGTGACAAAAGATGATGGCGCGAAGAGTGAACTTCTCATGATGCGCATCAAACATCTTGACCCCATCATCAAAGCGGTACCTCCATCTCGCACTCCATGAGCGGCTCTCCGGGAACTTACATCTATATGCGTTGCGCCCGGTCGATGAGCATGGTGAGCAAAACATACAGCTTTTGACAAAGATGTGGGAGTAGATTACACATGGTGAAGGACGCCAGGCCCGCGTGCTGTCGCGTGCTGCTTCGGGTCACCGAATGGGTTCATTCAGTCGGTACTCAATGCGAGCCGAGCGTTCACAGGCTCCTCTGCAAAGTCGGGGTAGCGTCGAAGTCTTGCCAGCTGCTAGCATCCAGAAGGGTGCGCGTAGATTCCGATCATCCTTCACTACGATAAGCTAGATGCATGCCGTCATGTGTAGCATCCTCGGGGTTCCCATAGAAAGCGCATGAGGCGTCGATGTGCCGGAAGAGTACCACATTGGCGAGTATTTGGGCGTTTCCTCTGCGTGTAACCTTCCTCTTCCTCGTCTGGCGTTGACATGATCTTCTTGCGCCGCCTTTGGTTTTCTTCAGCCCCCTTCTTCTTCTTTCTGCCCGATCTGTTTCCTCATCGGCGTCATGCGTCCCAGCGCGACATCCGGCATTCAGCTTGTATGCGACTAGCGCCCGCGGTCGCGGACAAGCTGGTCAAATTCTCCGTCTTGATGCGATATAGGATCTGATGGTTGGGGCGAGACATCGGAAACTTCTTCACTTTCGCGCCATGCCCCAGGCGGATCCAACTTCTTAGCGCGTCACGTGCTAGCGAGGAACTTCTGCTGTTAGGCGATGGATACGTTAAAGGCCCGGCGGGTAACTACGAGCTCGGTGAAAACTTAGTGTCGGACCCGACCATGGCGGAACTTAACATATCCGGCAAGTTAGGGTTAAAACTTCGGCAGGTGCAACCCTCGGTTGTCTTTGTAAAAGGGATCAATTGCTGCTGCTTCATCGTTTTGAACTTTTCCAACCATCTCGGGCACCCAAACGAGAATGTCGTCCTCATCCGAGTGGGTTGACCAAATCTTCAAAAACCGGACATCCTGGTCGCGTCGCGCGGATTCTCACGCTTCGCCGTCCCTCCCACCACCACCACCCGTCATCGTCGTCATCGTCGGCGTCGGTGATTCCGAACCATCTGATGGAATTTGGACCAATTTGGTGGACTTTTCACGATCTTACACATCGGCCCAGGGGGCTGCTGTATTGGGTCGGCCCGGTGGATCGAAGGGTGGAACTTCTTAGCCCGTGAAAAGTCCGGACCAAATAGTCGCGTGAAGCCAGCCATGCATGATTAAATTGAGATCGCCGCGGCGGTGTTAGAGAATGCTTTTCGATTCTTGCATTTTGCGCCGACGGACGGATGATGTCGGCCTCGTTGCCAGATTATCTCGGTATTACGCCCGGCTTTCGAGCAACAAACTTCTTCACCTCATCAAAGTATTAGTCATCAACCCTCTTCATCTCATACATCATTGGGCTTCGGTGCCTCTCCATCACGATCGATCCGCGCTCTTCCAAAGCTTAATTAGTGCGTTACATAATACTCAAACCAAAAAAGGAGAACAAGTTACCATAGATCTAGATCTAGAGAAGAAGCGGGGTTTTCTCTCTCCTCCAAAAAAAAAAGATGAATTTGCACGCGAGAGATCACAGATCTAGAGAAGGCGTTTTCTATCTCCTCCAAACCAAAAAAAAAAGTCCACCATAGATCTAAATCTAGAAAACCGGGTTTTCTCTCTCCTCACGTCTCTAGATTTAGAGGGGGATGAAAAAAAGAGGAAAAGAAAGATCAAAAGAGGCGTACTTAGACCAATTGAGTGTCTTCTCCTCCACCAAATCAAAGAAACCAAAACACCCAAATCAAAAGTTTTTGTCGTTTTGGATCAAAACCTCCACAAATAGTTGGAAGGAAGTTACGTGCTGGAAGATGAAGAGGCGGCCGTCCGGTATTTATAAGGTACAGCGGCCTTTTACTGATGGCGAGAGCCCTAGCGTGCGCATGCGCCAAAAGCGGTCGTGTGAGGCGCACCTGTAGCGCCCTTCCGCGGTTAATATCTTTTGCGTGGCGGAAGCGTTGCGGCGCCGCCCGCTAGATAGTCTTTACATGGCGGTAGCGCACGCAACCGCCCGCCGTAAAGAACGCGTGGCGATGGTCGCCGCTAGCGACGGGCGGGAAGGCCAAGGTAGCCGGGCGGTACGACATCGGCCTCGTTGGCCGCAGTGGACGGCGCACGCAGAGTATGGTTGGTTTCGACGCTCGCTTGGTCGGGAGGGTGGCCGACGCGAGCTGCCGCGGCGGGTCGGGCGATCGGGTGCCCCTCCCGTAAGGCTTTCGGCAAGGTGGCCGGGCCGATGGCGGTGGTGGCTTGTTGAGATTCAAGACCGGGCCGATGTTTGAGCCGGGTTCTGGGCTTAAAGTTTAGCGGCGACGACGCCGAGGGCGCCGTTTTCCCCTTGGGGGGCGTCATGTTCTTCTCCCAGTTTTTTCCACGGGTGAAAACCCGGTCCGCTTCTTGACGAGCGATGGCGGCGCAAGACGCCGGACCTTCTTGAAGGCGTTGCCGCGGGATTTCGGCTCGGTCGTGGCCCGGGGCAGGAAGTGAGGTCGGAAGTCGAGCCGCTCGCGTTATGCTTGAGCCAACGATACCCTACCATGGCCTTCCGCCGTAATTCCAAGTCTTTTCTTTGTTGGGTCGTCGTTGGCTTTGTTGTGTTAGTGTGGGTAAGCTTACCCCCCGTGGTGATTCTCACCACGTTGGTTGCCTTGTAAATATAATTGCTCTCGCTATCAATCGGGGCCGGTAAACACAGATCTTTCGGGGAAAAAATAGCCTTGTAAACTACTGAGAGGACTAACAACTAGTTTGATGGCTGAAGTTAAAATTAGTGCACCGTCTACCCGTTTGGATAGGCGGCTATGACTAAGGTTCAGCTTGGATCTCCTCTTTAAACTTTATATATAGGTTCGAAAACTTCAGAGCACTTGTCAATTTTGAGACTTAAAGCTGGTGAACTAAAAGTTTAAAGCTATGTTTAGACCACTTGTCATGAGACTTTTTTTTTTTTTTTTTGACAACCACTTGTCATGAGACTTTAGCTCTAAAGTTTAGAGGAGCTGATCCAAACAACCCCTAACTAACATGCCTGCCTAAGTAGTATAACAGTGTCCTAATCCTCTCCGGTGAAAGAGCTGTCCATTAGCTCAATTTGAGGCACCTGACTGACTTATCTGAGAGATGTTTGTTTCTTGGCCACGACTGCAACAGCGACCCGTCCCAAGCTAAGGTGGCGACCAACCTACTTGTGTCTCCCTCAAGGCCGTGGCCGTCCCCATCCCCATCCCCTTCTTCACAGGTCGTTTTCCACCACCATGATCATGAACCGATCGACGATTGCTGCTTCTTCTCTCTCCGATCGATCACTTGAACTCGCCAGTCGCCTCGGCCTTGCCAATTGCCAGTGCCAGTGCCAGGCTGCACCTCTCCATTCCATAAAACAGAAACATGAATGTGGGCAATGAAGTGATCGAGTGTGTTTAGGGTGGAGTATAATATGGTCAATTAAAGGATGCAAGTACTCGTCCACTGTGCAGCATTTAAGAAAACCAATTGACCTCCATGGCTCCCATCCTCCCACTTCCCCTATAAATACTTGCTGCCATGCCATCTCTTCTTCCACACCACCACAGTCCACAAGCAGGGAAGGGAAGGAAGCATCCATCATCAGTCAGAGCTGCAGCAGCTGCAGACCATCCTCAGTAAGCGCTCTCGCTCTTAGTGGAATTCATACTATGATTACTGGATACTTCAGTAGTATCAATGATTAACCTTGCTTAAGCTTCATGGATACGCAGGCAGAACGTACGTACGTGATGAGCCGTGGCAGCAAAGGAGGGAGGGCCGTGGGCCTGGACCTGAAGCTGCACCTGTCTCCTCCTCCGGCGCCGCAGGCCGCGTTGTCCTCCGACGAGGAGTGGTCGTCGTCGTCGCCGAGCTCGTGCCTGTCGTCGGAGGGCGAGCGGAGCCGCAGCAGCGGAGCCAGAGTCAGCAGCAGAGCCACGGCGGTGGGCTCCTGCCGCAGTGGTCCGACAGCCCGGAGGCCACGTCCATGGTGCTGGCGGCGTGCCCGCGCTGCCTCATGTACGTGATGCTCTCCGAGGCCGACCCGCGGTGCCCCCGGTGCCGCAGCCCCGTCCTCCTCAACTTCCTGCACCACGCCGCCGCCGGACGCAACAGCAACAGCGGCGGCGGCAGCAGCATCAACGTCGTGGGCGGTCGGGAGGACGGCGACGATCTCACCCGCGGCGGCGGTGGCGGCGGGAACAGGAGGGCGTGAGCATCGTCATCGGCAGCATCAAGAAGCAACAAGTTTTTCTATTCTCCATTAATTACCATTACTAGTAGTTTAGTACGTACTACCAGTAGGTTTAATTTCGCCCCTTGAATTAAAAACAACTGCTCCAGTGTAACCGTGATATTTTCATCCATCTGCCGAGACTGCGACGGTGAGGTGGTAACTGTGGCATATATCACGGATACACTGGAGACCTCTGGGTTTTGCTAATCAAAATCCCAAAAGGAATGGAACAAAAAAAACGTTATGTTTTTCAATGTCGGGTTTTTCCCATTAATCGTGAATCGTGATCGATACGTTAAACGACAATCATTTGAGCTCCGGTTTTTCTTCGAGATGGTGGTGTATCCTTGTCGAGTACAAGTAGAAAAGCGACGAACAGTACAGCAATAGCAATGAGGTTTCACGTCAGATTATTATAAAGATAATATACGTACTATTAAATAAACGATCAGTAGCGGAGCAGGTGAGACGTGAGAGGAGCTGCTACAGTGGCGAGGAAGGAAGAAACACTAGTAATGGCAGCATTGCATGACGCGACGCAATGAATGGGCCAATTAATTCCCGACGCCAGGCTCCATGAAGCAACACGCTTCCATTGCGAGACCTTAATTGCCGCTGCATCCTTGGTCAACTTTGCCACCACCACCACCGGACCGGACGATAACATTCATTCATTTCACGGCCAATTCGCAGAGCAATTATACGATGCGATGAGCATCATTCACGCCTCCTCCGTCCATCCATTGTCCAACCGTCCTCTCCTCTCCACGACTAGTCGCGTCACCCGTCTTTAACGTTGCCATGGAAACACCCAGCCACAGCTCTTCCTCTTGACGTCAATCCTGTTTGTTTTCTGGAAATTGAAAAGATTCAAAACCGGAGTAATAAATCATCGCCAGGCAATTACACTTGAAGAAACCATGTGCCCAGCACATTTCTACATTTAGCAGGCGGCTTCACTTACTGTTCAAGCGCCAGACATTGATTTGGGTGCTTGTTGGTGCTTGTTTCTGATCAGATTGTATATATAATCTGTTGTCGTTGCAATTGTAAAGCACCAAACGAACCGAAGTGATGCTACACAACGCAGCAGTGCAAAAGAACGCAGCTAACACAGGCCGAGTCGGGAAGGGATGGCACGCCTTTCGGGCATCGGCGTCGGCATGAATTGAATGAATGAAAGGGGCAAGAGAAATCAAAACCTCAACAGCCAGCCCAAGCTGTCAATCTGAAGGAAGAACATGGATGCAACATCTACCAAACCTGATGTCACCTGCCATTGATGATGCGTCCGTGACAGTTAGCCTCTCCTCTCGAATGTAGGAGTATCTATGATAAAATAAACACAACAAAATTAAAACATACATGTTCTTTCGCCTGCTCTGCCATGGGCATATATGCAGACACACCGTTTACAGACAGATACAGCCAGAGTCTGGACGAGCTGTTACCCGTCATCGGTCACAATCGACCAAACTGCAGCGTCACTCTTGGCACGGCACAACATACAGATAGCATAGCTGAGTTCACCGTGATCTAGAACTTGAGGCGAAGCAAGAAGATTTACATAAAAGTTTAATATAATTACTACTACTTGCCTGTCAGAAGGACTCAGCATGTGGCTGCAAACGGTAACAGTAATAAAGGGGAAAAAGGTAAACAAAAGAACATGATAATCGAGTAAACAAAAGAAGATGCAAACTTCTTTTGCATACCTTGTAACTGGTCGTTTCATCAAGCTTCTCAACTCAGTTAAGGAACAAGATAAATGACAATATTAAAGTTCACTTCCATCAAAATGTTCTGTAACATAGGGAAGAACATCCTGCAGAGCAGTCAAATGCATCACCCTGGGGTAGCACCGACTCTAGCAATCCACCAACAAGATGCTAATATCTCGACCCGCTGATTATACAGAGAATTTCATACAAAGGTTCCTAACAGTGCAGATGTAGTGCCCAAACAATGATAACTGATAATTCTCCACCCACAGTGCCATTTTCATGCTAACTACTCAACCCCAGGTAACAATCAGAAGTAGACAAGCCACATGAAGCAGAAGGGTCTCAAAAGTCAAAAGGTCCTGTTAGTATCTCTCATCAATGTGCACTTGACAACAAATACTGCTTGTGCCAACATTCATACATAAAGGTAGCTGCTTACAAATATTACTTCTGGTGGACTAATACCCTTTATCCTCACATATCCAGACCTTGATGAAGCAACAACTTTCAACTTTATCGTGGATTTGCTAAACATGACGCTGGTTCCACTCTTCCAAAAAAATCATAAAGCATCCTTGAGCCTGCTGACCACCAAATAGACCTACTGGGATTGAACCTTCAAACATCGCAACTCAAAAGACACATGAGATGGACAAACGGTACCAACATCTACATGTGACAGGATCGTAAAACACTGATAGAAACAGTGTATTACTATTTTCCAACACAAAGCCTTTAGGCATATACTTGTGCCCATCAGAATCATAGCAATGGAAACACCAATTACTAGTGGTTCTAGTGTTAAGGGCTCTACTGATGTTGACAACACCTATTACTTGTAGTTCATATAACATTAATACTAGGAATGAAAATAAAATGTTGTTTGTTTGGATAGGCAGATTTTACACTCAGCTCTCCCAGGTTGGCAGGGAAAATTTGTTAATTTTCCCTTCCAATCTGAAGAGATTTGGCTTAATCACATCCAAAGATGCGCTAACGCAAGAGAGAAATGAAACCTAACATGAGCACACAAACCTTGTTATCCTCAAAATGGACTCTCAGGATGCAAAAGGCTATTCATGTAAAGCCTCGAAGCAACTAGACTTCCTTTAATGACATTCCCACCAACCACTGCTGCTTCTGACATACTGATCCACAATACCGAATTCTTTGTTCTGCTCAAGTCGCTTAGCATAATTCTCGGTAGATATTGGGCCTTTCTACGCCTACGATAGTAAATGATTTCCCAAAGGCCACAGGCGTGCAGCACCAAAGTACTTCTCCACAGATTGATCTGATGAATCTCCCTCTTGTGTCTCAATCCCATAGTGCTTCAGAGCTGAGATCACTTCATTAGTTGTTAGCTTCAAAGACTTGTTTCTCCCATTTTTGGCCAGAATGCCCTGCTTTGATTTCACTGACAAAGAGTCCTCAAAGTTTGCATTCTGGCTTTGCACTCTATTGGCAGCATTATCATCAACCAAGTTCTTATCAAAGTCAGACCCTGTATAACCAGTAACATTAGCATTCTTGTTACGGACAAGAGTTTCCCTGTTCAGGACCTTGCTGCTCAAAACTGAACCATTCCCTTCTTGCTTGTTATCATCCAGATTTTGTACTTCAGATCTTGTCCTGAACTCCAAGTTGCCCTCCAATTGAGAATTCTTCAGACCAATTAGATTTTTGTTCTCTACATCAGGAGATGACTTGTGCTGTGGTGAAGCAGATACTGAAAATGGAACATGATGGTTGATATTTGATCTTGATCCTTCATGCTGAGTTGGTTGAGATGATTTTGAACTAGAATGTGCAGAATAAGTTGGAGAATGTGCTTTAAATCGAGGTCGGGATCGGGGGGATTTAGATCTTGAATCTGAGGATGTCCTGTGGGAATGAGATCTCTTGACATTAGCATGGTTAGAGCGCCTTGAAGGTTCTGAAGAGGGCGATGACCCCCCGTGACCTTTCAGATCTGCTTCTCTTGCGCCCTTCCCTGTTTGTTTGTGGCATGTTTTCGCTGTAGTGGGCATGTTTCCTGCTGTCTCTCGGCCAATTCATTCTCGATATTCCTCTCATCGAATGGCTTCCTACCATCTTGAACTCTATGATCATGGTTTGTTTGGTCCAATGGATGAATATGAAATTCTGGTCGCCTCCTCGAGGGCGACCCAAATCTTCTCTGCCTCAGCTGCCATTTTTCCCTAAAGTTCAATCCATCTCTCCTTGGTATGAAGTTATCATCTATTCCATGAGGGCAATTACGTGCAATATGGCCAGCAACACCACAACTGTAACAGGTTGGAGGAGATCTTGATTTATCATGGCCTATGTCAACATGCTTGTCAGAGTGCTCATGCCACTTCTCTGAAGAAAGTTTTTGTTCACGAGAATCATAAGAATTTGCTTTACTCACATTTTTTCTCTTTCTTCTTGCCTTTCATATCCATGATAAGGCTCATAGCGGTCAAAATCATCACCATCTCCACCAGGGGTACCTTTTCCCAGCCCATCTATCATGCTCAATTATATTTGCATCAGCCGTACCCCCATCGCCAGTCTTCACCTCCCCTGGACCTTCATCATTTGTACCACCTTCATCCCTCTTCACCTCCCCTGGATCATCGCCAATGTTTTCTCCAGCATCATTGACAACCTCAGCAAATTTACCAGGTTCCTTTTCTAGCTCAGCATCAGAATTGTGACTCTGATCATGGTTTGCTGGTTGATTGTTCTGAGGAGGATCCCTGAACCTAATTTTGTCCCTACCATCTCTAAAATTCCTTCCTCGAGACAATTCAACAAATCTCGAACTTCTCCTGAAACCCTGAGAAAATCTGGGCTGCTGCTTTGACCAATTAACAGTAATGCGCTCCCCCACAAACAAATTTCCCATGCAGGACCCTCATGGCTCGAAAGTCGCATCATCATCAGAATCATACACAGCAAACCCATATCCATCTTTCATGTTCACAGTGCAACGACCAAACCTCTGGAACAGATGTTCAAGATAGCTTTGCCGCAAGACATCTTGGGAAAGCCGCCCAATATGCAATGACATCTATGACAAAAAATATTGCTTTAGAAATCAGCAATTCAAAAATAATGCAATGAAAGAAAGTAAGATAGTAGTATTGCAAAATTCGCGATAACTACTCAAGCTGACAAGAGTATAACTTAATAACCATCAAAGTACATAACAAAACTGAACTCATTGATTGCCACCTAATTCTATTGCAAAACCAACACTAATAAGCAACTTAATAACCATCCAAAGTACATAAAAAAAAAAACTAAACTCTGATTGTCACCAAATTCTATTGCAAAACCAACACTATCAAGTTGATTAAACTTCACAGCGTATTCCTTGTAGCAGTTTTATCGATTTAAATGATTCATAAATGAATTATACTAATGAAGAGTGCATACTTAACCCTCTTACTAGTACCAATGCAATCAGTAAAACTAGTCATTCTAAGAAATCACAATCAGATGCACAAATAAGCTTAGGTAAAACAGAAAGCAAAAACTAAATGTAGCAGTTATAATCATTTAAATTAAATTCAACTAGATCATGAGCTGACCCAAGCTTGGTTATATATATTGTTTACTGGAACATGCTTTCTCACAACTCTTACAGCACTGCTTCCAATCAAAACAAACAAATCACAAATCCGTGTGCATCCAGGTTATCATAATTATATAGAATGTACATATCAACAGTATTGCTCAACCAGTACGCAAAAGCTTTAACCACAATTCATGGACTTAAGTTTCCCTATGGTAGAGAATAATTTTGAATATTAACTGTCAAATATCCAGGATGGATGGAAGGGATCATCCTGATTTGTTCATAAGCACACCTATGGCCCTGTTCCCAGCACTAGTTTGCATAGCAAAATAAAGGGCAAATGAATATTTGCTTGATGCCTTTATATTACTAAGTGTTACCTTCTGTTGTGTCTGCATAGGCCAACTTGTAAACTAGAATCAATCATTTTTAAGTTTTCCAAACACTTCCACGAAATGAAAATCGACCAATTCAATGCCAATTAGTAACAGACAGGTCTGCAGTGAGGTAAGAGACTATGGAATCTGATGTGAAATGTGTGCATTCCAAAAACAAGATAGACAGATAGTACCATGATTCCCAGTTTCCGACATTTGCTAATACTGAGTACACCATTCTGACAGCTAAGCATAGATGATTTACTATGCCAAGGTACCTCTGAAGCAGGTTGCATCAAAGCATTCATTACTGCAATTGCAGGCTGCAGCTACTAAGCAACATAAGTTACAAAGCATATGGTCAAGTCCACTGCATCTCAGTGTGTCAACCAAAAACCACGTCTAAGTTAGCCATCCTCTTAGGAGAGCCAAGAAAAAGAGATGTGACAACTCCAAACAATGCATAAAGTATCACCCAATTTCATTACACAATTGGAACCTAAAAACTAGTAAATTTTGTAACCTTACACAATTGGAACCTAAAAAACTAGTAAATTTTGTAACCTTACACAAATGGAACCTAAAAAAGTAGTAAAAAGTCACAACAAAATACAATTGGAACCAACTTATTAAAGGGCACCAGCACAGCACTAGCAGAGAGCAAAACAGCGAATATTGCCAATCTACCGGACACTAAAGGCAATACATCGATGGAACATTACAAATTTCACAGCCTAGCAGAATATGCTAAGAGCAGGCACATCTCAAGGAAGCAGAGAGCCAGGTAAGCATCTAGCACAGACACAGATATTACAACATATAGTGATATAGATGACACGACAGAACCTCAAGGTGAGAAACATGTACCTTGTTTGTGGCCACCAAGTGATTAAGTAAACTTGAACCTGCAAACAAATCAGGGGACAAGGTCAAGTGATGGTTAACTAGAAGTCAACTACAGAGTATGAACATGGGCGGATCCAACTGGATGCATGGGTATTCCCAGGAAACAGAGTATGAAATGGGCGGATCCGGCTGTATGATGGGATCCCATGTATGCTATACATGGTTTTCAAGTCGTCGCCTAGGCGTCCAAATCCTGGACGTCCCCAAAATCCAGCAAAGCAAAAGCGAGGGAGAAGAAAGACGAAGAGCAGAGGAGGGCCAGCAGGGTTTGGGGAAGGCCAAACTCCCATCTCCGCACCATCGGCTCCCATGGCCATGGCAGCTTCCTCACCGGCCAACTGCAGGATTAGTGATGTGAGAGGGGCAGCAGCAGGCCACAACAGCTCTCGATCTGCAGAGAGTGGAGAGAGATCTGCAAGGGGGCCGCATGGGAGAAGGGGAGGGGAAGCGGCAGGGAGGACCGGAGGAGAGGTGCCGGCTGCAGATGTCAACGGAGGGAGCAGAGAGAGGGAGAGAAAGAGGCGGCACCTGATAGAAGCAGCAGCACCAGCGTCGGCGTCGGCGGCGGCGGCCCACCAGTTGCCTCGTCGGAGAGCGAGAGGGGGCGAGAGGCGGCACCTTATAGAAGGGTTAGGGAAGCTTGTCACTTATCGGTGGTCTCTGGGCTCGGGCTTTTTACTTTTTTTTTCTTGTTCTTTTCTTTTTTATTTTTTTTTCTACTTTCTTCACACTGCAGCTGAAGTTCTTCCTGCTCATCATTTAGGTGTCACTTAGTCGATTTAAAGGAGTGGCTCGTCACGGCTCGTCATACCGCCTTTAATAAATATAGATATATATTTACATGTGCAATTTATATTATATTCAAAATATCATTTTTTACTTTTCCTCAAAATATAAATTTCACTCAAACACAAAAAATGGGAACATAATTACTCATCGTCTACTTCGACTCCTAATTTTATTGCTCCCATACCGCATCAAAAATTCAACAATAATTTGCTAAAGTTGTTTCTTGTGTGTCTCCATTTCGATCCCATGACCTTAAGATTTAACGAACTAACGAGGGCACATATCAAAAAGAGAGTTTACGACAACGGTCGTTCACCATATGTCGTGTCAAGCTAATCAAACTTGATAGCGATTCTCAAACTTACACCCAAGGAGCCACTTCACGTGAGGACAGTTAAGGCTCCACACAAAGCCCCTGAAGTCTCCATGTAGAGGTCACTTGATGAAGGCCAGAGTCTCTAGAAGGATCCCTAACTAATGCAAAAAGAAGCAGTAGTATGGTGCAATTTCCATTTGATTACCATAGTTTCGTAAAAATATAGGGAAAAAAAGGTGTGCCAAACAAACTCGAGCGTAGAGTTTGGGCATTACTAAAATTTTGGATCCCAATTTTCGTTTCCCCAAGCTGCATGCTGAGAGACACAAATTGGTTTGGCTCAAATGAATTGTGTCTTTCATATATTTTCCCCACCGCCTGGACACTACTAGCCGGCGTCGGCGCTTTGCATAAAGCTGTGGGCGTTTCCGCTCCAGCGCGCTAGCTCCTGCAGAGTTGTCACTCCACGCCACCCGGCACTCAGCACAAGAAAGCAGCCACCAAGCTCTAGCGCCGGAACGGAACATCGCCGGTTAGCTAGCAGATCGACGATGAGGCCTTCCACGGCTCGCGCTCTGGCCGTCGTCGCGGTGGCAGCGCTGGCGCTGAGCGTCGGCGCCACCCCGGAGACGACGTGCGCAGCTGCGGCGGCCCACGACGGGGCGCGTGGACTACAGCTTCTGCGTGTCGAGGCTGAGCCACCACCACGACAGCCCCGACGCGGACACCTGGGGCCTGGCCAAGGTGGCCGCCGACGTGGGCGTGGCCACCACGGGGACGCCGTCTACGACATCAAGGCCCTGCTGGCCACAAGCCGCCGGGCGACGCCCAGGAGCGGGCGGCGCTGGAGCAGTGCCAGAGGCTATACGACGCGGCGGAGTCGGCGTTCGCGGAGGCGTACGACGCCATCAACCGGCGCGACTACGCGGCCGGCAAGGGCAAGGCCGAGGAGGCGGCGTCCCTGGCGCGCCGGTGCGACGACGCCTTCGCGCGCGCCGCGCTGCGCCCGCCGCCGCAGGTCGCGCGGTGGGGCGAGGAGTCCGCCAAGATCGCCGTCGTCTGCACGGCCATCACGGACCTCATCGACTGAGCCGATGGAGCGATGGGTAACGTGTGCCGGCCAGGGCCAGGTGGTGATGTGATGCGCTGGCTTCTGCATCGTCGTCGCGCGATCCGCCGCCGGCGTGTTGTGAACTTGTGACCCGTCCGTTACACGCCGGACAAAAACGACGCGGACGAGATGATGGCCGGTAGTTACCCGAACTTGTTGCCGTTGAAAGATGTAATGTGATGGAATAAAAAGCATTTTATTGCTGCGCAGCTGGTAGTGTTCAACTCTTTGGAGCCTCGTCGACATTTCTGTTCATCAAGCCATGCTGTTACTTTAGCTACAGAGTTCCATATAAACAGACACTATGGAGATTTGTTTTTGTTAACACTGGTGGAAAATTGACTAATCGTTACCGCCTGGCGCCTTGGCTCTTGTAATCTGGGGTGCTGAAAAACGGCTTGTGTTGTGACAGCGCAACGCTGCTGCATGCTGCTGGAAATGCATGCCGCGCGGCCCTCTGCACACGCCGACGCCGGGCCGGCGGCAGCATCCCGGCAAGCGGCCCCATGGATCGGGACCGGGAGCAGCCGGAGCCGTCCACGTAGTAGCACGGAGGGGGGACCTTGGGGCCGCGCTCTCCTGCCACTTGTCACCTTCCATGAGGCCAGCATGTGCCGCGTCCAGGCGCGGGCCGCAGACCGGCTTGGCTGCCGGTGCTGGTCCTACGGGGGTACAGCTCTTGCGGTCTCACCCGTGAAACATCGGTCGAGTCTGAACCTTGCTGAGTTGCTGTTCCACGATCCACGTTGTCATCTCAGTTGGAACGAGCTCTTGCTGTTCTCATTCTCAATTCTCCTCTGGATTGCTATGCAATTAGTGATCCTGGATGAGTTGCTGTTCCAAGAATCCATAGCGAATTGGCGATTTGCCCCATTTCAAGAAAGGAATCTCCGAATGGGCAGAGAAGTGTTTGCTTGCTCAATTGGAACCCTTCAACTTCGTGGCTAGTTTGCTATGAAGTGAATCATATGATTCCCCGTTTCCATGCGTGCGGCTTCGGTGCTTGTATCGACAAAATTGCATATCTAGAACTCCAAACAATACGCTTCACAGATTTGGGACTCCAAACGACATATATTGAAGTGCACATAGTCTGGAGTCCCAAATATGCAATTTTCTCGCTTGCATCATCATATCTCTCTCTCTCTCTCTTACGTTTCCTACAATAGTTCATTCCATGCAGCATTTGGTTCAATTTCACATCACTTTTATCATATTTATGCTCCACAATTCAAAAGACGTAGAGCAACAAAATGCAGAAAAACACCCTCCTCCGTACCAGTTATAAGATGTATTAGTTTTTTAGATGCATTAATTAATTTTATTATGTATCTAGACAAAGATCTTGTATCTAAGTGTAAAAAAACAATAAACAAATTCAAAACGTCTTATAGTTTAGAATGAAGTGAGTATTTAATATCCTACATAGGATTTGTTGAAACTATGGTTGTTTCTTGAAAAAAAAATATATTGAAGCTAAATAAAACACAAAACACAAATACTCATATACTCACACATGCGTGAGCTCTATCACACATAAATATAAAGGGAAATTGGGTTTTTAGCCTTGAAAAGACTTGTCCTTAGTTTTTAGCCTAAATTTCATTGAACTTTGGTTTTTTGCCGAAGGGCGCACCGGGTGCAAGTGGCGTGTTTCTACCGCTCAGAATGGAAGGTCCGGGTTCAAGCCCAACCTCCCGCGATATTGCACATGATGCGGGTAAGGCTTGGCGCTAAAATACCCTTTCCCGGCACCCGGGCAGTGCGGGAGCCTACGGCACTAGGAATTTGACCCTTCCGTCCATTTGGCAGGTTAACGGTGTCAACAACAAGGTAAAGTGCCCTTTTTACCCCTGGAGCAAAATGAAATATTTATATGCACCTCAGGCTATATATTATGATTAGTCTTCCAAAATTAGTATGATTTTATATATATTTAGCCATGACATGACAATAACCATTTCAAATGCATATAAATCAACACTGCAAGTGACCGCGGTGATCCTGTTGGCTTTGTAATTAATCAGTCAGGCTTTCATGGTAGGCAGGCTCGTTGGTTGGCTGATCTGATCATTGGCAATACAATCTGGGAGCATCGCGTCACTAGTACTCAACACTAGCCAGGCAAGCAATCGATCGATTCTATTATCCGCAACCGATCACATTGAAATGAAATGAAACTAGGCAACTGGGATTGAGGAAGTCATCTTACTTCCTATAACTAATTAACAAGTTTCCAAATTGTAGGTCGTTTGACTTTCAACCCTAACTTTTGACCACTCGCCTTATTCAAAATTTTATGCAAAATATCACTTCTTTTATTCTGTAATGCTTTATTATCAAATGTTCTTTAAAAATGACTTAAATTTGACTGTTTTTACACAATTTTTTTTTAAATAAAACGAGTGGTCAAACTTGAGGCGCCTAAAAAAGCGATCTATAATTTGAAACGGACGAAAGTATATCGTCCATGAAAAAAAGCTCATGGTCCACGGCCCCAAGCAGCCCATCTTCTTGAACCTTGTTTGATTCGTAGGCTGTAGGCTTGATGGGCTTAACCGAAAGAAAAGATCCAGCCCAAACTGGTATAATAGGGCCCACGAGGATACGAGCATGAGCATCGCCTCTTTTTTTTTTTTTTGAAAAAAAAACCGAGGATACGAGCATCGCCTCTCAAAAAAAAAACGAGGATAATAGCTTCGCTTTTGCGATTCGCGGCTATATAAAGGGACAGAGGCAGGCAGCTCCATCAGTCGGCCGCCGCACTCGCGCTCGCGCTCACACCAGTGTCTAGTCCGGTTGTACCATCCCATCCCAGATAAAGCAAGACCACCCGGAGGAGGCCGAGCTGATCATCATTCCTTTCACGACGATCACGACACAAACAAAGCCGCACCAAGAAGAATCCCTCCATCGACGACGACGAAGGCGATGACGACGATGAGGCCTCTAGGCTGCCTCGTAGTCGCGCTCGCGCTGCTGGGCTGCCTCGTCGGCGGCACCAGCGCGACGGTGGTGACGACGTGCAGGGCGGCGGCGGCCAGCGACGCGCGCGCGTGGACTACGGCTTCTGCGTTGCCGAGCTGGGCATGCACCGCGAGAGCCCCGACGCCGACACCTGGGGCCTCGCCAAGGTGGCCGCGCTGACGGGCGTCAACAACGCCGACAACGCCGTGTACGACATCAAGGCCCTGCTGGGCAATAAGAGGCGGCTGCCCGATGCCCCGACGCGCGCGGCGCTGCAGAAGTGCGCCAGGCTGTACGACTCGGTCGGGTTCGCGTTCGCCGAGGCCGACGACGAGATCAACAACCGGCGATACGCCGCCGGGAAGGGCAAGGTCGCGGAGGCCGTGTCCCTCGCGCGCCAGTGCGACGACGCCCTCGCCAAGGCCGCCGCCGTTCCATCGCCGATGGCGCAGCACAGCTCGTACAACGCGCGGATCGCTAGTATCTGCACCGCCATCACCAACCTCATCAAGTGAATGAATGAATACTCTATGTTTAGTGGTTGTATATGGTATAATTACGGGGACAGGAGCACTTTGGTGATAAATAATAATGTGGTCGATCGAGCTGAAAGGTGACAGCACTGTAAAGTTTGTATAACTTTGGAAAACTTTGAACAAATACAAATAATTAAAAAATAAAAAGGACTTTTGCTATTCTGCGTCGAGTAAAGCTCTCCCACTCTCCCCAATTGGTTTTAATTTGGCTGTGATAAATTCCGCTCTCAGTTGTACTTTTTTTACCATCGACAAGTAAACATACTTTATGGCCAATATATGAATATTCATTCAGGTGGGGAACACCTCCCCATGACATTAAAAAGGATTATACGAGTATATGCATATGCATTGATCTTTTTCTATTTTAATATTAATCCACGAGAATTAAGGAATTTATGAAACCAAATAGAATAAAACTGGAAATGACCCATTCGATCAAACCCTATATATACTTTGAAACAAGATGACAAGAATTAGAGGTTTAGCATATTTTTGGAAAAAAAAAGAGCTACTGCAATTCCCATTTGATTACCATGCATAGTCGTTAATTTCATAAAAAATATACTAGAAAGGTGTACCACAACGAACTTGAGCGTAGAGTTTGGGCATACTGAATTTTTGGATCCCACCAATTTTCCCCAAGCTGCATGCATGCCGACACAAATCGGTTTGCCTCAAATGAATTTTCATTATCGATCCCCACCGCTGGACACTACTGGCCGCGGGTCTCTCTGATTGATACCACCGTTCCGGCGGCGGTCGCTTTGCATAAAGCTGTGGCGCCCGCCCGCGCGTTTCCGCTCTCCGGCTGATGAAGCACACAAGTCAAAAGGCCCCGTCCTGCCTGCCGTGCCGTGTTCCTTATCGTTACCAGCGACGTCACGTACGTGCACGCACGTCGACAGCAGATAGTGGCGCGTACAGCGTCCGTCCGTCCGTCCGTCCGTTGGCGGCCGGTCGGCCCCGCGCCCGCCGTCGTTCCTCTCATCAGCGAAAGGTGAAACGGACAGGATGTGAGCTATATATCCGATCGGTTCCGACGGGCGGCTCAGCCGAAAAGGAATGGCCGATGGTGGCGTGCTGATTCGTTTGTTCAAAAAGAGGATTAGAATGATGCCGTGCCGGCCGCTCGCTGCCCCTTCGTTCCCTAGGTGCGGAATGCATGCAGTGGCAGTGCAGATAGCTGTTGCTTCAAGCAAAAGACGTGTGCGTGGTGTGGCTGGTAATTCCAGCCTGCACAGCTTACTGAAAGCAGCACTAGCTAGTACTATATACAGTGGGATTCAAAAAATAGTACTATATACAGTGCTTTACATGCATTTCCACAGCTAGTACTAATGTGCACGTAGCTACGTAGTAATTATAGCCACGAAGCAGTGCTACGTAACCAATTTGAGGCACTACCAAAACACAACGTAGCCAATTTGAGGCTTACTGCCTCTGGCTATATCATCATGCATGGATCGAATGAATATATAACTGGGAAACTTTACAGCTACTTGAAGCGCGTGAAGACGGATCGAGGTCGCCTTTAGATCGATCAAATCACGCATGCCCACCAGGATCCGCGGTAGCACACTCCGTTGTGTGACACGAACACGAGCTTCCTCTTCTTGCCTGATGCTCGTTGTTACAGCACTGTACGTGTCATTAATTGCACAACAGGAAAAAAACAGTACCAGTACTATGTGCCACGCATACGCGCCGGCCTGTCGCGCGCCAACGCATGACACTAATGCATGTACGTAACGTAATAACTGGTGAGTTGTGATCGAGCCACGGAGGCATGCACCGGTCGGTTTCACCTTCTTGGCTGCTGCTTCTTCAATAATCAGCTCGTCAAAAGCTAAGAGGCCGATCGACACGGTGACACATTTCACGCTATTTGGTTGATAGTTTACGTGGCTCATAATAAAGCGGTTGATGCTGTTCTGTTGTGACAAAAAAAGATAAATCGGAGAATAATTATTTTGAACAGAATAATTGGAAAGTACTGATGACACGACGGCTGCGCGCTCTCTCTCTCTCCTTCGCGGCGGTTGTGAGGCGGGCCCGGCGCGGCGTCTGATATCCATCGGCTAGCCCGCTGCATTTGGTGGATGCACGTCAGTAGCGTACGTCTTTACAATATGCAATGCAACATTTTTCTCCTCTAAACGGTACTGGAGGATGAGTTTATAGTACCCAATGCAGATAGCCAAAAGACCCACTTTTAATCCTGATTGACATAACTGGGAGTAAAGGAGGACCTTTATCCTGGATGGGCAATCCGGGTAGGGAAACTGGGACGAAAAGGGGTTTCTCAATCGGGATTATATATAGCCCGGTCGGGTAATTAGTACTTTCCAATCATTCAAATTAGCAAGGACAGTGCGGAGGAGGAGGAGCGCGACAAGGAGCAGGAGGGAGCGGAGGAGAGCGCCAGAGCGCGACGAGGAGCAGGAGGGAGCGGAGGAGAGCGCCGTGGGGAAAGGATAGAGAAGAGAGAAGCGAGAGGATAGAGAAGAGGAGAGACAAGTGGAATTTTCTTTGGTGGTAGTTGGTATAGAGTAAGAGATATAGAGAATGCTTAATTAGTTAATTACATGCATGAAATAAATTATGTTTAGAGGATGCTTATAAGCAAGCACACAATATGAGCAAGTTTCATTATCTCAAAAGGTCATTCTCAGCAACAATATCTACGTACCTTCACAAAGAAAGCATGTCACGTATTCATGTCACAATTAATGAGCTCTAGCTTTGTATTGAGTTATACTTGGCCGGTTCACAAGGAAAACGATTTAGTGTTTGTAGTTTTGACGAATAAATAAATCCAAATTTTTTAAACAAGAACTTTCAAGAGGGATTCACTGGCTCAGATCATGAGGACCGATGTAGATGGCTCTTGGATGACAATAAGAGTGCATGATAAATTCGTGCAAAACTTTGAAGTTAAGAGTCATGTTTTCCTCATGTCCAATAATTGACCTTTTACTTTTTATTTATTTAATTCACCACGCGTCGTGGTAGGAAAAAAAAAAAGAATATAAATGAGTTAGTATGTTATTCAATAAAAAATTATGAGGTATATATGCATAAACATAAATATTATATGTGTGCAGGAGATGTATATATCACTAAATTTTAGTAGATTGTGTGGTATGATGATGTGGACAATAAAATGCTTATGTATTTTGCTAACATAGACATTATATTTGCATGTGCTAGTAGTTTAAATTGTTTGTAATAACGCACTACTTAGTTAGATAACACTACTACGAGAATCGCTCATCACTACCGCCGGTATCACTGCCGAAATTTACTCCACGGGCAGCGATGAACCGCGCCCGGCGTGATGAACCGTTTAGGCGCGGAACAAACCGTAAAACTCCACGGACTCGACCAATACCGGCGGTGAAGATTTATATCTCTACCGGTGCAAATAAGAACCGACGGCCGATCTCTCGCATGCACCGTCGGTTGTTGTCACCGAAAACTATGGTGTGACCGATCCGGTAGTCTTTGTCCGGTTCACTCTCGGTTCTAAAATAATGCCGGTAAAGTGATAAGCTGCCAACTCAAAAAGGTGACAGGAGTGTTCTCTCCTTCCTACTATGTACCATCCCAAGAAGAGAGGCGCTTGTTTAGACCCTCCACTCCAGTCTTTGCGACCGTTCTAATCCTTGAAGGAATCACTTGTATTTGAAGAATGGCTTGACGGTTTTTTTGGTTTAAGGTTAGTAACAATCATCTGCTCCTTTGATTTTATTCCCTAATTACCTCTGTTATGATGGGTACATGCCTTGATTCTTGTTCTTGTTCTTTCTACATTCTAGAGCCATGAGCTGCAATTGAACTTAATTTTACGCTAGGCTTCCAAGCAATTTGTGGAGAATCCATCATCTATAAGGTTGGTCGCCTAATTAATTACGCCGTTTTCCTGTGGTGCTATAATTATTTCTTGTTAGTATGTGAGTCGAGATTTTACAATTTTGCCGACCAAAATAGTTCATGTGTCACCTACCACCACATTTTTTTCGAATTTGAATTGATCAAGTCTTCAATTTCACCTTTTTTGTAGAGATGGATCGAGAGTGGATGTATGGGTCCCGTGCAAACCGAGGGTTCATTCATGGAGTCTCCCGGTTTCGTGTGTGTTGCCGAGCTCATGTTGGGGTTGGGAAGAATGTTTTTGCCCATGCTTGGATTGCAAGAATGAACGGAAATATGCTAACACGAGAGTGTATCCGGAACCACTTGTATACACGGGGTTCATGCGGGGTATACCACATGGACGGAGCATGGTGAGATTGGTTTGAATGTTCCGCAGAAAACAATGATGATCGGGCCATTCCTGCCGTGCACGAGGAAAAAACAATGATGATCAGGGAAAACAACGACGTCGCCATGCACGAGCAAAGCATGAGGGCACTACTGGCTTGCTTAGTGATACTCTTGCCGATGACAACGATTTAAGAGGATGGCCTTTCTTTGTTGCTACGTAATGCGAGTCCGCATTTCTTAGTCCCAAATAGCTAAAAAGCTAGAGAAAATGAGGCAAGATGGAAAAAACGCCATTGTACAAGGATTGTGAAGTGAGCAAACCGGAGGCCAACATATTTGTTAGACTACAAACCGTAGAAGGGGTGAGCGACAAAGGCTTTGATTTCTTGTTAAGTGTAATTAGGAAATTGCTCCCAAAAGATAATGAGTTGGTAGAGAAGACATACCAGGCCAAGCAGATGATCTGCCCCCTCGGCCTCGAGGTCGAAAAAATCCACGCTTGTGTCAATGATTGTATATTGAACCGTGGAACAAAATACGGAAAGTTGGATGCATGCCCCAAGTGTAAACAACCACGCTACAAGCATGGGCCATCAAATGAAGGTAGCAAGAGCAGAGGAGGTCCTGTTAAAGTCGTTTGTTATTTCCCAATAGCTCCCCGGGTGCATAGGCTGTTTGCATGTGCAAAGTCAGCCAAGCTGTTGCGCTGGCATGGCGAAGAGCGTCTGAAAGACACCAAGATGAGGCATCTAGCCGACGGGCGTGACTAGAGGACTGTCAGTACTATGTTCTATAAGGAGCTCGGTGGAGAGGTAAGGCACCTTTGGTTTGGTTTGAGCACAAATGGGATGAATCCTTTCGACCGTGTTAGGATCAACCATAGCACATGGCCGGTGACACTCAGTATATACAATCTTCCGCCACACCTCTCAGTATGAAGCGTTTGTTCATCCAAATGCCACTATCGATCCAAGGGCCAAGACAGCCGTGTGGAATGACATAGACACGCTTCTAGAACCAGTGATCGATGAACTGGTAGAGATGTTCAGTACGAGTGTGAAGGATGTTTGGGACGAGTACAAAAAGGAACATGTCACGGTCAAGGGAATACTAATCGCTACAATCATTGACTTGCCGGGTCGAGGTTGCTTATCTGGAGAAAAGACAAAAGGCTATACTGGATGTGTCGAGTGCTTGGATGAAACACATGGCGGTACATCTACCGGGCAACAATAAAATGGTTTATATGAGAAACCGTAGGTTCCTACCAGAGGGACACTCGTACTGAAGGAACAAAAGAACGTTCGGGGAATATGAAGAGGGGAGGGCTCCAGATTATCGAGATGGGAAAGCGACGCTTCGAGAACTAGACAAACTAAATTTTGTCCTTGGGAAGGGGGAGGGGGCAGAGAGTGCATTCGAAGGGAGTATCCGGAAGAAAAATTGTTTTTTTGGAAACCGCCTTTATGGCCAATATTGAGGGTACGCCACTTGTCTTGATCCCATGCACCTTACTAAAAATGTGTCTTTGTGGCACCCTAAACCATTTGATGAACACCGGGGGACCTCGAAGGATTCACTAGCCACACGGCAAGACATGGAACACTTAGGAATCATGAAGGGTCTGCATCCAGTGCGGCTAGAGAATGATCAGGTGCACCTTCTGCCTGCGACATGGACCTTGAACGGGGCAGCAAAGAAAAAGTTTATCTCCTTCTTCAATGAACTCAAACTCCCAACAAAGCTACCGTGGTAGCCCTGAAGAGGCTAGTGAACATGAAAGAACTCAAGTTCAACTATGGCTGCATGAAGGCCTGTTGGCATTTGTTAAGTGCTAAAAGAATATGAAGGATTCTGCAAGCGCACAGAACACCTACCATTGTAGCTTTTCTCTAGGATGAGTATTCTAGAGTATCGTATCCACAGGGAAACTTTAGCTAAAGAATCTAATAAGTCACAATCATGCATCTACTAACTTAGCAAACCACTAGACTATAGTGAGGGGGTAAATGTTAAAGGGTAAGTAAATAACAAAGCATAAAATAATAGTATACTTAAGATTACAAAAGAGAACTAAACTAATCAAGAGGTCAAAGAGAGAGATCAAGGTTCCTATATTCTTCTTTATTACTTAGATTCTATTATAGTAATCATACTAATGCACTTTGGAGCAGCAGATCCGTCCCAACTCTCGAGAAAGACTGGGAAGAAGGTAGTCGGGAGAAGGCTGCCAAAAGCTCTACGAAACACCAATCCGAACGTGGTGGAACACAAAGGCCTAACAGAGCTGTCACCCCTGGGGCTACCACAACTAACCGTGGGATTGGACGCAATCTCAGGTAACCTATAGCCTAGACACCAAGTCTACACTATCGATTACTACTCTAGCTACGGAATAACTAGAGTCCTCAATACAAGCGGAGATCCCATGCAATAGCATAACAACTATACTTAACCAAATATAGAAAAGTCATGGAAGTAAATAAAGAAAATAAATATGTGAATCATAAGTCTTGTAGAGAAGATATAAAGACATACCATACTCTAAAGACATCTCTAGAACAGGAGCATAGCTCCTCTCTCCTTTACTCTTGATTAGATCTAAGTTAGATCTAATTTAGTTCTAATTACATGGCTAATCTATTTCTAATTACATGACTAATCTACTACTAATCTACTTTTACTTCACTAATCTCTAAGGGAGAGGTTATCCTTACATTGGGACACCTCTACATCTTAGAGATAATGAAATAGAATGAGATAGAATGAATTAGGGTTTAACCTTGGGGTCAGGGGGTCTTCTTATATAGGCCTTGGCGATGAATGATGACCATTGGATCAAACCGACCTTCAATAACGGTGTAGATACAACCTCAAGGATGGGTTACAAACCGACCTACGAAGATGGCTGGATTGGCTCATGTAGCCCGGCGGCCGCCGTGCCCCCGTGGCCAAACCATGTCATCTTTCTTCTGGTGTCTTCTCGGTACCTTCTAGAGTGTTTTAGTCCACATTTTGGGTCGAAGTTACTTCACGGTTAAGTCTTGTCATCGTATGTGAGATATATTCTGGAACTTTCTCTATTCTTCTCTGCATTTATCTGTTAAGCCCCTGAAAAGATATAAATCACCAAAGCTCATGGAATTATGTTAGTTAGACCCCTAGTCTATGTTGATATTCATTTTAAGCCCTTATCCATGTTTAGTTGACTAGTCAAATTATGCTATAACAGGTGTCAACAAGTTCCCCCAAGCTTACCCTTTGCTAGTCCCTAACAAAGCCAAACTTAGCAATGGATCAGGAGTTGCTACAATGCTTTCACACCTCAAAAGTACATATGCTCTCAAACAAAATTTCTCCTCTATGTTAGAAAAAAACTTTTTCAACCTTCAACTTACCCATATTACCTTTAACCATGGAGCTTATAGCTTTTTCTTGAGATCTTGAGCAATTGAAAGATAGAACAATCAAGTCAAGCACCATGTCTCAAACTCTTTGTTCAACTATCATTCTGGAGTTTTTGCAGGTTTTCAAAATAAAACTCAAAGTTCCTTAGTATGACTCTTTCTAGTCTCTCATATGTGGTATTTGTGGATCCTCTCTAAGGCAATAAGGTAGTGTTGCCTTTTTCTCATGATATGTAGTATTTTTGGCTAAGGCAGTAACACACTATGCCTTCTTCTCTCTCACCCTATATCTAAGGCTTATATCTGGAGCTCTAGGTGGGAGAAAACTAAATCTACTTACTAAGCATATATTGTAAATTCAAGCATTGGATCCAAAGTCACGAGTCACACTGATCAAGTGGTGCATGTGTATGGTGGAATATGATGGTAGGTGTGTGAGGTGAGTGTAATGAATGCAATGAGGGGAAAGCCTAATTCTACTTTGCTCCTTGAGGAAACATATCTCTCTTTGGAATCTGGAAACTTTATGAGAACTTGGGTTGTATCACTTTCTTTTTCTTTATTTTTCTTTTATGGAGAGACGAGCATCTAAGTACCCATTGTTTTCAGCGGACACTTGTCCATTTTTTTAACTCTCCTTTATTCTTTCTTTTCTAGGGAGGTAGGCTCTACTCGCCCGTAGGACACTTGTCCATTTTTCATCTCCCCTTTCTCTCTTTTTTTTAATCTACAACCCAAATCTCTTTTGAAATAACTTTTGAGAGATAGATAAATGTTATGGAGCTTCTGTAAAACATTGGCTAGAAATGTTTGAGTGGATGGGTATAGGGAATATTTTTGGTTGTTCTCTCCCAGGATAGGAGTAAAACATTTTTGGTGCATATTTGGTGGATATTTGGTGGATGCTTTGTGGATGCGTACTTCCAGGGTACAAGTAGCATAAATGCAAGTGGGGGTAGAGTGGAGTGGAATAGTGTGTGGTGGAGTGGAGTGTGCATGATTAGCATGACAAGTTTCTAAGAGTCGACAAAGATTGAACAAACTCAATGCAAAGCAAGCAGCCTATATATATGTCAAAGGGTTTTCCTAATCTATGGAGCATGTATATATATGGCTATGGTAGGAGGTTCAACACTCTGTCATACAGGAACTTATCATGTGCACTTTAATTTTCAAAAGATAAATCTCCAGAAATCTAGTATCACTAAGAGTAAGATAAATAGCAGCTCAGACTTTCATATATCATATCTGTCAATCACCTAGACTTGAGCAAGTATTTGCTACCCACAGGTTTTAGGATCGAGCAAAACTCAAGTCAAAACAGTTGTATTAAAAGCTCGAGAGAAATTAAGCTTAAAAGGTAGGTACTTGAAAGGAATTACGACGGAGCAACTATTCATCATCTCCAAAGCTAGAGATTATCTTTAGAGTTTATTTTATTCTCACACTCTAATAAAGACTCTTTAAGAAAGACTATATAGACTCTTTTTTATTTGAATTCCTTAGTTATGCATCTTTTTATATCTTTTTAATAAAACAAACAAATCTAGCTAATATATATAAGACAGAGAGATACTTATCTAGATACATGGGGGTTGCCCTCCCCAACCTGGATGTTGACATAGTCTTCAATGTTCTTGATGGTTGGAAGTAGAGGTAGATAGTGATAGTGGCTGATTGATCTTCTTTAATGCTAAACACCATGTGTGTTATGTCTCTCTTCCTTGGGATCCTTCTGAACTCAAATAGACAACAAAGCTAGTGGAACTTGATTAAGCGTTAGGGGTTAGCCACGTAGCTTCTTGTTGCTAAGGACTATGATAATTCCATTAAGACAATAGTCCAGCAGCATTAATATTTTTGGATTTTCTATGCAAAATAAAGAATGATGATACATGCATATTTATTTTATTTTTATGCCACCACAATAAATATCCTTGTGGGTTGTTACACACCACAAAATTATTCACATGGGGCTTAGAGTTTTTTCATGTCTATGCAACAAACAAATATTTATTTTCTTTTCTAATGCAATGCTAGTGTTGTAGTGTAAATATGCTAAAGGAAATAATTATGCAATGCAAGGAAATAAATATGGATAACTACCGATCTTACCTTTTCGGCGAGGGTTTAGTGTTTTAAGTCCTCTGAACGAGACTTCTTACCTTGTCATTTCCTTGAGTGTATTGTCTGATCTTGACGGTCATGCTCCTTGAGATGGTGAAGGATGACGTCACCCATGTTCTTTCTTTGGTCTTATGAGTTGGCATGAAGCATTGATGTAGGCAGCGTCTTATTTAGTGTGCATGCTTGCAAGACATTCACTTGTTGAATTTTGGAGAGACTGATAGGCTTCTCCACCTTTTTGCTCAAAGTGTGTCACGCTTGCAAAGTCATGGTAGAGATCAAGTGCATGGGCTCTGTTGGTGGGAAAACACCAATGTAACCAAAACTTCATTCATTCTTCTCTAACCATACGCACATCAAACAAGGTAGAGTTGATTTATTATATACTTTTCTTAAACCTAACTTGGGTGACAAGATCAGAAGATTGAGCATGATTGTTTGTGATTAAAACTTTCGACAGATCAAATCAAGCTCGTTGACTCTTGGAAGGATTTTCTTATCTAAACATCAAAGGCATGATTATGATTCTCTTCTTCCAAAACAAGGTAAGCAATATTCTGGCTTATAAGATGAGGACTAAGGGATCAAGAGAATGGGGTAGGAACAACTAAAGAAACAAAACATGTTGAGCTAATGAAGTTGGATCAGTCAAGGTTGTTACTCTAACATGTTTTATTCTTTATTTATGAACAAACCATATTTTAGGAAAAGCTTAAGTAATGACAACTTACCTCAAGGTGTTACCTTATTATTGGAATGTGATGGCACCGTAACACCTTGGGGTGGTCCTTTTCTTTTGCTCGAAGCTTTCCTTCTTTGGCCTCTTGTGTATCTTGCTCCTCACCTATCTCTTTTATTACATCGTCCTTTCTTTCTTGTTCTTTAAATTGTGCTTGAACCTTTTTGCTCCTCTCATGATTTTATTCCTGCAGTATTAGTTGACAGCACATACCCGAAGGAATATACAAGTAATTGTAAACAAGGGTAGAACTGTCATGGAGCTTGAGGTTGCTTTTATGCCAGAAGAAGTTTTTGATTGGATACTTTATATGCTCACCATTACTTTCTCTCTAGTTGGAAATTTTATGATATCTTAAGTTTGATTTTTATGCATGACATCTATTAACCATTCAAACTTTAGAGAGAGATAAAGTAATTGTGAGTAAAGGGATTACAAACCAACATGTCAGAGTGATGGGAGCTTGAGTAGAGGAAGAGTAATGTCGGATGATCTTTAGAAGAGTCGACCTTCCTTCCCCATGCTTGAGCCTTCCTGTTACTCAAGTACTTCAAGTGTGAATCTTTGGACCGTCCCTAATCGTGTGTTGCAATCACCATGTCCTTAGACATTGTTCATCCTTTGTTTTCGCAAGGTTAGTGACAAAGAATACCCGAAGGAACTTGTCCTAGGAACATGTTTCTTTTAGCATGAGCCTTCATGTGCTCATATATATTATTATTATTATTATTATATATATTTTTTTTCTTTAGAACATAAGACAAAAGTTGTATATAATTATGAGATTTATATTCACTTACCTGTCTTTGATGTTCTTATGGCTTGTAGCTTTGTCCATCCAATTCTTTAGAGTGATTACTTTTCTAGATCGTGTTATATGACACTCTTCTCCATTGAATAGACATAGCACAGATCCTTTTCCTGCAAAATATTAGTGGACATATACCCGAGGGAATACAACAAGTTTAAAGTATGGGTTGTTGTCCAAGTTCATATGATCCAATCTATGCTAATGAAAAGGTGATTCTTTGATTACCTTAGCACAGATTTTATTTATTCATGTCTTATACACATTTTGATTGTGGAGGCACTCTAGCATGTGAATCAAGGCAAATGTAACTTGTAACAAAAGACAGAGTGAATGATATTTGATACTTACAATTCTTCTATCAATTAGCCGTGTCTTTTGCACAAGGTTGGAGTTCATCATATGCCTTGCTTCATCTCTAAATTCACCTCTTGACTTTCCCGATTTGGATTTGAGAGTTTTACGCAAGGGTTAGTTCAACAAAATATACCAATATCTACTACAACATACTATTGGTTAAAAAACCAACCTAGACACCACGTCTAATTTGATTTAGGAAGGCATTTTAACCTAAGCATCACGCTTAATTTAAAAACCAATGGAAGTAAAATCATCACTCCTAAACTAAGCACCATTCTTCATTTAAGAGATGTATGAAGATATTCCCAAACCTTAGCATATTATTATAGCAAACAAAGGTAACATGAAAGCATCACAGAGATTTACCCAAATAGAGACGAAAGAGCATGATCATGGTGAGGATTTTTTTTTAGATGCAAACATGGATGGATGCAAGGAACTAAACATGCAATGGATCTACTAAGCAAAAACATAAACTAAGTGGAGTGAATGCATGAGTTGATCAAGTAAACATGCAATGCAATGCAAGAGATTAAATGATAACTACTCAATCAATTTATAGTCCATGAGCAAGACTTTCTCACCTTTATTGATCATACTTACCACAATGTGCAGCTTCTGTATGCGTCACTTGAGATGTGTGCATTGAATTCTTGTGACGACTACTTCTTCTCAAATCTATACATGATTAAAATAATAATATATATTTAAATTCTTACCTTGAGATAGCAGGGTTCCAATGTTGATGAATCTTGAATGATCGGGCACCACAGGTTCTTCAATCTTTTTTTTTTTTTTTTCTCGTGGAATCTTGTCGGAAGGTTAGCGACATCTTTTGTCTGTCTATTCCACAACTCAACAGAACAAGGGTAATCCTACTAAAGCTAGTGATACACTAAATTAGCAAACATCATGATCATTACTAGAATCTTTAGGCCAATTGCTTCCCAAGAACGGCGCCAAAAAGCTTGTTGGCATTTGTTAAGTGCTAAAAGAATATGAAGGATTACGCAGCGCCACGAGAACACCTACCATTGTAGCTTTTTCTCTAGGATGAGTATTCTAGAGTATCGTATCCACAGGGAAACTTTGGCTAAAGAATCTAATAAGTCACAATCATGCATCTACTAACTTAGCAAACCACTAGACTATAGTGAGGGGGTAAATGTTAAAGGGTAAGTAAATAACAAAGCATAAAATAATAGTATACGAGATTACAAAAGAGAACTAAACTAATCAAGAGGTCAAAAGAGAGATCAAGGTTCCTATATTCTTCTTTATTACTTAGATTCTATGATAGTAGTCATACTAACGCACTTTGGAGCAGCAGATCCGTCCCAACTCTCGAGAAAGACTGGGAAGAAGGTAGTCGGGAGAAGGCTGCCAAAAGCTCTCTGAAACACCAATCCGAACGTGGTGGAATACAAAGGCCTAACAGAGCTGTCACCCCAGGGCTACCACAACTAACAGGTGGGATTGGGCGCAATCTCGAGGTAACCTATAGCCTAGACACCAAGTCTACACTATCGATTACTACTCTAGCTACCCGGAATAACTAGACTCCTCAATATGAGCGGAGATCCCATGCAATAGCATAACAACTATACTTAACCAAATATAGAAAAGTCATGGAAGTAAATAAAGAAAATAAATATATGAATCATAAGTCTTGTAGAGAAGATATAAAGACATACCATACTCTGAAGACATCTCTAGAACAGGAGCATAGCTCCTCTCTCCTTTACTCTTGATTAGATCTAAGTTAGATCTAATCTAGTTCTAATTACATGGCTAATCTATTTCTAATTACATGACTAATCTACTTCTACTTCACTAATCCCTAAGGGAGAGGTTATCCTTACATTGGGACACCTCTACATCTTAGAGATAATGAGATAGAATGAGATAGAATGAATTAGGGTTTAACCCTGGGGTCAGGGGGTCTTCTTATATAGGCCTTGGATCAAACCGACGTTCAATAACGGTGTAGATACAACCTCAAGGTCGGTTACAAACCGACCTACGAGTAAGATGGGGATTGGCTATTTGTAGCATGGCGGCCGCCAAGCAGATTTGGGCGGCCGCCTTGGGGCCCCCGTGGCCAAACCGTGTCATCTTTCTTCGGTGTCTTCTGGTACCTTCTAGAGTGTTTTAGTCCACATTTTGGGTCGAGTTACTTCACGGTTAAGTCTTGTCATCGTATGTGAGATATATTCGGAACTTTTTCTCTATTCTTCTCTGCATTTATCTGTTAAGCCACTGAAAAGATATAAATCACCAAAGCTCATGGAATTATGTTAGTTAGACCCCTAGTCTATGTTGATATTCATTTTAAGCCCTTATCCATGTTTAGTTGACTAGTAAAATTATGCTATAACAGGTGTCAACAAGGCCCATGATTGTCATGTCATTATGACTCAACTGCTCCCTGTTGCTATACGTGGTCTCCAGCTCCCCAAAGCTCTTTGCCGCAATCCTAAAGTTGTGCTCGTTCTTCAATGCAATCTCAGAAAAGGTCATTGCTATGTCCCGCATTTGGATCGGTTTGCGGCCAGATATCAGAAGCACTAAGCTTGCTTGAGGTGGAATTCCCACCGACTTTCTTTGATATGTCAGTGCATCTACTCGTTCATCTGGTTGACCAAATTAGAGCCCTAGGCCCAATGCACCTGCATCAGATGTTCCCTTTCGAAAGGATGATGAAGGTTTTCAGGAGGTATGTTAGGAACAAATTCAGACCAGAAGGGTGCATGGTTGAAGGATGGACAACGGAGGAGGCCATTGAGTTCTGCACATATTATCTAGACATGGAGAGGGTTGGACTTCCAATATCTCGTCACGCGGGAAGAATATGTGGCAAAGGAACGATCGGGCCTAAATATGTTATAGTAAAGACCCTGTTGCTTTCAGACGGGGCACATTTTATTTGTTTTTTTACGCCAAGAGGAGGATAAGGCCATACCTTGTGCGGCACAAGGCAATCTTTGAAAGAGCAAAATCCCAACATGTCACGAGAATGGGCTACATAAGAAACATACGGATGAATTTTGCGATTGGTTGCGAGTAAGCTTGCTTGGGAAAGAGTTGGGTAATCAACTGGATTTCCTGGGTGTGGGGCCTAAGAGTACATATGTTATGTACCAAAGGGTGCGAGATCAATGGATACACATTTTACACAAAAAGCAAGATGGAAAGAGCCAATACCAAAAGCAGTGGTGTTCGTTTTGAATCTATAGACAAAAACGGCAGAGTGGAAGATACTTACTATGGTTTCATAGAGGAGATATAGGAACTAGACTACGGTCAGCTGAAGGCAGCTCTGTTTCGCTGCCAGTGGGTTCGGAAATCAGCCATCAACATCGATACAGAAGGGTTCAATACAGTTGATCTCAGCAAGACCGCACATAGAGAGGACCCCTTCATCCTTGCAAAAGATGTTACGCAAGTTTTCTATGCACCGGACAACAAAACAAATGGAAAGCTACACGTACAGCTAGAAGGGAAAAGGAAGATTGTCGGAGTGGATGGAGTGATGGATGAAGCTGAAAACTACAGAGGGTATCACGAAATGCCTGCATTCGCCGTTAACGTAGCCCAACCGATCGTAGATGAGGGTGAAGGTGAACCTGCTTAGTACAAGCTCGATCACTATTGTAATCGATGGAGTTAGATTAATTATATTGTTCACTATATGTAATCGATGGAGTTACATTATTGTTAACTAAATGTAATCACTATGTTTGGATAAATTAACGTTCTTCACCAACTATGTAATCTATGGAGTTAGTCTATCTATACTATGTGCCTACGATTTTAACGGTGCTTTTAGTGAACCGTCAAGTAGCCAAAACAGAGGAATTTAGGTTCACTTTGCCAGTTAGAACGAGAGTGATAGCCATTATCACTACCGGGGAGGTTTCCTTTGTCGGTTATTTCACTTTGTCGGTTAAATAACTAAACCGGCGTGATCGGAAAAAAGCCTAAGATTTGTATGGTTCCTATGTTACCCGTGGTTCATATGCTCTCGGTGTCCTATCGGTCTCAATCTTTTTCCAAGTCTTTCACAATCAGTGGGTGAGTCATCCAAAAATTTTGAGATTTTTAGGAATTGGTTTGGTACTTTTTGCGGTTTTATTGATTTTTGCGCGACGAGGCCGAGTAATTCTAGGTTTAAGCGAGGCTACCCCGAAAAGAATAGGCACCATGCCAAACTTTTCCACATGGTCTCATTTTGCCTAGGAGTCAAATAAATGCACATATACATGCTAAATTCTTGTGTTTGCATGATGTAATTTGCCATTTTCCGCCCGTTTTAGCGAGGAACGAAAAACCTAAAAATGAAAATATTCACCAAAAACCTAAGATCTTGTGTGGGGCATATTTTGGGTGTAAATGACTGCAAAATTAGAAAAATTCAAGCCATTTACACGTTGGTGGATGACACTTGCTTCACAAAGGCACATGCATGATCCCTTCGACTCTTACAAAAGCTTAAAATTCATGAGCTGCCGGTTGTATGTACATCACTTTGCCGGGTTAATTACACCAATTTTTGTGAACATATATCCCTGTCGGGGAGTAATCGGCCAGCGGTGATGTGTTATCTTATATATATATATATATATATATATATATATATATATATATATATATATATATATATATATATATATATATATATATATATATATATATGCGAATCGGGCGGCCTTGAAATTTTCCCCAAATCTTTTGAACACCGCGCCACGGTTCCCCAGAACCCTGAGCCACCACACTACGCCGACAGAGCACCGCCGCCCACCTCAACGCCGTCCTTCGCCTCCATCGGACGCCGCCCACCTCGCGCCGCCCACCTTGACACCGTCCTTCACCTCCATCGACGCCGCCTCCCGCGACGCCGCCCACCTCGCCGCCCTCCTTCGCCTCAATCGACGCCGCCCACCTCGACGCCGGCCTTCCCCAACCTCGGCGCCGTCCGTCAACATCTCGTTCGCCCCCATCACACTTTCGTCCACGGCGCCCGTCCGAGGACTTGGAGGAGCGCAAGGAGAGCGGCTTTCTCCCACCCTCCCTAGGTGCTCTCTCTCACTACCCCTTACGTGTTCGATAGAATGCCGCTGATGATAACTGCACCCTCCCTCTCGTGTAGCACAGCCTCCATTCTTCGTCGTATTCCATCTCCTGCAGGCTGCCCTCGCGCCATCCTCGTCCACGACGCCGGCCGAACGCGTGCCCCTCCACCTCCACGCCTGCATCTCCGCCCATCTCGTCCAAGGTGAGTGCAACGCCATTTCCCCCAACTTTGTTTGCTCAAATGTGTGTTCGATTGGGCAGCAACTTGTTATTTTGTTTTTCTACAACATTTGTACCAACTGTGAACACGGTTGTGTCACAGCCATGGTTCATCCTCGCAAGTTAGTCCGTCGTCAAGTTGAAATAGAACCGGCTGATAACCCTGGGACGGGAGAGCCGCATCAGCCGGCAACCGCGGAAGCTGCGAATGAGGAACCGGATTGGAGCCCTAGCGACATGCTGCAACTGGATCAATGTGACCAAGGTGACCAGGTAATGTGCCTGGATTCATGTGACTAGCTAGGTTGCCATACACACGCATGTTAATTGAGAGTGTCTTATCTTGCTTGGTACTGTTTGCGTAGCAGGAGCAGGTAGTGCCCCGGCAGCCAGAAGGTTCGAAACGCAAGAAGCCCAGAACCAAGTGAGGCAAAACAAGGCTTCCTTAGAATAATACAACCTACCATATCACTGAGGTGGATGAGTACGGGAACCAGCCGCACCCCCAACAGCTGTGTCGAAATACTCTAGTGTCTTGGGGGTACTTGTAAGGGACAAGATCCCAATTAAGTTCGGGAAGTGAAATGGGAAGGAAGCAGTCTGTGGAAGGTTCGGCCTTCTGAAGAAGCTTGTATGGGTCTTCTTAAATGATTAATTCTCCTTCCATGAGGATTGTGACATGGTTTTGGTAGTGAGAAAAAAACTTATGAAACCATGTGTAGATGCTTCGTGACTTTCAAGGGGAATCTGTATAAAAAGTTTGTGCTCCAAGATAAAGAGCCAAATTGGGATGCAAGAGAGTACAGCTCACGGAGGATCTCTTGGGAGGAATTCAAGGAACACAGGCTAAGCAATGAGTTCATACAAGTGAGCATGAAGAACAAGCGTAACTCATTTGAAAAACAAAAATCCTCATCGTCTCGGCTCTCGTGGCTATGCCCAAAAGATGCCGGAATTTCAAGCGTAACTGGATGAGATGGAGAGACGCCCGCTCGAGGTTTAAAGGTTGACACTGAAGATTGGGAGACAAGATCGTTATTATACTGTATGGCGAGGAAAATCAACCCATGAGCAACCTTGTCAAGAAGATCTCTGAAGTGGCGAGGAGGTGAAGAAAGGGTCTCGCGCTTCTAGGAGGGAGAATGGCGTGCTCACCCAAGCACTTTCGGAAACAAGGAGCACCCAATGGTCGCACTAGAGGAGCCGGTGTTGTTCCTTAGAAACTAGCATTCTCGGACTACTCGAGAGTATCGCGCCGCTTCGATTAGTGTACGTGAGGAGGCGGCGAAGAGTTGAATAGGCGTGCGGAAAGGATGGTGGATGTCGAGTGGAGCAACTTTTGTCTCAAAGACAAGCAGCGGTACAAGACCCTAATGATGCCTTGAGCCTTCATGCCAAGGGCGCGCGGCGGTGCGGATCGACCCGTTTGAGAAAGATGTGAATGCGCCTCATGCGGTGGACAACAACAAAGCACTGTCAATGTCAAGTTGTGCGTCCGTCGGCAATGGGACGAAAGACAAGGTGGTAGTCGGCCGGGCCTGGCCGACCCGCGAAAGATGGGGTCATCAATGGCCAACCAATTCCCGAGGGGTATGCTCGCATCGGCATTGATACCATACTTGATAAGAAGTATAACAAGATAGTCATTGAGCACCCACCGTAGTGGAAGAGGGGGCCCAAACTTGGTCGAGAACATCCACCAGCAAATTTTTGGCGCAAGTGCTACATTAAAATTTGGATAACGAGTTGTCATCGGATGATGAGGAGGACCGTGAGTCTAATCCCTCCCATGATACTAATCGATAGAATTCCAAGTTCCCCCTGTCGGACATGTGCGGCATCTCCGGCAAAGAGCGATTCATCCTTCCTCTTCATTACCCCCGAACATCATAACCCTCCTCCCTCTTTATCAGCCCGCCAAAGCGAGGATCCTCCTCCTCAAGTAGCGCTAATCACAAGATCAAAGGCAAAGGGAAAGGATACCTCGTGAACCAACCCCTGTCATAGCAACAAAAGGCCGATGCATTCTGTTGAAGTCCAAAAAGCGAGAAAAATTTTCGACCCGGAAGGCAAGCATGCAATACATTGGTCTATTTAATTGCCTCATTTGTGGAAAAACATGGCAACCAAATGGATCGGCGCCAAGTTCGACACCGCAGACGAAAAAATGGAAGAAAGCCGAGAAGAAGATAAAGCTTTGGCGATGAGAAAAACATGAGTATTGAAGAAGCTACTGAGACATGTATTATGCCCAAGATGATCCCATTCCCTACCATTGGCAATGCAGTTTGTAATGGGACGTAATTTGGTTGAGGATGAGCTAGTGATGAACTTGACCCCAGCCTTGCGTAAATTGCATGACTATTACCTAGATGAAACAAGGGATCCAATTTTGGATGGAATTCAAGTTATCGTCCTGCAAAGTCTGTTTTTCATTATCGAGAAGAACGAAGATATTAGTTGGATGGGAGGTCTTGTTCGGCTATACCAACAACGCGCCCTCGACACACAAATCTTGACGCTGTGGACGATGTAAGTACCTGACTCGCACGGCAATGCAATTAACTACTATCCAGTCACAAATTGTTAAGTTTTGAGCATTACCCATGGTTTTATGCGGTATATCTCACAATATTGTGAAGCCATCAACGTATTCACAAAGTATGGTTTCTTCAAACCCACCAAACTCTCTGAAGTCAGCGTCGGAGGACTAAACGGAGAAGACCGGAACAAGCTGTAGGATCGATGGAAGCCTAGAGGGGGGTGAATAGGGCGACCCCAAAAATCGACCTGTTAAAACTTAGTGCTTTGTCGATGCGGATATAGCGGCGGCGCTGCACGCGTTTAAGCGCGGCACCGCCGCAAGCGTGAAAATAAGCGACGCATGCAGAGAAGTGAACCGAGGCCTGTCGGGAAGGTGCGCGCGCGGCGCTGCCGCGTCCACGTCTTGCTGCTTGCCCGCGAGTCACTTCACGAAGTGACTCGAGGTGAACTCGAGAGCTGCGAACTTGAAGTTCGTGATTCACACTCCTTCCCGCACACAAATACTTCCGGAGAGGACAGAGCTAATATGGCGTAAAACCTTGCAACAAAGTAGATCGGGTCGAAGCCCTATCTCACAAGACAAAATATGCAAGAAAGTAAAGAACACGAGTGACACAAGGATTTGACCCGTGGTTCGCCGCGCCACACATTTGGGGTTACGTCCCACGTTGTTGAGGTTGCCACACAAGGCTTAGCTTGCCCACCGGCTTGCTTTTTCCCTCGTTCACAAGTCTAGGGAGTTAACCCTAGAGATGTGGGGTAATGTATTGCTGTTGTAGTGAGGTTACAAACCTCCCAAGGCTGCCACACGAAGGGGCAAGCTCAAGGGCGACGCCCTAGCCGTCTAGGAGCAAGCTCCAAGAGTAAAGAACCCTAGGGTTCGGCCAAAGCGTGAACCAAATGCTCTTTTGAGTGGGGAAGTAGTAGATCCGGTCTCCAATCGAAGTTTCGCATTTGTTTCCCTCAAAAATCCACGGTGGGAAGTGAGAGATTGAGTGGGGTGCTCAAGGTGCTTCAATGGAGGTGAGAGAGCAAGAGGTGTTCCCCGGGCATCTGTTCGAGGAAGAAGATGAAGTGAACCAGTAACCGTTGTGGGAGGGGTAGAATGGGTATTTATACCCCACGGACCCTAACGGTAGGATTTAAGTGTGGCTTTGCCGCCAAGATCGACCGCCGGGCATCGCCGCGTAGGGCGTGGCTGAACTGCCGCACCATTGTAACTGCTTTGCGGCGCCAACTGACGACAAAAGAGTGAATCGGTGAAGAATTCTTGGGTCGGGTTTGGAGTTGAGTGTTGTGTGCGATTTGATGTTTAGAGCACTTGGTCCACGGTACCCGAGAATCCTAGGATCCCTCTTGATAGTACGGCATTTCCTAAACTCAAGGTTCAAAATATAAAATAATTTAAACGCCTTGATCCGGAAACACCACCATCTAGCTTATTTGGTGCCTTTGGACCTGTACATCAACTCCACATTTTAATCCCCGCATGTCATCTTCGTAAATCTCATTAGTCCCCTAATTCGGTGGTCATCAGCGCCAAAACCCACTTAGAGCTTGATAGCACTTACAACAACTGAAGCAAAATTTGAAGGATGTTATTGATGAATTTGTGTTCCTCGGGAAAACAGAAATCTTACTAGCCCACAAAGCTGCGAGTATGTGTTCACCGCTTTTAATTCATATATGCGCATCTTTCTCATTAAGATGATTCGATAATTACGAATTTGTGATTGCAGCCACCATTTTGTCTTCGTTGTTGTCAATCTTCAACGCAATGAAATCTCGTGTGGGACTCGAAGGATAAACCACTTTCTCTTCGGAACCACTAGTAAAGTTCTTTGAGAACGGTAAGTGACCCTAATAACAAATTAATTTTGACATCACGTGTGTGATGCAAGTTAGTTGCTCACTATTTTCTAACCCACGGTATATATTTGATGCTTGTGAGACTAGTAGAATTGTATTGTAGCTAGATTCTACTACTACTACTTTTCTAACCCACGGTATACATTTGATGCTTGTGAGACTGGTACAATTGAATTATAACTAGATTCTACTACTACTACTTTTCTAACCCACGGTATAAGCTCAACTCTCTCTATATAGGCCCTTTTGTTAGGTCTTTAGACCACTAATCTGAACTTGATATCATCATAGTGCATTCTAATTTTTCCCTTTTCACTCTTTTTAATGTGGCTCGATTATGCGTGAAGCAAGACTCGGGCCTTCATACATCCCATTCAAGGTTGAAAAAATGGGGAAAATATTATGCCTCGGTTAGCTCAGCCACCGTGAAACGATCGATAAGGTTTCTATGCAATGTGGGCGATGTTTAAATTCCTCCGCGGGCAAAGCGAAACAACAAGGCGAAACTGTATGTATACTCCCCAATTCATTTGGTTTTTTCAATAATTCAATAAATTGATCTACTGATTCATATATATTTTCTGAATGACAGCGCAAAAGAAACTCAAGTCCAACAATATCCTACCGTCGGAGATTGCAGCCTTTGCAAGAGGAGTTGGCCAAATTCATCATAGATGAGGTATTGTCAAAATCGGGGCGATTTTCCATTGCAAAGGCTAGGTTCTATAAGTCCCAAAATACACCACAACTTATCAAGAGACTACTGTAGTTTGTTGTTGATGTTGTGAGCGATCTGAACATGTGAGCTACTTTCGATGTCTTGGCTGCTGACCAAGACCCTCTAAACTGTGTGCTATTGTAAGCTGTTACACTACTTGGCCGCGTGACCAAGACCCCGTGATGTGGACATGTGATTATGATAATGGTTTGTTGATAAACGACATTATACGTTGCTGTAATTACGGTCATTCTTATTTTCTAACGCTGTCGGCTATTACAAACCGGCACTTTGTTGGCATAGCAATCACTACGGACGTCCAAAAAGCGGTAGTGCCCTTGTCTCACCACAACACTTTGTAGGTTTTGAAACAACCGGCGGTGTTGGGCATAACAAACACTTTCGGTTGTAATGTAACGGCGGTGTGATCGTAAACATCTCTGTCGGTTGACCAGAGCCGACAATGTTCTTTACTATGGTACTGCGCGGTTTTCGATACACAACCGAAAGTGTTTTGTTCCTCAACACTACGGCTCCGTTGCAAACCGGTAGTGTTATTTGAAGTAATTACGCCGGGTTCGTATTGACACGGCGGTGTTGTCTCAAATCACTTTGCCGGTGTTTTGACCCGGTAGTGTTTTGAACTCCACATCACTACCGCTATGGTTACGTCGGTTCGGTGTTGGCGGTGAAGTGGGGGGGTTGGAGCCCGGCGGTGATGGACAATTCTGTAGTAGTGTAACTTCCATGTTGAGATAAATAGCTAGTGAGACTTTTCTTAGTGGATGTTAATTGTATATAATAGTGCCCTCTAAGTAAATAGCTTGTATGTTGAAAAAAATAGTCAGTGGTCTTTATCTTTATAAGAGTTATAGATAGTTTGTATGTATGCCATATATATATTCTTGAAAAACTTAAGATTTGGAGTTTTTTTCTATCATCGTCTGTGTTGTACCGTGTTTTTTTTTAAAAAAAAGGAACGCACTCATGTTTCTGTGTTGTGCCGTGTATTTTTTTTTAAAGAACGTACTCATGTAAGGACCTATGTCATCTGTTCCACACATCACACATGCCGACATGCGCATGATGCATATCGCGCTCTCTGCTGCATTGCAGGCCATTTGGGCTGCATGACTTCCAAAAGCTAGCGCGTCACAACTGATTTTGGGCCGTTTCTTCACTACGGTACGGGCTCGTCACCTAAATGGTCTTCCCCTCAAAAAAAAAAAAAAAAAACACGAAATGGTCCATCGTTTTGCTAAAAAAAGAGAGAAGAAGCTAAATGACATGTCTCCTGTTTTTTCAGACTAAAGGCATTCACCTGGCTTTATTAGAAAGCTTATCGAACACCGATAGCCTAGCACGGGTTAGAACCAGATTACAGTTTTAAAACAATCATGAGTGCAGCTCAACATCTCTCCAACATCTAACATAGCTCTATCCAAATTTAACTCTAATTAACCCCGGACTAAAGTTGCAAAGTTTAACTATTTGAGTGCTCAAAGCACCTCCAAATACATGACCAAAATAACAAACAGAACGAAGTAAGATCCTAGTAGAAGCTTCATGTTATCATCCTTCACCGATTGGTACCTTGACTCCACTTAGGCCTTTGCCACCAAGAGCTGAATCACCTCCTCCGCCGTTGGTTCTAGTTTAGCTTTTATCAAGGGCTTCCAAGACTTGACATGTCTCCTGTTTTGCCTTCGGATATTAAGATACAGGTGTGGTATATGTCTGGGTGCTCCCAACCACGCCCCTCCCATGTGTAGTTGCCAGATCGCTCGACTCGCTCATTATAGCTAAGTTAGTCAGCATTTTTGGTGAGGTGAAGAAAGAGAAGAGAGGAGAGGGATGAAAGCTTGGCTCTAGTTAAGCACCAAACTAGGCACAGATGCATAGGTGGATGCATAGATAATAGTGGGTCCTAATAGAGTATGTGAGGAGGAAGAGAAGGAAAGAGAATGAAGCCATTTAGTAATAAAAAAGATATTTAGAGACAAGTAGAATACTAACCATTGTAGAGCTAGTTGGCTCTTATAATAGCCAAGTACTTAGCATATTATTGGCATATTATTGAAGAGTTATATATGTATATTTTTATAAAAGTAATTTTCAAGACAAATCTATTGATATGATTTTCACATTTCCAAACTCAACGACTTAAAATTTATTCATGATCTATATTTTTCAATGTTTGACCCAAACCTTATCCAAAATGTCTTGCTTTTCCAATATGGAGGGAGTATGTAATTATTTTAGGATAATTTTGAATGTTAGAAGTGTATTCGTTATGTGGCAGATGAATTGAATGTAGGGAGTGTCTGGTTAGCAACATTCATAATACATTTGATATTGGTAGAGAGAAGAAAAGGCACATGATTACACTTTGTATATATAGATATAAATCACTACTTTTTGTTTAAAATTATGACACATCGTTTAGCTTTTTAAATACATTGTTTTACTTATGTATCTAGACATAAGGTATATCAAGTGCAAAGAAAAAGTTAAGTATCTAGAAAAGAAAAAGAATTATAATTTGAAATTGTAGGGCCTCCAGCTTTAATATACCTTTTGATTTGTCCCTGCACTTCCATGCTCAGGACTCAGGAGAAGATAAAGAGTCCAAAAAGCAGGATGCAAGTTAATGCAATAATATCAAATTGATGAGTGCCTAAAACGCCGTTCGCACATTCCTGACCCCTGAGTATCACGCGCTCTCTCAAATCTCAATAAGAACTGACGCCCACGGCTGAAAACAGCAGATTGCAGTCCATCAGTCATCAAGAAACTAAAACACAGCAGCTCTCTGTCGTCCCACCGCCACCTGCAAGATGAGTCCGTGGAAGACCCTCTTGGTGGCCACCGCCGCCCTCACCACGCTCCTCGCGGCCGACGCTACTGTGGAAACGACGTGCAAGGCGGCGGCCGCCACCGACGTCCGCATCGACTACGACTTCTGCGTGTCGGAGCTGAGCAACAACCGCGACAGCCCTGGCGCGGACGCCTGGGGGCCTGGCCAAGGTGGCGGCCAACCTCGGCGTCAACAACGCTGGAAGCGCGGTCAGCGACGTGGACGCGCTGTTGGCCAGGCCGCCGGGCACCGGCGGCGCGGAGGACGCCAAGGCGAGGGGCGGCGCTGGGGCAGTGCCGCAGGCTCTACTTCGACATGGAGCTCGCGTTCGCGGGGCGCACGACGAGATCAACGCGCGTCAGTACGAGGCGGGGAAAGAGATGGCTGTGGAGGGCATCGCGCTGGCGCGACGGTGCGACGCCGTCTTCGCTGAGGCCAGGATCCCGTCGCTCCTCGCACGGCGCGCAAAGTACGCCGAGCAGATCACGGTCTTGTGCATTGCCATCACCGATCTCATCAAGTGATACAACCAGAATCCTCGCCAAAAAAGTGATACAACCAGAAAAGTTCATTCTTCAGTCTCGGACTTGGCTCGTAGCAAATAATATAATAATTGGTACTATAGTGAATAAGGACGCGACTTTTTGGATTAACAATCCAGGTTTTTAGACTTTGTTTCCTTAATTTCTTTTAATACAGACTACAGAGGCGTTCAAAATAACGAAGATGCAAAAGAGTAGAGCTATGACTTGGGTGCCATTTGACGACGAACGTGGCACGGTTTTTAGCATAGCCTAGAGCAGTGACCACGGCATGTCACGGAATATTTGCACCGTGCCGGTACCAAACGAACGTGAGGGTTGTCTCATGCCTAGAATCTTGGCACGATGCGTTGTATGGCTCGGGTCGCATTTTGTACCATGTATAAAACGTCATGACACAAAAATGACACGTAAACACATCTATAATGCTACAATATAATTTTCTTAATATGTACTATACCACCTCCCATCTAATTCTTAACCTTTCATGAAAATGTTACATACAAAATATTTTTTCACAGGTGAATGAAAAAACTAGCAAAAAACTAGCAAAAATATATTGACAGACGAAATTTGGCCGGCACGACAAGAAGGTGTACCGGCGTGCCATTTGTCGTGTTTGGGCCCAAGCAAAGACTTATCGACCCAACATGTCTTGTTTGCCTAGAGAACCCGACCTAGAGCAAGGGCGCATTTAGGGCACGAAGTTGCGTACGTGTATTCATAGAGATGAATGTGCGTGCATGTTGTGAGTGTCTGTGTTGTACTGTGTAATTCTCAAAAAAAAAAAAAAATGAGTAAGGGTGCATTTAGGGCTTTTTTTTTGGTTCTACGTACACTGGCCTAAGGAGGCAGCTATCTCAGCCTGGCCTGGCCTGGCCTGACTTAGACGGATACATACAGACATTTGAGTCGCAAAGTTTCAGTTAAATCTAACATAAAATACATGGGTATAGTCCTTGAAGCTTGGATTTTCCACCAATAAAAATTAAATGACGTGATCTTTTATTCAATAAAAATCAGTCAATGGTACAGCCATGATGAACAAAACTTGGCACCTACTTGATGATCTTTGATCACTTTATGAGGTTGGTGATTGCTATACAGACAATGGATATCTTCGTCGTGTACCTGCTGCTCTGGTTGAGAGGCGATGGGATGGCAACCTTAGTGAATGCGTCATCGCATCTGAGTGCAAGAGGTGTGGCCAACCCCACCTGTTCCTTCCTGCGGCGTAATTGCGTTGGTTGATTCTTTCGTAGGCGTTCAGGAACGCGTCATCTGCTGCATCGTACAACTTGAGGCACTTTTGCAGCACCGTTCTCGTCTTGGCGTCTGTTCCCGGCTTGGCTAGCCGGGCCCTAATCTCGACGAGAGCATTTCCAGTGTTGCCAGCACCGACCAGAGCCGCAACTTTTGCTAGGCCCCAGATATCTGCATCGGGGCTCTCATGGTGCTTGCTCAACTCTAACATACAAAAATTGTAGTCGACACGCTTATCGCTTTCGGCAGCTGCCTTGCACGTGGTCACCACTGTAGCGTCGGCACCATGGAGAACAAGAATGGCGACGATGGCGGATGTGGTGACAAGGAAAGTCCATGGACTCATCCTTTTCGGTGTAGTTGGAACAGAAAAAAGAGAACAGACGTGCTAGTAGGCAGAAAGATGCGATTTTCTACTGACACTTGGAGACGGAAAATATAGCTGTGTAAAAGTAGACTACTCCTAGATGAGTACTTATAGCCTATAGGCAAGGCAAAGTAGGTATGTCATTATTCAAATATTTTACATTGACAACTATGTGTTTGCTTATAAATCTTATATCAAAACTTTCTATATTGAAGTGACACGATTTAGATACGTGTAGACAAACACTAACTTATATGGTAAAAAATAGAGGTGATTTGCATGTGGATCAAGTAAAGCTCACAGCTATATATTCTCCCTTCACCTCGAAATATACGATATACACGTATTTTAAAATTCAAGGTTTGTTATTTTTTACCACCAAGTATCTAATTATATGAAAGTTTGTACAAAGCAGTTACATTGTATTTGCATTTAAAAAATTTGAATGATCAAACTTCCGTTGGCGTAAGTTATATCTTTGTTGGGGAAAGTCCGGCAATCCCTACCCCCTCTCTGTTGCCTCGGCAGAATTTAGGAGGCGATTACTTCGGCCCGAGGTCATATTCGGCCACCGAAGGTATCTTCGAATCGGAGATATCTTCGGCAAGCCAAAACCATGCTCGAGGCCCGTGTTGCGGCGAGGCTATTTCGCAGACGCTTCGAGCCTCGAGGTCATATTCGGGACACGAAGGTGTCTATCTGCGGTAGGTCGAGACCTTGCTTTCGGGGGCCCGTGCGGCGCCGAAACCACCGGCCCGTTTCCAAGCGTCGAGGTTGTATTCGGGACCAGTGCGACCTTCGGGTAAAGTAAGGTCTGAAGGGTCTTTCACCGGCGGACATCGCGATATCGGACCGAGTCTCGGACCCGAAGGGGACCGGGCACCGCGACAAAGGGGTCTCACGAACCCGATAAAGACTTGAGAACCGAAGTGCCACTTCGGGCGAGACCGAAGTCCCGAAGGATTCCTAGTCTAACTCCGTGAAAAGTCGAACTAGGTTTAACTCAAGCTTTGATTGGTTTTACTCTCGAGGGAAGAGCGAGGTCAAGGTCGCGCCGATGGTGCGTTGGCGGGAGGGTTGGATGCGAGCCACGAAAGGACGGAATGCCCTTGATTCTAGAGGAATATGCCAAGATGCCGAGTAGGTAGGGGGGGCGGAGTGGGCATGTAATTAAAAGCCTACGGGTGACTATAAATACCCCGTGCACGGGCAGTGTAAGGACGGATGAAAAATGAATACAAGTCACCACCTTTATACCTCGCGCTGAGTCTTCGTTTCCTGTCTTCATAATTCGGGCGTACAACCCCGGGGGTTACCTCGTGTAGAGGTAGACCAACATATACTAATCCTTTTGCCCTTGAAAACTTGATGTTTTAGTCCTTTGCTAGCGAGTCAAGACAAACTATTGTAGCGAAACTAGGGTTCCACGCCAAGCACGGGAGGGCCTTGGATGCCCACGAAGGTTGCAATCAACCTTGAAGCGGCGAAACGGCAGCGTGATCGACCCGCGAGCGATCAAGAGATCGTTAGGGCGATGTAGAGCTTCGGTGATGGCTGGAAGAACCTCGAACACACCTCGAGATGACCCGTCGGGGAGGGCGCACAAGAGGTATGCCTTAGGACCAGCAAGGCCACCTAGAGCGCCGACAAAATTCGCGGAGAACGCCGCCCGAACAGTAGGGTAGAGGAGAAGTTGACCTACAAGCAAGGCGGTATGATGATGAGGATATGCCCACGGCTGATCTGCCCGGCCGATAGACACTTTTAGAACTCCATCTCAACACCCGAGCGTGGAGGAGTACTAAGGGCCGGACGAGAGATGTCACCACGCGCGCCTACCTCATTACCGTGGGATCGCGACATTTCGATGGTTACTATATACCTGGACACCACACCCACATGTATAGCCAACTACCTAAATTCCCCGGGACTTGACCCTACGGATCAACAAGCAAGGATAAATGTAAACCTTTTTTGAAAAGATAAAGGTAAACCTGAAGGTACACCCGACCATCACCCTAAGCATAATTCTACAACTTCTCCATGAACAACATATGAATGATTTAATCTATAGTTAGTCATGATAGTTATCACAATATATATTAACTATATCCTAGTTCATATATTATGAATATAACATGAGGATAAGTATACTCTAGTTCGTATGCATTGCGATATAAATAAAGGGGCTTGAATAAAGAAAGGAACTCTATAGTAAATTACCAAAAGATGGTTCTAAGGAGACAAGCCCTCCTTAAAGCTCAACCTTGCTCAAATACTAACACTAAACTTAAGAAATAGAAGTGGACAGGTAGAAGCTCTAGGTGTTGTGTTACATTTTGGGGGGGGGTTCTACTAGCGATGAAAACGGGACGGAAGCGGGACGAAAAAACCCCATTTCTATATTTGTTGGCGGAAACCGGATTCGGTTCGGAAAAGCGGAATCGGAATATCGCGGGCGCACGAGAAACGGACCAATATGGACTGAAATTGAGCGGAAATGGTCGGAAGCCGGAACTTAAGCGGAATACCGCACATATTTAGTGTGCAACGTGTGTTCCATATGTACATGCTTATACACATATACATGTGTGTACATAAATCACTATGAATCGATACATATATACATACAATTGATTATATATATGTGTGTGTGTCGAAAGTATTTAAAATGTTTAAAAAAGAAGAAATAAAAAAGAAAACGAACTCAACGCGCGCGTACACATACAAAAAGAAAAACATAAAATGATAAAAATGAGAACCACACACGCCACCACTATATTCCACGACACCAAGCCCATTAGCCCAATCAACAGGCGCACATGCCAAGCAGCGGTAATTAGCATTCTCAAAAAAAAAAAAGCAGCGGTAATTAGCGGTTCGTCAGATTCAGATATTTAGTACCACCTCATGCAGCCAAGGAAGCACAAAGGCCTGGACTGGCTACATAATGAGATGCAGGGATGGGTGATCTCTGAGCTCTATACATATGCACCAAAAGAAGAGACATATTGCACAAACCCAGACTCACATCTGGTGTCATTAGATATGGCTCACGGGAGGAAAAAGAGACAAAAGACCGCATAGGAGAATGTGTTGAGAAGATACCACTATTCGACTGGTGGGTGATGCTATTTTTTGTTGTGAGAGAAAAGATTGTCCTAGCCGAGCTGATAAGTTTAAATGAACAGGTCAGCAGTGCTTATCTTTATGGAGTTCAGAAAGAGCTTTACCTTTACCGAATGGTTTTTCATTTTCAAAGATGATTTATTGGGTTATTTTGAGTAGCTTTTGGATATATGTTTTTATTTGAAACGAGGTTTATGTTTTTTATCAGATGGCATAAACAATAGTAAAGTGCAAGTTTATGAATAAATTGGTCGTATGCTACTGACTTATTGCAGACAATAGTGATCGAGTGTTCACGCGTTCTTCTCGTTTTGAGAAGAGTCGAGGGGCACAGTAAGATTTGTCATAACCGCACTTGCTTGTTGCGTTTGTGTGCAGGAAATAGCTAGTCAATGTTTGTAACACAAATATAGTCACAAAGCCCTCAAATTAGTATCGGTTTTATTGAAGGCACCGTTACATTTTTGGCCTTCTATATATGCGATCGACACCAACACTTTACTAGGTCTGATTCATAAGCGGCTTATTCATCTCCCAGCCAGTCAGATTTGACACTTTGATGTCCACCTCACCGTTGTTGAAAACGTAGAGATGGGCATCCTTTCCAACGCCGATGGACGGGTAGACCCGTGACAGGATACAAGTCCTTCCTCCCGCGCCGAAGCTCTCAACCACGGACCGATCGATCTATATATAGATATAGATGGCAAAACAAACAGCAACAAGATAATATAAGGATCAGTAAAGTAATAAACGGTCGTAATCTAATTGCTTGCCAAGCTTCGCTTCATAGGCGTTAGTAGTACTTTACCAAGCTTCTAAGAGCAATCTTCCTGCCTGAAATGTTGGTGTCGACGAAGCCCGCGAAGGTTGGCCTGTAAAGATCTGAACCAAGAGATGACCTGCTCGATCGACACGAGAGAAAAACAAGCCATTTTGATCGTTTAATTAGTTTTTTGAAGGCAATTGCTACGGTATCTCGAAATGATTGTGAACCGTCCATTTATTCGATCCAACGGTCACGATCATCTACTACCTCCTAGGAGGTAATAGAATTTATTTAATTTTAATTTTATGAAATAGGGTAAAATAAGGAAAGATCTAAATATAAAATATCTTTTTATAGATTTTGTTGATGCATGCGTGATCTCTAAATGGTATATCCTTTTTGATATACATTGCCTTATTATAGTTTTATACGTGACTTGATTTGCATGTGTTATGTGGTGTGCGTGTTAGCAAGTTAGGAGCGTGGTGTGCATGCATTTTTTTTTTGAAAGGTGTGTCATGCAGTGGTTAGATATAAGAGTACATGGTGTGTAGATGCTCAAAAGAATAAAAAATATGTAACTGGCATGTTGAAGAACACTTATTTCTTTTTTAATCCATAACTAAAATTTGTAAATATAGTCTTTTTTCCTCATATTAACTCCAAATGTGATGATTTCTTTTCGTAAAATTTTCTAAAATCATGGTCCATCAAGTTATTATGCTCTTACTGCTAATTTTAATTACCTTTTCTTGTGAACATTTTGAAATTCGAGCTTTAAAAATGACAACTTTAGATTTGGAACACTAAATGATTTTATTTTTGTGTTTTATTACATTTATTAATGACAACATCCCGTGAATAGGGGCGACGGGGTTTTTATTTTTGTTTTATTAATTTATAAATTCATTTAGTGCGACTTGGAAGGTACATGCGAGATTAGTGGAATCCGCATGCATGCAGGATTTCCTCCGATCAACAGGGATGCGGGAGTTTTATTTTGTTGAATATATTTTTATTTAGTAATTCATTAAATTGTAAATAGCCAACGGTCCAAATCGATTTAAAATATTACTCCCTCCATCCCAAATTATAAGTCGTTTGACTTTTTTTGGCTCCAAGTTTGACCATTTGTCTTATTCAAAAAATTTGCATAAATATTGTCAAATTCAAGTCATTCTTTAAAAACTTATACTAATAAAGAAAGCCACGGCAAAAAAAAGTGATATTTTACACAAATTTTTGAATAAGGCAGTGGTCAAACTTTGTTGTCGAGAAAAGTCAAACGACTTATAATTTGAGATGGAGGGAGTACCTCCTAGTGGGTAAAAAGGAGTACCTGAGCATCCTGAAGAAGCATGTGGTTGTTCTGATGCGAGAAGGGGATGCAGCCATACTTGGTAGGGTCGGTGCACATGAGTGCACATGAGCACCTTGGGCTTGCCGTATCGGTTCTTGAAGATTCTGAAGAAGACGGCCGTCTTCTCCCTCAGATCAGCAGAGGCCAGCACCCACAGGCCGAAGGGCCCCACCCCCACCCTTGACGTCGGCGCCCTTGACGCCACACAGCTTCTGCGCGTCGTTATCGTACGCCGGGTCGAACGCCTCCGCCTTGTCCAGGCTCGACGCATCCAGCTCGAAGCTCACCTCCACGTCAGCCTGCCATCACAAGATCGATCAGTGATGCAACAGAGCTACTTCAAATCCGCGCACACATGCATGCATGTTACCCTTGCCGTTGCCGGCACTAGAGTTTTATACATGTAGGCAGAGTAAAACTAACTAACCTGGTAAGTTGCGATGCCTGTGACCTCAAAATGCTCGCCGGGCTTGACCAGTTTGGCGCCCACACTGACGGGCTTTCCCCTGAGTTTCTCAACCTCCTCGATGGGCCACTGCAGCAGCTGCTTACCGCTGGGGTCGAGCCAGATTTTCCTTGGGATCGCCTGTCACGAGCACGTACTAAGCAATCAAACAAGTGTTGTCAACGATTCAAGGCTTCCATGTTAATTTGTAGCCAAGGAACCAGAGTGATGGCGAGCAGTAGCAAACAGGAAGCAGTGAAAGAAGAAGACGTACATGGATGCCAGCCCAGCCCTTGGCCTTGTCGTCCGGCACACTGTCCGACTCGTTGGCCCACCCCAGCAGCACCCGCCGCCGCTTCGCCGGGTCGTAGAACGTCTTGGACGCGTAGAAGTTGCCGTAGTCGTAACGGAGGCGGTGGTAGTCGCCGTTGGGGTTATCGGGGTAGTACCGGTCCGTGCTCTTGTTGTATGACCCGATGGTGTAGTAGTCGTAGCGCGGACGTCCAGGCTGTTCTTGAGCACGTACTTGGCCCCGGGCTCGGAGGTGTCGAGGCCGTGGTGCAGCCCTGACCCGGACACCGGGAAGAAGTCCGGGCACTCCCCATCCCCGTTAGCGCCCGAGTGCAACGGGTGCTTGGCGCGGGTCCAGTGCCTGAAGTCCCGGCTCCGGTACACGTCACGCCAGCCCTCGGTTGCCCCTCGCCCGCCAATGAGCATCCGCCCAGTGCCGTCCGCGAACCACACCGTGGTAGGGTCGCGGAACTGTGTGGCGTTCATGCCATCCTCCGGCACGGGCGATCGGGTTGTAGGGTGTCTTGATCCACTCCCGAGCAGCGGGTCCGACTTGTTCTTGGGCAAGGCGATGACCTGCAGCTGGTGGTGGATGTCCGGGCGGTCGATACCGTGTAGAGGATCGCGGGCGTGCCGTCTTTGAGGATCGTCGCCGAGCCGGACCAGCAGCCGTATTTGTCGGAGGGGATGCTGGGGGAGATTGCAGGCTCCAATGCGATCCAGTTGATGAGGTCGCGTGACACGGAGTGATGTTGCCCCACACTGTATCATCAGGGTTGTATTGGTAGAACAAGTGATACCATCCCTTGTAGTACATTGGAGCTGCAACAGTTGTCAAAAATATATTATTAGTATGTCAACCAATCGCTATATTCATTTTTTCAAATTTTGCAAAATAAGAAACTAACTCTGTTTCACTAGTATTACTAAAAGGTCCTTTCGCTTCTTTCTTATGCATACACAGTTTGCTCCGTCTGAAGTCAAATTCTGTGGTGTGTACTTGGACCCAACGGCTTTTACGCCACTTGATTAATATGTCTTGATGATTGTTATACGCTAAACCATATATATACACATGTATAAGACTATAATAAGGCCTAGAGCCCACTAGAAATGGACAAACCCTACGCGCTGCTTCCTCATGTGGAGTCTGCGCGGCAACAGAGGCATACACTATTTTTGAATGTTATAAAATGTGCTTTGCTAGTGTTTAGAGTACTAGATGGATCAGCACTTTTAAAAATGCGCTATTTCATCCTCCCACAATAATTAGGAAACAAGTACAGTTGTTCATGATACGTGCAATTATATAGATCTAGGAGGCAGCACAACACAGGGAAGTTAACTCCAAGGAACAGGCTGGGTAAAAGGGTTCCTCAAAATACAGACTGGGTAAAAGACGTACCGTTGGGGTCTGCAACCGATATGAGTTTCGCCGTCCCAGCAATCAAGAACACGGAGACAGAAAACAACACCGTGTTAGAACAAAGCTTCTGCAGCGACTAGATAACACAGAGCATACTAGTACTTGATCAAACACAGAGCATCCATCAAATAGATCGACATGATGGATGAAAAGTGGAGCTCAAATTAGTATAGTTATTACTGGCATACGGAGTATATGATTCTCCATTCCTACTCCCTAGCAGTCTAATCACTTGAAGTACAGCAAGCAACACGAGCAACACATGGGTAGCTTGAAAGCACACATAGACAGAAAGAGAGATTAGAAGAGCAAGCTAGGCGCAGAGGGAGGCAAGGCAGGAGGGGTGATCATCATTCCAAACTTCAAGAGAAATTGCTAGCGTACCGTTGATCCAGTTCATTGGTGGCTGAAAATGGTACCCCGTCCTGGCCAGAGGCGTGACAACGGTGGCCGGCAACGACGCTGCCGCCGCCTGGGCCTCATGGCTCTGGTGGATGGCATGGGAGGAACCAGCGAGCTGCAGTGCGAGCAGCAGCACCGCCCATGGCACCAGAACCCGCTGCACAGTCTCCATTGCGTTTCGAGGATGCAGGCAACGCGGAATCGCGGACTTTGTAGCATCATGGCTTGAGTTAGGGATGGGACGGCCAAGGAACGCGTGGATGCATGCCATTTTTAGGAGCATGGGTCAATAATGTGTCAGATGGGTATAGTTGTAAAGGATAGTTATTTTGGGAGGTGACGGAAGGTAACGGAAGCTCGCAGTGAACTTTTAGGAGAAGGATCGACAGATCAAGGAAGCGTGCTTCAGAGGGTATAGGACAAATATAAGAACGAATACTAACAATTTAAAGAAAACTATGGAGCTTAAGGAACATCACACAAGCACATTTAAAGAAACAGTCATACATACATCGACGATATTATAACAATTGTGATTCAACATATTTGGAAGAAAAAAGTCATCAATACAAGGATATATACATCGACGATACTAACATTTTTCTTGTTATTCGACAGCAAAAAGCAACAGGAGGCTGCTAGAGGAAATGTTAAATGATGGATCGATCTCAAAATTATTGACGGCGCCAACTACAAACCGGCGGAAGATTAGAATGAGCAACACTGAAGCGCGTTAGCAACGAAGATATTTGGTCTTATTTTAAATATAAAAAGATCATGATTTTTCCATATAAAGACAAACTTATATTAAAATTTAAATCATAGCCCTCAACACGACCTATAACTTTTTTTAGTTGAGAAGATTTTAAATTCAAAACAGTTTAAGTCCTCCAGTACCTTTTTAGTTTCATGGATGGATTATAAATTTTTGAACTACATAAAATTTTAGACAATCTTAGACATCGACATGGTATATATATACCAGAGTGGTAGTTCCCAATACAATCTAAATTTGTAGTTGTCTAGTTTTCATTCGATTTTAAATTATTTAGGGTCCAAAATCTGTGTTTTATATATGTTTATGGAGTTTGAAATTCACAATTTAGAATTAGAGCTAATATGTAGCAAACCACAAATGGGAAAAAGACAGAATTTAGATATCCTCGAGAGGCGGCGCCGGACGCTAGAACTTGCATCGGTGCGTGCCCGGGCGCCCCTCTCGGGCCTTGTCCTCTACGACGGGCGTCCGGCGGCGCCGGACGCCGGGCCTGGCGTCCGGCGCCCGCTTATTCAGCGTCGGTGGAGCTCCCTCGCAAAGGAGCTCTCGGACCACGTCCCGCACAACAAGCGCCCGCGCCTATTTCGGCGTCCGGCACCCTTCACGGCGTGCGTGAAGAGATCGTCTCGAACCGATTCGGTTTTAGATCGGTTTTGGAAGGTCCTGGTACTTGGAAACGCATCTAAGACGGTTCCTAAGGGGATAAGACCACCCCCTCTATATAATGAGAGGCTCATGGCCGATTTGATCCCATCTACATTAAATCGTCATACACAAACCCTAAACTCCTTTTTATCTCACTACTACAGAATTGATTTTGAGTGGTGTTTCGTTTTGATTTTCCGTGGCGGGCATTTGAGAAACCGCCACGGAAAATAGATGGCCTGGCTCCCTCCCCGGCCAGGGAAAAAACCGCCACGGTTAATCGATTAACCGTGGCTGTTTTGTAAAATAACCGCCCACGGTTAATAGGGATTAACCGTGGCGGGCATTTTACAATGTCCGCCACGGTAAATCAATTAACCGTGGCGGTTTTCATAACAGGCCCGCCATGAGAAATCAGGCCCAGCCCGCAGCCCATCAGACCCATTTCGAAGCACTTCATATATATAGCGAGTCTAAGATTTTTCTACCTAATCCACCCTCTCCCTCGGCTCTCTCTCTCGAGACACTCTCACCCCGTCCCTCTTCCTCTCACACGCGAAGCAGGCGGTCGGATCTCGCACACCCGGCCCCGCCCGGCGCCCGGCCCCCTTCCTCCCCAACTCCGGCGCCGGCCTCCTTCCTCCCTCCCGACGCCGGCCCCTTCCTCCCCAACTCCGGCGCCGCCCCCTTCCTCCCCCCCGACGCTCGTCATGGAGGCGCGGCGGCGCCGTCGTCGGCATGTCGGCGCGGCGCGGGGCGGCGGCGGTCGCGCGAGGCGGCGGATCCCGGCGCCAGGCGGAGGCGCGGGCGCGCGAGGGCGCAGATCTGCTTCGCTGGCGGGCGGGCGCTGAGCGCGACGGCGGGCGGCTCTCCACCCATGGCCAGCTGGGCGCCCGCGGCGCGGGCGGCCGATGGCGGCGGACTTCCTCCTCGAAGCTCCTGCGGCGCCGCGCTCCACTCGAGCACGGAGGCTCGAGCACGGCGGCAAGATGGAGCTCGTGATCCACGCCGGCGGCGGCGGCAATCGAACCCTAACGGGCCCGGCGGCGGGTTTATCCGCCCGCCGCCGGCCCGTTAGGGTTTCGATTGGATTTTTTTTTTTTATTTTTAATATATTCATTAACCGTGGCGGGCATTTTGTCCGCCACGGAAAATCGCCCATTTTCCGTGACCCTCCGTCCCGTGGCGGACAAAATGCCCGCCACGGATTTTCCGCGGACCCTCCGGTCCCGTGGCGGACAAAATGCCCGCCACGGAAAATGTTTTTGTCCGCCACGGTTAATCGTTTATGTAGTAGTGTCTCTTCCAAAACCTAATTCTGTTGTTCGACGTCTTTCTCGGCGAATTTCGCGCGTTCTAGGTGGCCTTGCTGACCATAGGGCAACCTCGCATGCGCGTTCTCCGACGGATCCTTCCCGAGTGCGTTCGAGGTAAGTTTCGGCCGAGATCGAGCTCTACACCCGACCTAACCGTTCTTTAGATCGGTTTCTTCGTCAAGATTTGCGATCATTGCCGCTTTTACGGGTTGTTTGCAACCTCATGGGCGTCCAAAGCCCTCCCGATGTGTTGGTCAACAAATAGGTACACACACGTATACATTGTACGGTAACACCCTAACATACAGTTAAAAGAAAGTTAAGGCATAGAGTCATCCTAATATAGTACTCGCCCCGTTAAAGAAATGGTTCATGCAAGGCAAGGAAGCGTGATGCATGTATATACATGCAGGCTCGTGAAGTGGGTTGGCACACCATGACAACACGATATCGATCATGTTTGTGGTGTCCTTCTCACCTCTTAGGGACGACGTTTTTCCGTAGGGGTCACTCTCACACACAGGGTTATACATATATAGTGTAGGACATACACTATGTCAGAACCGTAGATTAGAGAGGAAGGTCAACAGTCATTGGGGGGGAGGGGCCGGGGAACGCGGGCATGACGCATTTGATTTGTTTCCTGAAAGCAAAACTTCACCGCTGCTTTGATTCACCTACTCTGGACTCTGATCATCTTGCCTTTCCTCACTCTACTTTCTAATTCAGCACTGGAAGGCTAGATCAACAGAGAGTGATGATAAACAGCAAACATGATGAAAAGTTGAGACTTGTGAGACGTAACATCATGGTGCCACAAGTTCCCGTTCCGCGAACTTCGTGATAAGAAATAATGTTCCTTTTGCCAACTGCAGTGTATAGCTACACTAGGAGATATACTTCAGAAATGTTAGCTAGGAGGAACGTACTGCATCTAGGCTGCCACACATTTGCCTAGAGATATAGTTGGTGCTAACGCTACGATAATATCTAGGAACACAAATCAACCAACAAAAGACATAATAACTCGACTAAAAAATAATAAGCATAATAACTCTACTGAAAGCGGAGATGAAGATGATCAGCAGCACATACTAAGAAACACAATAACTCAGCTAACAAAAGCATAACAATTCTACGTATAAGTGATATATTAACAATGATACATGTATACTCAAAATATAATCTTTAAAATTACGGAGATTGTTCACGGCACACCATTGCTAGGCAAGCTGCATTCATTTAGCATATTTAAATAACGGCATGCTACATTGGTTTTATTTAATCGCCAATAAAATTATGGCAGTGCCCTTCTAAAATAATTTATCATTTAACATAATCCGAGCTCGGCGCTCTTCCAGCAATTTATAGATGCATTAATCTAAAACAAACATGAATGTGGTAGCAGACTAATTGTGAGGGGCGTACCGAGGGTCTTGCCGGCGGGGTAGAGGAGGTGGCGGTGCTCAGGTGAGCAAGTAGCGGCGGCGGCTACGGTTAGAGGAGAGAGAGAGAGACAGACAGACAGAGAGAGAGAGAGTTTGAAGACCAAAGCAGAAGGGTTAAACCCTAATTTCCCCTTACTTGAATTGAAACTGTTACATGGGGCTAGTATTTACAGTCTCAAAGATGACTTGATCCTTAGGCAAACTCTAGGAGAACCTTATAGGATTGGATTCTGCTTTCCACCCAACAAACTCGACTTTCTATCTAAACAAACTGTTGGGGCTGTGCTCCGACGATGAGCTGCGCTAACAATTAACAAACAGGCTCGTCGGTTGTCTTCATCTATTTGTGAGAGCAGGAAATCGGCAAGACTGGCTTACCAGTCGGTCGGTTGGACGCCGGAGCCCAGCCGGTGCAAGGTCGCCGCGTGCGGCGCAGCGCACCGCGCCGGCTACCGTGGGGACCAAGGAAGCGCAAGGTCGGGCACCGCGTGCGCAAGGATGCCCTGGCCACCAGCACAAGGCGCAAGGCGGGCGCAGGCCCCGGGGAGCGCAAGGCCCTCCGACGCGAGCGTGAGGCCCAGCGCAGCGCAAGGCACCACTCTCTCGACGCGGGCCCGCTGTCCCGAGCGCAGGGGCCTCCCGCACCAGACCGCACGCGCGCGGGGAGCCGTGCTTGGCCTCCCAACGAACACGTGGGGCCCGCCCTCGGTCGCCGCGCGGCTCGCGGGTGCCCGGCAAGGCCCGACGGAGTTTCGCCATCGTCACCCGCCGCTGATCCTCGCGGCCGGATCTCCGCGCCGGCGCCCGGGACCCGCCGCGCCGCCCGCAAGCGCCGCTAGGGCCTCCACCTCCGACACGGGGGAGCAACGCCGCCCCTTCGCCGCACACGCGCGGTCGCGCGGCCCCCCTGGCGCTAGGAGACGCGGACCGCCGGCCGGGGCGCGAGGACCAAGGGGCGCGAGGGTCGAGACCGCCGGCCGCGCTCCGCTCCCGACCGCTGCCCTGGCTGGGCCGACGCCGAGACGGAGCGCGAGGGGCGGCCGGTGCTGACGGACGCGCTTGAGGCCCCGCGCGGCCGTCGAGGCCGGCTCCCAGTGGGCCGGCCTGTTGGCGCTAGTGGGCCTCGGGCGTGGAGAGAGGGGGCGGGTCCTCCTAGCCGGGCCGGCCCATTACATTCCATAAGCCGCGAAGATTGACCCGACCGAGGCGTAACTACCCTTGATCGACCAAAGGGAAATGCCCGCATGCCCCTAGGGTTTAACCCAGTCCTATAGGGGGTCCGGGGATGTGCCGGGGTATTTTTGTATTTGTGCCGTGGCCCGTCCGTGCGTCTATAAGTAGATGGACACCCCTCGGTGTAAAGGACGGTTGGTGAAGTAGTAAAAGAAGCCCTAATTTCTCTACTACGTCATCCCTCGTTTATTTGTCGTCATCCTCGCTCGAGGCATCGCTTGGGCGGGGACTCGCGAGCGAACCCCCTTCGCGCTAAGCCTCGGACCTACGCGCAAGGTCCCGACCTGCGCAAGGCCTCGGCCGGCGAAGGGTTACCCGTGTTTGGAGTCCCGACCCCAACATTTGGCGCCCACCGTGGGGCTCGAAGGATCATCTCACGAGTTTCACAAGCATGGTCTACAAAAAGAAAGGCGAAGGCTCTTCGCGAGCTCCCCGCCGCACCTCGAGAACCGAGGCCCGCCATGAGCCCCGGGAGCGCCCACGCCACTCCCACGAAGACCCCCCCGCCGAGGAGGATCGTGAGGAAGAAGAAGTGAGCCCCGCCCCGGCAGCGGGGGAGGTGGACAACGGAGCAACCGGGAACCCGGGTGGAGCAACAAACCATCGATGCAGAGGCCCCACGCGCCACCGGGCGGGGGGGAGAGGCACACTCGCGATCGCCAGATGCGGAGCTCCAACGGCTACGGGTTGTTTGCAAGTCTTACAACAGAAAAAGAGAGAAGGGTCGGCACTCATCCAGGCGCAAAGGGCCCAAGAAGCATCAGCACAAGCGGCAGAGCTTAGACAGCAGATGGCCTTGCTACAAGCAGAGATCCTTAGCATACCTGTCTTGCCTCAGCCGGAGGTCACCCCCTCGCACACACCGCAAGCCTTGGTGCCACCTTTGCTCGCTTGCCTCCCTTGGTGCCAACTGCACCGATAGTACCTTCGTTGACCACCGCCAGAGCCTTCGACCCAAAATCGCCACTGTCCGAGGGGCTTCAACGCACTGCATGGCCGGCAAGATACAAGCCCATCCAGCTCCCGCGGTTCAATGGCAGGACCAACCCGCACCAATTCATCATGAGCTACGAGGCAGCCATAGCATCCGCCGGGGACGGACGCTGTACTCGCCAGTCTTTCATTATCGCCCGCTGAAGGAGATGCTCTATCTTGGTACACGATCTTTGAAGCCAAGCAATCGTCTACTCTTGGGAAAATCTGCGTGACAAAATTTCGCAAATTTCAAAGGCTATGTCGACGAGTCGCTAACCTCCATGGACCTCTTCGGTGCAAACAAAGGGCAGAAATGAGCCGCTCAAGGACTACTTCCAACGATTCTTGCAAATTAAAGCCAAGGCTCCGGGACGTCCCTGCACGAAGTGGCCATAGACGCGGCAATAAAAGGCTTGCACATAGGTCGGTTTCGCCTCATACTTGGCTCGAAAGAGGCCGACCACCATGCAAAGATTATGCGAACAATTTGAAAAATGGGGCAAGTCCGACAGCGACTACCGCAAGAGGTTGGAGGAACAAAATCGAGAATAGGCAGCCAGCAAAGGGGCAACCAAAGGGGGAGCGCAAGGTGCGGGAAGCCAAACGGGGCAAGGGCGAGAGCAACCAAGTATTCACGGTGGACACTAAGGACGGAGGTGCCCGAAACCAACCAAGGCCGCACCAGGCGAATCAAGCCCCCCTTCAAAGGCAGCCCCAATCCAAACCGGGAGGCCAGGAAACAATTGGCCCAAAAGACCGAGAAAACAATATTGCGTAATCCATGGAGAGGAGCAAGGCCACATATCTAGGGACTGCCTAGAACTCCAGCATCCTAGGGAAAGAGCAAAGTACAAAAGCGGCCAAGGGCCGGCAGCGCCCTCCGCGCCACCACAGCAGTCCCTCCAAGGGAAATTAACCATACCTCCTCCTCCCTATCGCGCGCACCATCCAAGCCCACCCCCGCCACCGGCCTTTGCAAGACTACCCCTTCGTATCATAACCCCGCACCGCCCCAACCACACCCACAGAGCTCTTACTATCCAAGTTTTTGCCGGCATGGCGCCCACACCCAACGCCTCAAAGCCGGCTAATTAACCGTACTACGGAGTCGAAGCGTGTCATACCCGACACGGGAGCATCTCACATTACTTACATAGAGGCGGGACGGCCTCAACATTCTCAAGACCATGTCGGTGGTTTTCGTAACCCACCCCCACCAAGTGTCCTACCCCCACCTCCACCGCGCTTGCAATCGCCTCAACCCAAAAATGAACCAAACCACGAAAACCAAGTAAACATACACGCCCCTCTACCAACTATTGGTATGATACTCCCCATAGCGGGGAGGATCCTCCATCGGCTTTGAGTTAAAGAGGCAAAAGAGAGACCACCTGAGGTTGGTAAACAACGTGGCTGTGCAAGCAACGTTCAAGCAAAACGATTGGTCCAAGGTCCCCATAACCTTCGCAGAAGAAGATATGCAGCTAGAAAGCTACCCTCACATTGATGCAATGGTGATCAAGGCCAACATAGCGGCATGGGGATCGGCAGAATTCTAGTGGATTCGGGAGCTCGGCGGACATCTTGTTCGCAAGCACCTTCGACCAAATGAGGCTTAGCAGGGTGGGCTACTACAACCCTCGAGAACCGCCGCTCATTGGATTGGGAGGGAGGCGGATTCAAGCCTGGGCAAGATCTCGCTCCCCGTATCCTTTGGGGACCAAGAGGTAGCAAGACGAGTAATATATCACCTTCGACGTAGTAGACTTGTATTATCCCTACAATGTCATATTTGGCCGAGGGTTTACCAACAAGTTCAATGCCATCATCCACATGGGATATCTATGCATGAAAATACCCGCCCTGCATGGGGTGATAAAAGTAAACGGCAGCCAGAAGGACGCAAGGAACATAGAAAGAGCAATATACAAGGCAAACCGCAATGTGAATGCACTAGAAAGGACAAGCATAACAAACGAACCCCGGACATGCGAAGGGGAAGACAGACCTTGCTCGCCAGGAGAAAACAAAGAAAGTGTGTCTTGACCCAGCACTCCCCGATCAGAAAGTAACAAGACCTCCTAGAAACCTTGAACAAAAACAAAGGCATCTTCGCATGGTCATTCGCAGACATCAAAGGGGTGAGCAGAGACATTATCGAGCACTCCTTAGACTTAAATGAAAACATGCGCCCAAGAAAGCGAAGCAAAGGAAAATGTCCGACGAAAGAATCATGGCGGCCAAAGCGGAGGTCCAGAAGCTATTGGATGCAAACATAATACGAGAAGTAAAATACCCAGAGTGGTTGGCAAACGTAGTCATGGTACCCAAAAAGGACGATAGGTGGAGGATGTGCATAGACTTCACGGATCTGGACAAAGCATGTAAGAAAGACCCGTTCCCCTACCCGGAATAGACACCTCGGTCGACGAGCCGGGATGCCAAAGGTTCTCCCTCCGGATTGTTTCTCCGGATACCACCAAGTGTGGCCGAACCCCCAAGGCGAAGAAAAAACAAGCTTCACGACACTCTTCGGCACCTCTTTTGTTTCAAAAAGAATGGCGGAGGGGCTCAAGAATGGGGGCCTCCTTCGCGAGAATGATGAAGAAGGTCCTTGACGAGGGTGGGGAAGAAAGTCCCAAGCAAGACAATGTCATAGCCTACGTAGATGATATAGTCATAATGAGCAAGAGGGACTCTGATCATATCAATGACCTCCAAGATACCTTCGCCAAATTAAGGAGAGCGGGGCTCAGGCTCAACCCAGAAAAGTGTGTCTTTGGAGTAACCAAGGGGAAGATGTTAGGCTATATAGTCAGCGCCGAAGGCATCAAAGCAAACCCTGAGAAAACCATGGCAATCTCGGAAATGAGAGAGCCTTCGACCAGGAAGGAAGTTCAGAAGTTGACAGGCAGAATTGCAGCCCTCAACAGATTCATATCTAAGTCGGCAGAACGGTGCTTTCCCTTCTTCAAAGCACTCCGAGGGTCAGAAAAAGTAAGTTGGGGTCCCGGCGCCGGTCGGGCGTTCCGCAAGCTCAAGGAGCACCTAACAACCGAGCTATCGGTAACGGTTCCTCCAACCGTAAGCTCCACTCCTCGTTGTATGCGTGGCAGCCTCGCCGCATGCGAGAAGCGCGGTTCTCATAGTGGAAGTACAAGAAGGAACCCAGCTCTCTCAAAAGCCGCGATATACTATGTGTCCGAGGCCCTATCTCGGTTCAAAGTTGAACTACGTAAATTGAGAAAATCGCCACGCAGTACTATCGGCGTCGAGGAAGCTAAAACATTACTTCCAAGCGCATAAGATCACTTGTCCCAACTTCACAACCGCCGGGCGAGGTGTTGAAAAACAAAGAAGCCTCGGGAAGGATAGGAAAGTGGGCAGCCGAACTCTCAATATGAGATCACCTACACACCAAGGGCGGCAATAAAATCCCAAGTCCTTGCCGACTTCGTGGCAGATTGGACACCTCAGACGGAAGAAGCCGAACCACCAGCCTACCAACTATGGACAAGCTACACTGACGGAGCCTGGGGAAGAAATGGCGCAGAGCCTCCACGGTCATTGTATCTCCCTCGGGAATCAAAACAAAATATGCACTAAGACTAGACTTCAAGGCAACCAACAATGTGGCCGAGCACGAAGGTCCGATTTTAGGTCTCAACAAAGCAAAAAGCGCATGGAGCACAAGTCTTAGAGGTAAGAACAGACTCCCAACTCATAGCCGGGCAAGTTGAGAAGGAGTACACAGCTCGAGAGCCGAAATTAGCAAAGCACGTTGTCGCGGGTACGAGGGTCGGAGCGAAGGTTCCAAGGATTCACAAGAAAATATATTCCAAGGGGCAGAAAACTCGAGGCGATGAGTGGGGCTAAGGCGAACAAACTACCAACCCTTGCCCCCGGAACATTCTACAAAGATCGCTACGCACCATCAACGTAAACACCGGGGAAAACTTGCAAAACGGTGATGCCGACTCGAGTGAAGATTGGAGACAGATTATACTAGACACCATAAACAACGTCCTCAAGCCCAAAGACAAACACGAAGTCGCCGAGAATCGCAAAGAAGGGCAAGCAACTATGCGTTGATGGAAGGTGTATTGTATAAGAAGGGCATCAGACAACCTCTCGCCGAAATGCATATCCCGCCAGGAAGGGGTGGAATTGCTCCAAGAAATACACTCGGGGTTTTGCGGCTCGCACCTTGGACCCGCGGGCTATCTCGCGAAGGCCCTAAGGCAAGGTTTTTTCGCCTACGCACATCGAGATGCGGAACACATTGTGAAAACCACGTGAAGCCCTGTCAAAACTTTTCGGCCCATCAAAAAGGACCTTCGCGGGAGACACGCCTAATCCCACCAACCTGGCCATTGCAAAGATGGGGAATGGACTTGGTAGGTCCACTACCACCAGCGCAAGGTGCAAACAAGTTCGCGGTTGTCGCGGAAGAGAATATTTCACAAGGTGGATTGAAGCGAAACCGCCGGCAACCATAACCTCGAGTCAATCAAGAAGTTCTTCGGCAAAACATCATCTGCGCAGATTCGAGTACCTAGCACACTCACAAGAGACAATGGCAAATAGTTCGACTCGAGAAGTTTAAACGCCTCGCGGAAAGCATGGGGACAAAGATAGCCTTCGCCTCCGTATACCACCCACGCCTAACGGAGGCGGTCGAGAGAGAGAACGGAATCATATTCTCAAAGAATATCTAAGGAGCTTTTTAACTTGGCGCAAGGGCAAGTGGGTGGAAGAACTCCCCGAGAGTAATATGGTCGCATAACACCATCGTATCCGAGCAACAGGCCATACCCCCTTCAGCTGCTATACGGGGAGGAAGCCATGCTACCCGAAGAGATAAAAACACCAAAGCTTGCGCGTGATAAAACAAGAACTCGCAAAAGGCGAAGAGTACGCAAAGGAGACGCCGAAGAAACAAGGCTCAAGCCCTTTGCAACATAGAGAAATATCAGCGAGACCAAAAGATGGAGAGACCGTAAAAGTGGAGAGAAAAGAAATCAACGACGGAGATCCTGTACCGAGGAGGAAGCCAAACACAAAGAACAGCGAAAGCTCCAGCAAAAAGTGGAAGGGCCTTACACGCCAAGGGCCGGAAGAGCGTGCTCCTTCTACCTAACGTCAAGGAAAGGCGTCACCTCCGATCACACTTGGAACATTGACAACCTCCGCCGCTTCTACATTTGACATGTAAGAACAGGAACCCGAGCATGATGTAAGCAAGGGCTAAGGCATTTACCGCTTATGTACTTTTACTTTTCAATCAAAAAAGGCTCGCACTCTTTTCCTCACAAGGGGACTCCTAACGGAGGTGAGGTTTTTAATGAGGCGAGACCTATGTAAAAACTCTTTCAAAGTTATTCAAAGTGTGTGTTCTCCCAACGATCCGTGCAAAGTGTCGAAATTGGCTCCGCAATCGGCCCTTTATTCGACAAACCAAAACTTTCTTGGAGGACCTTGCGCAGTTCGAACCAAATATTCTTTACCGCGCAACGACCTCTAAGGCCATCAAAGGCCCTATACGGAAAAGACCGAGAAATGCAGGCACCGTGAGTCCTTCCGAGTACTGGAAAAGACCCGAGAAACTTCGAGGCACCGGGGGGTTTTTTTCCTTATACCCGAAAAGTCCCTGAAAAATACAAGCGGGGAATTTGCTCGCCACAAAGCAAATCGGTTGGAAAGATCACCGCATGAAACACTCGAATCAAGCGCAAGGCTAGGGACTTCCGCGTCAAGCCAACACAAATAAGGACACCCGAACAAGGCTGAGCCATAAAAATCAAAAATTCTGACGAACCGTCCGCAAGGCTCGACCTCTTAGCAACGCCGCAAGGCGGGAACAAAGGCGCAAGGTTGAGCCCTTCGCCTAGACCAAGCACGCCATACTGGCACAAGCACGCACAACAAAAGCCACACCAAGTCAACAACTTTAGCCAGCTCTCCTCGACACAGATATTGTCACAGTGACTAAGGTTCACTAAACATAGATAACAAATTTAGAGCCTTGCACGAATTCAAAGAACAAAAGGTCGGCGCGCGGCATTAAACAAGTGCATAGTTAAACCTAGCATCATCCGAGGTCTCAAATTATTCCACGAGATAGGACCCTAACACATTGCGTAATTCAGCTTTAAAACCACAACCTAAGCATCTTCAAACGCCGGGCGCTAGTAGGCCCCTCCGACCCTCGTGCTCTTTCGCTGCGAAGGGTGGTTGGAGTCCGAAACGGGCGCTACACTTGCAGCCTTCGACAGCGACACCGTCAGCATTAGCATCGTCGCCCACGGGCTCGGCGGCCGCTTGAGCACCGGCAACCTGTGGCTCCTGAGTCTAAACAAAAACAAAAATTCAGAGCCATATAAGCAAAGTGTGCACACAAACATACATGTTGACAAAAAAAAATACTAGATACAAATAAGCGCCACCATTTTACTACCTCCACCGCCATCTCAGTAGAAGCTTGGACAACCTTGCTTTGGGTAGAAGCCTCCGTCTTGCTTTGGGTAGAAGCCTCCGTCCCTCCCCAGCAGCGCCGCTGCGTAGCACATCAAAAGAAGGGGGAGTCAAACTCTAACAAAACTAACAAGGGGTGACAGTTGCAAACAACCAGCAAACAGTTACCTTAGACGACTCGATAGCAAGAACACGCGGAGCCTCGGCCGATCTCGGGACCTCAGACCCTCCACCCTGTGTGCAAAAAAGAGAGAACAAAAAGGGGGGGCGAGAGGGCACAAGTCAGTTGCACATTTTTGAGAAAGTGAGCGGGGGAAACACGGTAGACAAATAAAAATAAAATTAGTAAATAGAAAAAAAAAAAAAAGAGAGAGACAAGGGCACCTCATCAATCCCCGCCTCAACCTCCGCGTTCTTTGACGGGTGTCCACCGGCGCTTACGGCCAAGCTAGAGCCGCCCTTGCCCCCACCCGGCCCCGCCTTCCCGCAAGCAAGGGAAAACCAACACATGTTAGCGACAAATGCTAGGGGAACCCAAAACCAAAAGCTCGGGCCCCGTACACAAAAGCGAACCTTAGAGCTAAAAAGCCCCACAAATGTCGCGAGCCTCCTCAAAGACCATGGTACTTCCGAGTAAATAGCGTGTGAACTTCTTCACACCCCTGTACTAAGCCGTCAGTAGGAACGCCCATGGTGCGGTCGTTCAGAGGCACATTCCTCACTCGCTCCACGTGGTCACAACCATAGGACTTAACCACCTTAGAAAGCCCAAAAGCACCAGCCATAGCAGCGAAGTCCCTTGCCATTTCCAAGGTTCGAGGAAGCCGAGCCATGGTACCCTTCATCCAACCCATAACAGCCGGCCCACCTCAAACTTCTTGATATCACCCTCGGTGACCCTCGATGCCCCCAACACGTAGGTCCCCCTTATCCTTCTTCTTAACCATCTTGTCCCACTCCGTGTCCGGAAAAACCTCGAACAAAGTAAACCCTTCGCCCGTTCGATCTCCTCAAGTAATACCGAACCCTCCGCGGCCACTAGCATCCGAGATCCACTACACAACGCTTCCCAGCAGCCAGCTGCGCAAAAATCGGAAAAGACAAATCAATCAACCTCCACAGTACTACCACCTATCCAAAATGTGAAATAAATGCGAACTTCAATTCTTAAGCCAGCGAACATAAATGCAAAAAAATCCAAGGGTAGTGAGATGTTTTACCTCCCAAGCTTCAGGAGAAGCGAGACCAAACGGAAACTAGCACAGCGTCCGGTGACCGGCCGGACCGAAAGCAACCATCCCGGGGTGAAGAAGTGAAGTATGTAGGGAGGGGCGGGCCTTTTATATACGTCCACCCCAACCAACCCGCATCATCATTCAAGAACAAAATCAATCGAATTCAAAGCTTCCGGATCCCAAGTCCTTTATGCACTCCAACAACTCTCGCATTCAAGCACGTATCACAGCCTTCAAAGTGTATAGAGAAAGTAAAAAAAGAGAGAAAAAAAGAAAAGCAAAAATCGAAGCCCACAAGCTCCATCGCAAGGGACGGCCGGGGAAGGCCTGCCGCGCAGCCTCACCTCCTGAGCTTCGAGTGAGCTAAGGTCAAGGACCGCCTTGCGCCGACCTTGCCCTTGGGGGGGAACTGTTGGGGCGTGCTCGACGATGAGCCTGCGCTAACAATTAACAAACAGCTCGTCGGTTGTCTTCATCTATTTGTGAGAGCAGAAATCGGGCAAGACCGGCTTACCAGTCAGTCGGCCGGCCGACGCCGGAGCCTGGGCCGCAAGGAAGGCCGCGCGGCGCGAAGGCACCGCGCCGGCTACCGTGGGGACCCGCGAGGCGCAAGGCACGCAGGCACCAGCGTGCGCGACGCCCGGCCACCCGCGTGCGGCGCAAGGGGGGGGCGCAGGACCCGGGAGCGCAAGGCCCTCCGACGCGAGCGTGAGGCCCAGCGCGCGCAAGGCACCCGCTCGACGCCTTGGGCCCGCCGTCCGAGCGAGGGGCCTCCCGCTCCGCACGCGGGCGCGCAAGGAGCCGTGCTTGGCCTCCCAACGAACACGTGGGGCCCGCCGCTAAGTCGCCGCGCGCGGCCGCGGGGAGTGCCGGCAAGGCCCGCGGAGCTGCCGCCGTCACCCGCCGCGGATCCTCGCGGCCGATCTCGCGCCGGGCGCTCGGGACTCGCCGAGCCGCCCCCTCGCGCCGCTTAGGGCCTCCACCTCCGACACGTGAGGAGCAACGCCGCCCCTTCGCTGCGACACGCGGTCACGCGGCTGCCCCCCCGGCGCTAGGGAGACGCAGAACCGCCCGACCGAGGGCGCGAGGACCAAGGGGCGCGAGGGTCGAGACCGCCCGGCCGCGCCTCCGCTCCCGACCGCTGCTCTGCTGGGCCGACGCCGAGACGGAGCGCGAGGGGCGGCTGGCGCAGACGGACGGGCTTGAGGCCCCGCGGCTGTCGGGGAGGCCGGCTCCCACCGGGCCGGCCCTGTTGGCGCTAGTGGGCCCCGGGCGTGGAGAGGGGGCCGGTCCTCCTAGGCGGGCCGGCCCATTACATTCCATAAGCTGCGAAGATTGGACCCGACCGAGGCGTAACTACCCTTGATCGACCAAAGGGAAATGCCCGGCATGCCCCTAGGGTTTAACCCGCCCTATAGGGGGTCCGAGGACGTCGTTGGGGTATTTTGTATTTGTGCCGTGGCCCCGTCCGCGCGTCTATAAGTAGATGGACACCCTCGGTGTAAAGGACGGTTGGTGAAGTAGTAAAAGAAGCCCTAATTTCTCTACTACGTCATCCCTCGCTTTGCCGTCGTCATCCCTCACTCGAGGCATCGCAGGCGAGGGGACTCGCTGAAGCGAACCCCCTTCGCTAAGCCTCGGACCCACGCCAAGAAGGTCCCGACCTGCGCAAGGCAAGGCCCGGCGAAAGGGTTACCCCGTGTTTGGAGTCCCGACCCCAACACAAACTATTTCCTAACCAATTAGGACTCCTTATGGTAACTTGAATGACAAAAGAAGCGGCGGCGGCGGCCGTGGGCGCCCCCCTTGGCATGTGCCTAGGGCACCCAACGCTGCACCGTGCCCACGGCGGCGCTCCTTTCATGGGCCTCGCCTGGCCTGTGTCTTCCTCCGGGAATACGACCCTAACAAATCTATAACTCTTATAAAGATAAATCGCACTAGAGGAATTCTCTCTTCATGCAAGGTGTCACATCATTCCACACTAAGTGACATTACTAAATGCACTATCTCTCCATGCAAAGTGTCTACATCATTCTCCACTAAGTCCATGTCATCTATTATTAATTACAAAAAATAACCATGTCATCTATATCATGTGAAATATTTTAGATCTTTAATATATTGACAAACAAGTCGATCTACATATGCTATTTGTTTCATTATTCATTCCTCTACAATGTAATCAAATATTTTATAAGTTTTTCCTCTATTAGATTGCCAATATTTTTCCAGATCATATAATAAAACAACATGCAAGTCAAATTGATATATATGTATATATGTTATATAAAATAATTATAGTAATACCATGTATATAATAGATTTATTTTCAACAAAATCCCGCGGCAACGCCAGGGGTATACTACTAGTACGTTACATAACAGAAACAATGGGAACTTGTAAGAACTACCACATGTATTTCCTTAGATACATTTGAAACATATTGTTATTTTATTGCGGATGGTTAACATTATCCACAAACTGAAACTATCTTTGCTACTACTACTACTTTGCAATCCATTGATCCAATAACATCACTTGTACACTGAAAAACATATAAATTCAAAGATATATGTGTAGGCTATATTCAAAGATACATTTTGCAGTCTTGTTGGGCTTGTCTCTTAGTCTGTACTCCCCGTAGCAAAAAAGATCATCAATGGTGGGTATCTGATCCAATCTGGCTTGACTGCGGAAATGGCAGCACAATTGGGGAGTGCTTGCTCGCTGCCCTAGGATTCTTTTTTTTCGTGAATCCGCGACGCAGTGTGCATATCTTTATATTAGAAGAATATAGAATGCATGTACAAGAAAGCCAAACCGGATGAACACAAAAAGATAGACTACATGATGGAAAATAGCATCCTTTCTAGCGGCGATAGTCGCAACACTAGCCTTGATGTGCCAAGCTTCTTAGATCTTGGGCACCTGCTTTGATCCAACGATTAGCTTATATCTTGATCAGTTGCAGCGTTTTAGCAACAGGGGCCACCGCGTTCATAAAGCACCTGACATGCGCTCCTTTCAGAGATGCCATGAAACTAGCGCAAAGAGGGTGTTGAGCCCTTTTTTGTGGTCTCCAGTTGTCCATGAGCGAATGCGTCATCACCAACGAAGCACGGTGATAGCGCTTTGCGGCAGATGGAAGCCCAGCGCCTGGAGTACTAGAAGCCATACCTCCCTTCAGTGCGAGCAGGTCGCGATGATGTGCTCAATCGATTCCAACTCACCATCACAGAGATAGCATTGTTCCTGGTCTCCAAACCGTGCCGCCAGCGCCTATCTGCGGTCCGATGTTGTCGACGTAGCGCAAGCCATAGGAAGATCTTCACTTTCCTTGGCGCCCAGGTTTTCCAGATTAGTTTGTAGTCAGGGAAAGGAGACGACCGAGAGTGTAGCAAGAGATAAGCTGACTTTGTCGTGTAGTCGCCACTGGTTGTCTAGCGCCACACAGTTCGATTTGGTTGTTCGATAATTTGTACATTCGCCACCGGGCGCCATAGATAAAGATAGTCTAGGATCGGCTGGGAGGACATGTCGCGTACCATGGTCCGAGCCTAGGTCTTGTTGTGTAGGCCGACACTGACTGTGTTTGGCTGCGATGAACTCTTCCAGAAGCTTGAGGTCATAGATGTGAAGCCCGCCAAACTGAGTTGGTTTGCAGCATGTCGGCCAGGATATCATGCATTTCCCTGGACCGATCGGTCGGAGCCTGCAGAAAAGAATCAGCAGCAGATGGCGTCAATTTCCTTACGTGTCCAGCCCGGTAAATTTTCAGTCATCATGGCGTATGTAAATGGGCACTGATCGTAGGACAAACTTTATCTAGATAAGCCTCCCACTCCTGGCCATGAGCGCACCTTGACACGGTGGAAGCTTCCTCACCACTTTCTCGACGCTGCCCTGGTAGTTGGTGATGGCGGCGTCTCCATGGACAAGTTCCTGCTCGAGGGCAAGCATACTAGATTAGCGAGTTGTTAGCTGATGTCATCAAGGTTGGTGGTGGTGGAATCCATGAATCGTTTTCATCTCCGGATACCAGTGTCAAGGGTCACTCTTCCTCATGGGTGCGTGCGCCCTGCCCCTTTTTTTTTTTGAGATTACACAATACAACGCAAACGCTCAACACGCACGCACCCTCACCCCTATGAACACACGCACGCAAAGCCTACCCCTATGAGCACTTTTGAAGGATTGAGCCGGTAAATCTTGAAGTTCACGTAGTCACCACAGGCGCCTCGCTGTCAACAGAGACGTCACTTTGCACTTAATGCATAGCGCCAGAAAATTCTGAAATAATTCCAGGATAATGTGTCGCACCCAGGATTTGAACTCTGGGTGGGAGCCCTCCAACCAATGGCTTTGCCATTGCGTCATGAGGCCTCTCCTAGGTGGCTGGGCCTGCCTCTTGGGCCCCTCCTAGGTCCACCCATAGGCGTGTGACACATAGGGCCAAAACATCAATTTTTCTAGCAGGAGTAGTATATGACCTACAACAACAAAAAGTTGGATCATTTGAAAATATATTTGAATACAAATACGATGTAATTGCTTTGTACTATAACTTGTCTATAATTAAGCTACTTGTTGGTATGGAAAATTACAAATCCTGAATTTTAAAATATTGTGTATATATCTTATATTTCGAGATGAAGGAAAATATAGTAGTGAGCTTTTGCTTGATCCAAACAACCACTATTTTCTACCATAAAAGTTAGTATTTGTCTGTTAGTTTAACTAAATCCTGCCACTTTATTAATATAGAAAGGTTTGGCACGATTTATAAGCATAAACACATACTAGTAGTTGTCAATGTAAAATATGTCAATAATTACATACTAGTAGTCTGCCACACTTTTCTGTTCCTTCTTCTTCCTAGCACGTCCGTTCTCTCTTTAGTGTCAGTAGAAAATCGCTCCTTCTTCCTAGCACGTCTGTTCTCTCTTTTCTGTTCCTACTAGACACCAAAAAAAAAAGGATGGGTCCATCGACGTTCCTTGTCACCACATCCGCCATCGTCGCCATTCTTGTTGTCCACGGTGCCGACGCTACAGTGGTGCCGACGTGCAAGGCAGCTGCCGAGAGTGATAAGCGTGAAGCGTGTCGACTACGATTTCTGTGTGTCAGAGTTGGGCAAGCACCATGAGAGCCCCGACGCAGATATCTGGGGCCTAGCAAAAGTGGCGACTCTGGTTGGTGCTGCCAACACAGGGAGTGTTCTCGTCGAGATCAGGACCCGGCTTGCCAGGCCGGGAACAGACGCCAAGACAACGACGGTGCTGCAAAAGTGCCTCAATTTGTACGACAAAGTGCATTATGCGTTCCTGTACGCCTACGTAAGAATCAACGATCGCAATTACGCTGCAGGGAAGGAAGAGGTGGCACTGGCCACACCTCTTGCGCTCAGATGCGATGACGCATTCACTAAGGTTGGCATCCCATCGCCGCTCAACCAGAGCAGCACGTACACATTGAAGATATCCATCGTCTGCGTAGCAATCACCAACCTCATAAAGTGACCAAAGATTGTCATCAAGTAGACCTTGCCAAGTTTTGTTCATCATGGCTGTACCATTGACTGATTTTTTTTTTAATATTGAATAAAAGGTCACCTCATTTTTTTATTATTGGTAAATCCAGACCATGTATCAGTGTATTTATTTGATTGATAGGCGTTTTCAACCATACACGGTTTTCAGGTCCTTGCTGAATTCTTTTCGGATTCGACGAAAGTCGTGGCATTTGCAGCTCGTTCCTGGGACACACACCGGATGGCATCTCACTACGGATGGCTGCTAATCTTCTCAAGGCCCATTTATGGTGCTATTTATGGAGCTCCGGCGAGCCCGGGGCCGGCGGCGGCGCCCGCCTTCTCCCCTACCCCCTGTATTCTTCTCCCGAAAAAAAAAAAAAACCTAACCCTAGCCGCCATTGCCGCCGCCGCCTCCCGAGCTCCGACCGCGCCGCCATGGACGACCCGACGCCCCCGCCGCCTACCCATACCCAGCCGAATGAGTCTTGCCCTGGCCCGCCGGTGGCGCCCTGCCGCCTCGCTCACCGCTGGCAGAACCGCCGCCACCGCCGTGTCGACGGCCGCGCTAGACCGGCCGGGCCGGATTCTATAGCTGGGGAAGAAGAGGGGGGATGAGAGCTCACCGAACCCTAACTTCGTCGGGAACACTCGCCGCCGGGAACGCCGTCGCCGCCGTCTCCGGCGTGTGGCGCCGCCGCCGCGCAACGCTCCTCCGAGCAGGCCGCGGGGCCGCGGCGGACCGCGGGTCGGTCCACCAGTGGGGGTGGTCGGGCGCACGCTTTAGGCGCCTAACATCCCCGGATTGCCGAGCCATTAGGTCTCAAGTCGGCCACCGATCACTATGGGGCTGATTGGTTGCCCGCACCGGATGGTGCAAAGTGCCTTCCGGACTGGTTTGATACCGGGACCTCGTGTTTGGTTGCCGGACTCGCACCATTTTCCTGCATGGCACCATGCATTTGAGGCTGCCCTCATGCAGTTTTTGGTACACCCAAATCGGGCTTCCCAAGTGAGCCGGGGACGGCACAGTGCCTTTGTGTGGCCCACGCTGGAGACAGCTTCATCCTCCGAAATTAGACGACGATATGGTTACCGTGAGTCCAGCCGGCGTTGACGCGAGACCGGGTCAGCGCTGCACAGGAGGGCCGCGCGGAGGAGCACCGTTGGATCCCGGAGAGTGGGGACGGAGCGCGCGCGCCTCGAGGGAGACGCGCCGCAAGACTGGAGGCGCCCACGCCACCGTCGTGGCTCGGGCTCCCGCGCTCCGGCGGGATCTATGACGCGGGGTGATGGCGGCCGCGAACACCAACTGGCAAGGCGGGGTCCGGCTGCGCCGCGGTGCATGTTGTCGTGCTAGGGGCGCCGATGGCCGGGGTTGACGGCCACGTTCGGGCGTGGGGAGGCCGCCGCGGTCAGGGCCGCCCCCGCCCTCTTCCCCGCTGCATTCTCCAAGGAAAATTGCTGCCATCGCCGCCGATTTCCGCCTACCACCCCACCTCACAAGGTAACCTCACCAATTAGTGCAGGAGGTAGCAGCAACTCCACCCACCACCAAACCAAACACAACAATTGTATAAGTTCATTCACCAAAATGATACATGCAGGTAACCAAACAAACTCACTCCCATCCTGGACCAAAATCTTTTTGGCAACCAAACAGACGTGAGTGAACGGTTTCAGCCTGCCTCAAACCAGCCTGCACTACCTCTCCATCCCGACTCACCGAGGTTCCAGCAACCAATCACCCCCTATGTCTCCATATATATAATATGCATGTCGTCCTGGCTGTGGTAGTTCTTGTTGTTTACTGAGATGCCAAACCAAGAGCCTTCTTGAGCTGTTTTCCCAAGAGGGCAGGAGCAGGCGAGCAGCGGTCACATCCAGGGCGAAGAATGGTCTCCCTGGCGATTGATGTCGAGCTGTAGCCCAATGCTATCGACAGATTTTGCACTCGAGTGCCATCTGGCCTTGGCAGTTTTCCGCAGTTTCCGATCCAAAATTTCTGAAACGGGACACTTCCACCAGCGGGCATATCCATGCAGCACGTTACGCACATCATCAGTGTAACCATACAGTTTGTGCCAGATCCTTTCAAACCGAAATCTTTTGGCAGAGCACGGCCCAGGGTAGTATTGGAGGGTAGTGGTCAGGGTAATCGATCGACAAACAGTGGATGTGAATGGTGCGTGGGATTGGTGCATAGATAACTCGGCTTTATGTATATATATTGAGCTTTATTAAACAAACAAACAAACTTGCAATGCACTGGAATGGTTTGTGATGGAATTAAACTCCTACATGCATGCGATCGAGATACGAAGCCTTCTTTTACATGGAATGGAAATACTGAGCAGGATCAGGCCACGCAAATCCGACACCCATGTTGCCAATGCCAAACAGCGACATCATCATATTCATGTCTCCACCGGCGGCGGCGCTGGTGCCGGCGCCGAAGCCACCGTGGACCAGCGCGCCAAGATCCCCTCCGGCCACCAGCCAGCCCGCCGCCTGCGGGTTCATTACCTGCATCGTCATGTCCCTGTGGCCGGTCGTCCCGGCGCTGTAAGCAGGCATCATTGGCATCGGCGGCTGGGGCTGCACCGCCGCCACCGTCGTCGTCGCCGGGACTTCCTGTCCCATTCGCTGGAGGCGCTCGATGGCGTCCTTGACGCCACTGAGGCGCCTCTCCACCATGGAGCCGAGGCAGGCGATCTCATCGATGGAGAGGCCCACGAGGCCCGGGCGGCGTCCGACGATGGCGTCGTGCAGGAGCAGCGTCGCCTCGCGCTCCCGGTCGTCGCGCTGCGCCTTGTGCAGCTGATCCCTCAGCTTGTCCATGCGCTGCTTGAGGAAGCCCTCCATGTCCAGCATCTTCTTGCACTGGTCCAGCTCCGGCACGGCCTTGAAGCGGGCGAGGACCTGCTCCGCCGTGGCGACGTCCGGCCACACCTCCGGCTGCGACTCGCCCTCGCCGTACACCACCACGCAGGTGTCGACGTCGCACAGCGTGGCCAGCTCGCTCGCCTTCTTCATCAGCCCCTTGCGGCGCTTCTTGAAGGTCCCGCGCCGGGTGGAGTCGTTGGCGATCCGGTGCAAGGTCACCTTCTTGCGAGCCATGGATCGGGATCGGACGCCTGCGCGCAGATCAAAGGGGAAATGGTTAGGAGGCCTGGTGCAATGGGAGAGAAGGAGATGGTGGTGGTTTTATAGCACAGGACTGCGTGTGGAATGAAAAGGATACAGGTTGGAGCCGTTTCCATGAAATGGAAACAAATTATGTAGGAGGATTTGCAAGATCAAACGAATCACTGTGTGTTCATGCTTGGCTAAGCAAATCCAAATTATTAAGACCTCGATCCTGGGGTCTTGTCTTGTAAGGCATGCTGGCCTGGATCCTAGCGTGTAGACTCTAATATGCTGCGCCAGCAAGACAATAAGCCTGTGTTCGGTTGTGAGATCACCAACATCAAGGATAGGTTGAACCCAACCCACATTTTTGGGATGGGGGTGACCGGGTGAGCCCATCTCATGTTTGATTCACAAGGATTTGGATTTTCTACCTCTGAACTACGCTAGGCGGTGCCGGTCTTCGAGGATTTGCAGGATCGCGAGAACCAGTGTGTGTCCATGCTTGTGTAAGCAAGATCCAAATCAAAATAATTAAGAAATGGGATCCGTGGAGCTTGTCTTATATGTCATACGGGTGGATCCTAGCGTGTAGGCTAGCTCTAATGTTGTCATGCCACCTCCGCGTCACCAAGACAATAAGTATGTGTTTGATTGTGGAATCACTAAGGATGGGTTAAATCCAACCCAAATTTTTGGTGTGGGGTGAACCCATCCCATGTTTCTTTAGGAGGTTAATAAGGTTCAGTCGAGTTGTGCACTCGTGCGTTTGATTTTACGGGTTTCATTTGGTGGGTTGAGACACTAAATGGTGCGTCCCATGTGTGGCAGCCTCTGAACTTCTTTTTCTACCTCTGAATTCGGCTCGCCGGCGTCAGCCTTCGAGGAGGTTGTGTCCAGGCGCCGCTCCCCTAGCCGAGACTGTGTGTCGAGAGGCCGTTGGCCGAGGCTGTGCGCCGTTCCCGCTCCCACTCACCGGATCTCGCCCAATGGTCTATGGCAGCGCACTCGAGCCTGGTCTACACCACTAAAGCTCTGTCTATTTGCGTGTGTGGGCGGTTCGTCCGGCCGGCTCAAATAACAGGAATTAGACGAACTTGGGATGAACCCATCCCAACCTAACTCAGTCGCACCCTCCAACCAACACGCTGGGATGGTCAGATGTTATCAATAAAATAAACAAAATAAACAATCATAGTTAACCCATATTGTACCTACGTGCACTTGAGTCGAGGCCAACACGTGGGATTTAGCTTGTTTGTTTGGTTTTCGAAAGTCCTTGATTTTGCACTGGTACTTGTATTTTTTCTAGATTTATTTCAGTTTTTTTTTTGACGCTATGTAGTAAGTGGTAGGTGACGTTCTTGTCGACAGCGAGGCGCCTGTGGTGACTTTGTTACACTAGTAGAGAATAGACTTTCCACCCAGGCGGTTTAGTCCCGGCCATTTTTGGTCTTGGGACAAGAGAAATAGTTAGTCCCAGTTGGATCCACCGACTGGGAATAACTCCCCTATCCAAAGGCTAGTCCAGTAGGAAATGGCATAGAGGGGTCATTACTCCCGGTTGATAGCTCCAACCGGGACAAAAGCTCCATGCCAATGGTTAAAAAAGGAGGCTTTTGCAACAAGCATTTTTAGTCTCGGGTTGTGGCTACCACCGGTATATAAATATGGATGTTTAATCCCGGCTGTATCCACAATCCGGGACTAATAATCCCACTATATGTAGCCTCAAAGACCATTGTGTCTCTCTGCAGGAAACAAAATTAACCCAGGGCAGGCCCACTGGCCAACCACCCACCACCCCTAGCCATGGTTATTTTTTCACGGTTTTTGCAAACTTTGTGGCTGCAGGAGACCTCTGCCTGCACACAAGCTGCCCTACCACTGCACTACACCGTCACATGTGTCAACATTCCCTTTCAGTTTTTCAAATATTGTTCTAAACCGAGAGAAAATTGCTTGTTTGAAGCCCCTAAATAAATTCAATTAAAAAGTGCGAACTACAAAGATTCATACCTTTTCAAGATCTACAATCATTATTTAGAAAATTTCTCCATCGAGGTCGTTTTGAAAATTTTGAATTTTAACATTTTAAAATTCAGGCATAGCTTTTGCATGATAAGATGAATACAAATCAAAAAAATTGTCAACTATAAAGATTCATAACTTATCAAGATACACAAAGTTTATTTTGGTAATTTCTTGCTACCCAGGCCGAAAAACCACAAAGATGAGCCCGGTACGGCATGGCCTTCGTGCGTGTGCGTGCCTCGGCTCGACCCGCCGCCACGACCGTGCATAGGCTGAAAGGTCAGCACATAGTGCTGGCTAGGCACGCCCATTCCAACCGCTGACAAAGGGTGGCATGGCTCCCAACCGTGTCCCATCGATTCGAGTCGTTGGATCGCGTGGAGTATACAATCAAAACTAAACCCTAGCTCTTCGCCCTAAACCCTCTCTCTCTGTCTATCTCGCAAACTCCCATGCTCTCTCTCAGATGTTCGGCGTCCGCTTGCCTTCAGCAACCGTCATGAGAGTCGTGTCCTCCCAGATCCGACCACGCCCCCGCGGTAGTCCCCTCTCCTCGGCTCCTCCCATTCTACAATGGCATGACGCCCTCCGGTCCCCGGCGGCGGGCGTCCTCGGCTGGACATATGCGGCAAAGCACGATGGCGAGACAGCCTCGTCGTAGTTGGGATAATCGGCAGCACGGTGGTGCGATAACCTCGCGCGCTGCTGCGGGACGGCACGGCATCGCAGACGGCTACCGTGCCTAGCAAAGACGCAAGACAACAAAACCTATATAGTGTCGTACCTTCGCGGGATGCCAGCACACGGCGGTACTACACGGCAAGGCACCATAGCGCCGCCGCGTCCCCATCGTGTCATGCCTCGACATGCCTGGGCGGCACGTTTGGAAATATATTGAAAACAGGCCATGCAACACAGAGAAAAACGGTTTCGATATTGCTGCCAAAAATTTAGGGACAGGTATTACCAAACCTACAAATCCATTTACTATTTTAAATGATGCTCCAGATTCTATATTGCATGAGGTGATGACCAACTTGGGTCTGGAATGTGAAAACATGGGGGAACAATTAGATGCTTTTGGAGCAGAGGAAAAAGCCGAGCTGCTATTGCGAGGCTAGTTTTAAAAGTTTTTTGCAAAACAATCTGACAAAGAATATAAGGGGGGAGAAGATCAGCTACAGGAGTTAGCTATGACTACTATTACTAATGGTGATAGAGGAATAACTCATCCTACAGATCCTAAGGGGACAAAGGATCTAGGAGATGGTAATTTGAGCTTGAAAAGTGTTTTTAATCATAACTGCTCAAATGAAGATGCTATTTTGGAATGTTAGGGGTTTGGGTACTACACAATAGGGAGGAATTTTGTTAAAAACCATATTTTACAGGACAATTTGGATGTGGTGGCTGTCTTTGGAAACAATTAAACAAACTTTGGATAATAAGGAGTTATCGAGAGATGGAGGGTCACAAAGAATTTTGGGCTTGGAGCCCTTCTAGGGGTCATTCTCGGGGATTGGTGACTGGAGTTAACAAAGATGTAATGGAGGTTGAAGAGGTTAGAGAAGGGACTTATTTTCTCAATGTTTTAGTAAGGGTTAGGTGCTCTAACTTCAGATTTTGGATCAGAACATATATGGGCCTGCTAACCATGAGTTCTTAGGGGAATTTATTAAGGAAATTTATGAGTTACGTGAAAAGGAGAATCTTCCTTACATCTTAGGGGGTGATTTTAATTTGATTAGGAGTAATAATGATAGAAGTAGGGGTTAAGGGGATCCTAATCTGATGGATTTGTTCAATAGTTTTATTGGAAATTTTTTACTTAGGGAGATTTTCTTGAGTGGGATGAGATTTACATGGTCTAATAAACAACAAAATCCCACTCTGATAAAGTTGGACAGGATCTTAGTTTCAACTGATTGGGATATGCATTACAATAAGAGTTTTGCTTGGAACAAGGCTAGATTGGGTTCTGATCATTGCCCAATGGTTATAGATCTAGGTGATCGGGGGAATATTAGACCAAATTATTTCTTTTCCAGAAAAGTGGTTCCAGCAGGAAGGTTTTATGCAGATGGTGAATGATAAATGGAATTTTGATAGATTTAAATGGGGTCTGGAGGTTTACTCTTTAGATAAATGGCATGGGTGTCTACAGGCTATGAGACAGTTTCTTAGGGGGTGGAATCTCAAGTTAATTGGAGAACAAAAGAAAGCAAAACAAATCCTAGTGGATAGATTATAGGAATTAGATTCTCTCGATTTGAACATAGACTCTTAAAAATCAAGAATGGGAGGAGAGAATCAGAGTGGAGAAACAACTAGATGGGATTAACCTTTTAGAGGAGATACACATTGAAGCAGAGAGTTGGTGAGAACTTGGTTTTGCAAGGGGATGCCAATACCCACTTCTTTCACCGGTATGCCGATGGTAGAAGGAGAAAAGGAACCATTTTTTCCCTAGAGGATAATGGGGAAGAAAGAATCATAGAACATATTGTGGGTTTTTATAAAAATTTGTTTGGTCAAAGTACTGAGACCAATTTAAAGATGGGGGGAAGATTTCTGGCCTATAACCTACAAGGTTAGTCCGTAAGATCAGGGTGAGCTAATCAAACAGTTTGGAGTTGGGGAGATTCAAAAGGCTATTATGGAGATGAAAACAAATTCAGCCCCAGGACCAAATGGGAGTGATTTTTTTCAAAAAATTCTGGGAAAGTATCAAGAGAGATATTATTCCAATGTTTGAGGATTTTTGGGAGGATAAATTGGACATTAGGAGACTTAACTACGAGGGGTTCTTACTTTAGTTCCTAAACTAAAGGAGGCCGATAACATTAGACAATTCAGGCCCATCTGTCTCTTGAATGTGGATTTTAAATGGTTTACTAAGACTTTAACCGAGAGACTGGTACCTATTGCTTGCAAGATCATTGGGCCAAATCAAACTGGTTTTGTCAAGGGAAGGAATATCTTGGAAGGGGTAGTGGTCTTACATGAGGCACATCATGAACTAAGGAGATCCAAATCTAGGGGCTTAATTCTCAAAATTGATTTTGAGAAAGCCTATGATAGAGTTAACTTGACATTTTTAGAACAAGTAATGGTGGGAAGGAGGTTCCCGGATAAATGGATTAAATGGGTGATGCAGACTGTCAAGGGAGGACAAGTATGCATCAATGTAAATGGGGAGAGGAGTCCATTTTTCAAAACTTTTAGAGGGCTTAGATAGGGAGATCCTCTATCTCCATTACTTTTTGACCTAGTGGCAGATGCATTAGGGGTGATGCTTGATAAAGCTATCAGTCATGGGCATATAAAAGGGATCTTAGAACATTTAATTCCTAGGGGATTTCACATATCCAATATCGATGATAATCTTGTAATTATGATTGATGGATCTCGATAACTCTATTAGGGAATTTGAAATTGATCTTGTATTGTTTTGAATGGATATCGGGGTTGAAAATAAATTTTCATAAGAGTGAAGTGTTTGTCTTTGGGGCTTCTCGGGAGGAGAAATATGAAATGGCTAATAAACTAAATTGTGTCTTGGGTGAACCGCCTTTGAAATATCTGGGAATTCCTGTTAGTGATAGATACTTAGACATGAAAAACTTTCAATACATGACTGGAAAAATGGAGAAAAGATTAGATCCATGGAAAGGTAAACATATTGCCAGGGGGGTAGGCAAATCTTATCAAATTCTTGTTTGAGTAGCATTCCAATGTACTTGTATGGGTTTTTACAACCTTAAGGATGGGACTCATTCAAAGATGGTTGGAATTAGATCTAATTTTCTGGCGGGGGCACAAAAGAATTTTAAGTATCATATGGTCAAATTTGAAATGGTGAGTAGACCTAAGGATCAGGGGGACATGGGCATAATCAATACTAGGATAATGAATGGTTGCCTTCTGGTGAAATGGATTTGGAAAATTCATATGGAACCCGATGCTTTTATGGTACAAAATACTGAAAGCTAAATACATGAAGAACTGTAGTTTTTCCATTCTAAAAGCAATGGGGTTCCCAATTTTGGCAGGGATTACACAAAGTAAAACATCTTTTTAAATGGGGGTCTGTATTCAAAATTGGAAATGGGGCTAATTGTAGGTTCTGGCAAGATTGCTGGGCATTGAAAGTTCCCTTAAGAATAGCTTATGAGGGGGAATGGACTATGGATTTCAAAAGATCTTTAACGTACTGAAGTTCAACAAGTGGACACAACTACAGGAGATATTATCGGATATTGAGTGTAATAATAGCACTGATGAGGTGTTGTGGGAACTGGAGAAATCAAAATGTTATAGTACAAAATCTTTATATAGGTTCATTACTTGACAGAGGGATGCCGAGTAGAGTAGCGGGACATATCTGGAAATGCAAGGTGCCTTCAAAGATAAAATTCTTTCTTTGGCAAGTGTTTAACAACAAGCTCCAAGTGGCTCAAGAGCTGATCAAAAGGGGTTGGAAAGGTTTTGGGGAGTGTTGTTTAGGGGATGGGCCGGAGAATGTTGAACATGTTCTTTTTAAATGTCATATGGCCAAATTTATTCGAGTATGTTGAGAGATGTTTGGAATCTACAGGAGTGTCCAACATCTTTAATGGAGCTATCATACAGATGGATTTATGGCAGAGGGCCGGTTCCATCTAGGATCATTTTATTCCTATTTTCTTGTTTTTCCTGGGCATTACGGACTAACCGAAATAAAATGGCAATTGAGAAAGTTTTCCCTAAGGCACCAATTGATGTTGTATTTCGTGCCATTACCTTCATACAGAGGTGGGCGATCTTGCTTAAGGAGGAGGACAGAAGCAGGGTGATGCAAGTCAAGGGCGACATCGATCATGGAGTGGATCAAGAACTTGAACCTGTCACTATTATCTCCACCGATGTAATAGAAATCTGAGTGTTGTAGTTTGCTTATCTTTTAGAAGTTTGTTTTAGTTTCTTCTCTTGTAAGCTGGTAACCCAGCATTGGATGATGTAAACGTTCGTGCTGGCTTTTCTTAAAAGCCGAGTTATAAAAACTCTTTAAAAAAAAGAAAACGGTTTGAAGCTAGTAACGTCATGGTCATGCATTATGACATAAAAAAAGTACCATGCATGAAATAAATTTCCTCTGGCGGCTCTTGTGCCATGCCACATGCCTAGGTTTGCTCGTCGTCTTGGTTGGATAAACATATATTATGCGTAGCTTTTTTTATATAACATTATGCTTAGCTTCACTCTAGTAAGGTGATAGTGATCACATCTCCAGGCAAGATTTGACATCGTCGTAGGTGGCCTTGCTGAGCCTAGAACACCCTTAATGTGCTCCTCCTCGACCGGACATTCCAGAGGCATTCGTTACACGATCGAAGAACGGGCTCAGCATCGGCCTAACGGGTCTCTCCATCAGTTTCGTCAATCCCTTGTGTTCTTACTGTGTGATCAAGGTTGGGCGTGGTAGCCCTTCAGCCTGGCGTTCGGATTAAACCGACATTTCGGTTCAGTTTATTCGGTTTTGAAAAGTTTAGTTTCCAGAAACAAAGAGCCGATCGGTTTACCAAAATACTAGAAACCGGCGATTTCGGTTTCAGTTTTTTTTCGTTCAGTTTTTCGGTTTAAACCGAAAAACCAATATCAGCAACATCAGATGGCAAATGAACATGTGAAAGCAATAGAGGCAGGGGCGACGCCGATTTTGCCGGAGCTGCTCCGGCCGCTCCGGTGCTCCCCACCGCGGACTCGCACGCACCTCCAATCGACCCGGAAGGCAGCGGCGACTTCGATTTCGGGGGGCGGAGAGGACTCCGGCAGGAGCGCCGCCACTGCTCTCGCTCCGCGCGCGCTCACTGCGCCTGCGCCGCGCCCGCTGCTCCTGCTCCGCGCGCCGCCGGGCCTACACGCTGCGTCGTCGCCGTCCGCCGCTAGGGTTAGAAGGAGTGAGTGAGGAGCGAGGAGTCGAGGATCCAGGGAGTCTCCAGTCTTGGCTGCTGGGTACGCTGGGTGCTGGAGTGGTAGGTAGGTTTTGCTGGTGGCGTGGACAATTTATTTGGGTGCTAGTTGGGCTGACTTTGAGCTGGGCCAAAAACAGAAGGGAGGGCGTGGGTGATTTCTACGATTAGCATGAAATCCGGTGGATCGGTTGTTCGGTTCAGCTTGACCTAGAAAACCGAAGCCGCCACCGATCACCGAACTACACGAAAGAAGAAACTGAAACCGAAAAACCGACAGTTCGGTTCGGTTCGGCTGGTTCGGTTCGGTTTATGGTTTTTGGTTAAAATATGACCAGGCTGAGTAGCCATCGCTGGTGTATAGGTCAATGCAGCGTCAACACGTACGTACAATGTTAGCACGCCCTCACAGCAGCTGGTGTGCGGTCTAATTGGGCGTCAATATAAACGTTTTTCTTAAAAAAAAATTTCAGGAGGAGCCGGTAGTTCTCGCTGTTGTGTGACCTAATTCGGCGTCAACACACACGTAATGAGGGGAATATATACGTAATGTTGCATCTTATAAGGGTGGTATCGATGTTGATGTGACCTCCGCCATGACGTGTGCAGGGACGTACGGTGCTCTCACGTTTACATGCGTGTGCAGGGACGTACGGTGCTCTCTATATATTGCCGGCACGAGCATGCAGCTAGCAACAACTCGATCATAGCCATAGGCCTGGTCAAAATAAGAGTGTCGAGGAGGGATCGTGCATATTGGGGACGACGACAGACATGCGGCTGCATCAAGCAGCGACTGCCACTGTATGCATGCGGCCACTGCTTGCGGCGGCGGCTCTCATGTGGCTACAGCTCTTGGTGACTGAGGCCGACGACGCAGCAGTGGGCGTCCAGCAGCCGATCGGTGTGCCCGGCTGCCCGACCCGCTGCGAACAGATGAGCGCGTTCGGGATGGAGGAACCAGGGTGCCGCCACCTGTGGCCATCGTTCAACCTCACCTGCACCGCCGTCGCTGGTGGAAGCAATGACACACCGATAATGTGGCTGTTGTCGCCGCCCGCCGCCGACGAATACGCCGGCATCACCAATGCGTTTATCGTGAACATCTCCCATGGCACCATTGATGTGCCATGGGAGCAGTATACGGACCTGATCTGCTTGTCAGAAGAAGAGCAACGCGCTTCCTGCGTCGTGCCATGGCTCCTGAACGACGGGACCTGCCCAGCAGATTTGTTGGGCACCAGCACCAGGGCGTGCCATAGCAGTCACAGCACCTGCCATGCCACCAACCTTAAGATTGGCAACACCCCCAACAGCTACGTATGCCGATGCGATCATGCTTACCAAGGCAACACCTACCTTAATATAGGGACGACAGATCTACTGCGTGCTGGTGTCGTGCTGTCGCACCCCTATGCCATCGTCGTCGCCGCGGCATTGGTGTCGGCGTACATGGTGTGGTTCTGGGCGATGACGCGGCGGCTGTCCGGCGGGCCTTGGATGTGGCCGCTGGTCGGCAGCCTGCCCAGCGTGGTCCTGAACCGGGCGCGTGTCCACGACTGGATCGTGGACAACCTGCGGTCCACGGGGAATCGGCCACGTACCAGACGTGCATCCTACCGCTGCCGTTCCTGGCGCGGCGCCAGGGGCTGGTGACGGTGACGTGCAGCCCGCGGAACCTGGAGCATATCCTGCGCGCGCGCTTCGACAACTACCCCAAGGGCCCCGACTGGCAGGCAGCGTTCCACGACCTCCTAGGCCACGGCATCTTCAACTCCGACGGCGAGACGTGGCTGCACCAGCGCAAGACGGCGGCGCTCGAGTTCATCACCCGGACCTTGCGCCAGGCCATGGCGCGCTGGGCCAACCGCATCATCAAGGACCGCCTGTGGAACATCCTCGACGACCACTCCGGCGATGCAGTCGCCGTGGACCTACAGGACCTGCTGTTGCGCCTCACGTTCGACAACATCTGCGGGCTCACTTTCGGCAAGGACCCCGAGACGCTGTCGCCAGGGTTGCAAGAGAACCCCTTCGCCAACGCCTTCGACTGCGCCACCGAGGCGACGCTGCAGAGGCTGCTGTTCCCGAGCTTCTTGTGGCGCATCAAGAAGGCGTTCGGCGTCGGCAGCGAGCGGAGCCTCCGCGAGAGCCTCGCCGTCGTGGACCAGTACATGGCCGAGGCCATCGCGGCGCGCAAGGCCACGCCGTCCGACGACCTGCTCTCCAGGTTCATGAACAAGAAGACGTCGTTGGACGACCACGTGCTGCAGTGGATCGCACTCAACTTCGTGCTCGCCGGGCGCGACACGTCGTCCGTGGCGCTCAGCTGGTTCTTCTGGATGCTCATGCGACGCCGCGACGTGGAGCGCAAGGTGGTCCTGGAGATGGCCGCCGTGCTCAGGGAAACGCGGGGCACCGGGACCGGGAGGTCATGGACGGAGGAGCCGCTGGACTTCGACGAGCTGGACCGCCTCGTGTACCTCAAGGCTGCGTTGGCGGAGACGCTGCGGCTGTACCCGTCCGTGCCGCTGGACTCCAAGTACGCGGTGGACGACGACGTGCTGCCCGACGGCACCCTAGTGACGGCGCGGTCGGCGATCACCTACTCCATCTACGCGGTTGGACGAATGGAGAGCATCTGGGGAAAGACTGCGCCGAGTTCCGGCCTGAGCGGTGGCTCTCGGCGGACGGGACGCGGTTCGAGCCGGCCAAGGACGCGTACCGCTTCGTGGCGCTTCAACGCCGGGCCAAGGACGTGCCTGGGCAAGGACCTGGCGTACCTGCAGATGAAGTCCGTCGCGTCCGCCGTGCTGCTGCGCCACTCGGTGGAGCTCGTGCCGGGGCACAAGGTGGAGCAGAAGATGTCGCTCACTCTGTTCATGAACAACGGCCTCCGCGTGTACGTCAAGCCGCGGGACCTCGCCGCCTACGTCGCGGAAGCGGCACCGGAGGAAGCTGCACTGACCACAACTGCAGCAGCTGCATAAGCCTTGCATTGCATGTCACATTGGCATGCACGGGCTTCGTTCTTGGTGGTCAAGTTCTATATTCTTTGTGCCCCTCTCCATGCCTTATTAGGTTTTTGAGGGTACCTGGCGTGACATGGTTGTACTTTTGTGTGGATTGATCGGTTTGTGTACTTTTGTTCAGGTGTGATGGATCGACAGAGCAATGGAGCTTTTTGCTTTGCAAGTACATATGAAATGAAACCTGTTTTAAATCAGTGCCCAAGGATCGGCAGAGCAATGGAGCTCAGGGTATGTCACCGGTATAAATTGTCATATACAATTCTGTACCAATTATATAGTTAAACTGAAACAAGAGAGTTTTTACCACGTTCGGGATTAATATAAGCCCTCTATTCCGTTAGATGCAATGGTTAAAAAGACAGAGGAACAGGGTGGGAGGAACCTAAGTGGCGGGCGGAACCAAGAATTACGTGGGACCGAACTGAGTTTTAGTTAATTTTAAGGGAGACCATGGTCTTTTCAAGTCTGATAAGGAGCTGCTTCTCCTAAAAACAAAAACTTCTTCGTCATCAAAGCCCTGTGAATCAGCTTCCAATCATCTTAATGAGAAATCGTCAAAGGTTAAAAAAACGTTGTGCATCCTGTTCTTCCCCGCCGTGCTCCCCTTCACACCGCGTTCCGGAAAACACCACTGCCGCCGCCGCACTTCCCCGCCGGCGCGCCGCAGGCGGTCCGCCGGCGTCGCCGGCGTCCCATCCCCAACTCCCTCCCTCCCAAGTCCTGCCGGCCGCCGCCCACCCCACGCCGAGGAGCGGAGGGGAGGGAGGTGGAGGTTCAGGGCGATGGGGTGGTTGGGGCCAGCGCCTCCGTGGCGGACCTTGAAGACGCGATGGGAGGAGGCGGCAACATCAATAGAACTATCGATAGTCCCTAAGAAGTTGGTTACTAAAAACAACCGAGAAGTTGAACGGAATTAAAATGACTAAACTTCCCCTAATCACTACCGAACTCGACGATATCCCGTGAGGCTCTTCCTCACGGGAAAGACGGTTTTCCCCCCGGAAAGCCTTTTCAGGGGTAAAACACGGGTACCTATGACGGGAACAAAGGGGCCGGAAATAACCCTTTCCGTGAACACGGAAACTACCTCCGGGATATCCTTTTCCGTGATCCCATTAAGCTCACGGGATAGAGTTAGCGGGGGGGGGGGGTTGGGCGCCGTCAACGGGGAGGGTGTGGAACCCGTTATGGCCTACGTGGCCTGTTCTACAAAATGGCGTTGTTGCGTATTTCCCGTGAGCGTAACGGAGTGGCTCACGGGATATCAGCTCTTTCCCCCGTGAGTCAAGTTGTGCTCACGGGATAGATTTGGCTGATTTCCGTGAGCCGCCTCCACTCACGGGAAAGGTTTGGCCTCTTCCCGTGAGCTACTCACGGAAATTGATTTTTTTTTCTTTTTTTTTTTGTTCCAAGCACATAATTGACACATATAAATATATATATACATAGCACGGATTGCATAATATCACATATATAGCTCGATAAATCCATAATACCACATATATTACATAAGATCCAACCAAGTCACAAGTTCAACCACATGTCCATGAGTGCAACCACAAGTTCACAAACTCACATACAATCCAAGTTCCCAAGTTCAAGTGCACAAGTTTTGAACCTAAATCATGACAAATTTACGGCCACGGCCTCCAACCTTCGAAAGCGCGTTCCCAAGCGTCCGGTTGAGATTGGTTCGGAGTTGGATTCGAGGCATGAGAATTATCCCGCACGTAGGCAAAGATAAATAGTTAGAAATTTGTGAGACAAAATTCAAGGTAGATTCTATTAACTTGAAAAAAAAAGAAGATAAATAGTTAGAAATTTCGGCAGCACCTCCCCTACACGGAGGGGTTTCCAACCCGCAAAAAACAACGGCTCGATGGCCGACAACCACATGTCCACGTGCACATCTCATGGTGCATTCAAAACTCAGATCATATCCATTCACATTCATATATGCATATTTCGAGTTACGGGAGACAAACTCACGGGGGGGAGAGGCTCCATGCGGTGGAGGGAAGATCGACGGTGACCGTAGGCGGGCGGTGGGACGAAGACGGGCGGTGGCGGGAAGGCGATCTCCGGTGGCGCTGCACACCAACCTGGCCACCAACATGCTTTGGAGGTGCGCTAGGAGAGCTTCCATGCTCTTCCGGTGCTGCTCAGCCCTCTCTTGCTCGCTCGAGCCCTCTCTTGCTCCGCCTGAGCCCTTGCCCCTCCCTCTCCTCGGCCTCCTCCCGTCGCTTCCTCTCTTCCTCTATACGGGCCTATTTCAACACAAAGTTAGAACACGGTGAAAGAGTATGTAACGATAAATGAACCTTAAATAAAAATAAATAAACCTCAAGTCTGGAGACCGTAGCCTGGTAAGTGGTTGGCCGCTCGCGTATCACCGGGCCCCCCGAGCGTGCTCGGAGCTCAGATAGCTTCTTTGTGTTGTGCGGGTTGATAACGCTATCACCCAAATAGTACCGCCCGTGCTTCTTGCCTCCTCCGGCGATCATGGCGATGTCCCCCTCAATGTCGTGGCCGCGGGGATCGAAGCTTTCTCCATACTACTCCCTCGCCACCGGTGTACCCTCTTGATCTTCTCGTAGGCGGTCGGGTTGGTGTAGGCTTCGGGCCCGGCCTCGGGGTTGAAGGCGACCGCGTGATCTTTATACCTGCCCCGTGTGGGAGCAAGCAAAGGCCTCGAGCGTCTTGATTGGCACGCCATGTGTAATGCCTCCTCGTGTGAGAAAAAGAAAAGTAGCTAGAATGCTTAGAAAGTATTGAGTTGCACTTGAGAAAATAAGAATTGGATAACACGTACATATCTAGCTTAGTAGGCCGCGAGATTAAGGCTGCCTTGATGGTGTGGTACACGGCATCATGGCACGCCGTTCCCGATGAGTCGTTGTGGGCCTCCCGATAATCAGTATCGACCCACTTGTCCACTGAAACTCCCAAAGAACGCCTATGCAACAAGCACCACTGCGGAATCACCTACAGGGACACCAAGTATAACACATATTATAAAAATCACATTAAGCATAATTAAACTTAGTATGACCATTCAATATTTACCCGCATGTATTGTTCTTTGGTCGATTCGGCGTTTTCCATTCCTCCTTATCGAGCCTCCTTTTCTCGTATGTCGCGTACCACGTCCCGATGGCCCGACCGCGTGCCTCGTACCACATGTCTGACACAAGCTTGAAACAGGCGTTTAGAGCCACTTCATCCGCCTCGACCCGAATCCCTCCTCGATCTTGAAGTATTTCTACACATAGAAGCAATGTAATAAGTCATTATTTCTAACATTAGAATTTGAAGCGATGTATTTGTACACACAAAGGCGACATAGACTCGACCCAAAACTCTTTGATCACACGCCTTTGCCTTGTTACTATATTTTATGCCATTGTCATCATAGTTATCCTCAAAGTCCACGTACTGGTGGAACGACGTGACAGCATGCTCTACTCCGTCGATGGTAACATAGCCAGGGTAGTGCTTCTTGACCAGAATACCAAGAATGCCATTGGGAAGGCGTCCTTGAACCGAGTTCGCGGTGACAACAAAACCCCTGCCCAAATGATCAAGAATAACTATTAGTTCCTATTACGATTTTGAAACCTGAAAAATAAGAAAGTAGTGCTAAAATGTAAAGTAAATTACCTTGGCTGCACTTGGTCTTATGATCGGGTTTACGGTCCTCGATAGGTAGTCGATCCGGGAGTCCGGAGGGGCCTCGCAAGTAGACACGCGCCTCGACCGGAGGAAGAGGAACCCCCTCCCGTACTCACGGCTAGTCCCCTCCGCGTGGTGCGACGCCGAGCGGTCCGCGTGCTGCGACGCCGAGAGGTCCACGTCCTCCATCTCCGCATCCGCATCCGCCTCCGCCTCCTCCTCCTCCTCCTCCTCGTGCACCACCGGTGGTGGCGGCGGTGGTCGGGTGCACGATGCGTGCCCCCGCCCCTACCCCGTGGCGGTGGTGGTGGCTCGACGCTTCCCCTTCTGTTGCCCTTGCCCTAGCGAGGCTACACTTCTGAACCTCTGGTCATTTTCTTGAGGACATTTGTTCGAGGCATCTTTTGAATGACACTGCAATTAAATGTACATAATTAGTAAAAATGCAAAATTAAATAGAACAAAATTATGAAGAGATGAAAAACCAATAATCGAACATAATTATTAAGAGATGCATAGTATTACATGTATTAGAAATAATCCTCATCCCCATCCCACGATTTTCGCACTATCGGATGATCATAATCCTCATGATCACTATCATCCATGTCCACGTCTTCCAACATATGAAGATTGGCGGGGATCCATGGGAGGAGGAACGAGCGTCAACACTTGCATTTGTCCTTAAGTAATTTCTCAAGTAACTATAAGTCCTTCGCATCTCGAACCTCCTCGTTCTCCTCATCATCAACAACACTTTCATTGTCTACTTCTATTTCGTTGGGCCGGTTATTTCTATCACAAATTTACCTTGTAGCCCTTCTTCTTGGAAGAACTCTCCCTCATATGTGTTTGCATTAAAATGGTAATCGTCCCCTGTTTGGGACGGGTAGTCTACCGTGTGGTGGTACCTTACGCACAACATCCCAACCCTTAAGCCGCTCGTCGTCCCGGCAACACCATGGGAGATAATAAACTTGTGTGGCATGTTGAGCCACAATGTAGACATCATCTCCTCCGCCATCACGGGAATCTTGTCGAATCCGAACAATCCCAAGTTGTTCGAGGTCGAATTTGTTATTTCAGGATCGAACCAATGGCACTTAAACACGACAGGAGCAAGCCGTTTAGAGCCGGGGAAATGGAGCTCGTATATTTCTTCAATTCTTCCATAATAACCTTTAGTGCTAGTTCCATCATCACCTTTAGTGAAAACTCCGGTATTTGTGGTTTTTCGGTTTGGTCGATTCTGCTCATAGCTCGTTGTGTGGTAGCGATATCCATTCACGTCATAACCGGTAAATGACCTAACCCTGGTCTCAAAGCCATTGGCAACCTGTATGAGCTCGGGATGCATACCCGGATCGGTCGGTGCACCGCAAGCTCAAGCGGGGATAAATGAAATGAGACAGTTCGTTAGCATATCAAGCGAGGCGTTATTTAACATGAATTGGGACAAGACACGGCGTTTGAACCAACTAATGAAATCGGGTTTTCCATTGCCCGACTCACCTGTCTAGCGGGCGTCCAATTCATATGCTTTAAGCGGCGTTCGTTGACGCCAGAATTGCCTTTGAAATTTCCTATACCAACGAGAGACAAAAAGGGTTGGATGCAGAATATTAAGTACTAGAAGACAAGTAGGTTCTATGCTTTGAGTTGTGACTTCTTGTATGTAAGAAAGCACTTCGTCCGGGTTGAAAAGTATATAATTCATTATCTTGATCCACTCGGATTTGTCAACATCTTTATTTTTGAACCACTTGCACGTCCTAGTTCTCCTTGGAAAAAGGTGAGCGTTGATTCATTTTCATCGAGCATTGTAACGAGGGGGTGGATAATGCGAGCTAGGAAGGTTGTCACCATAGTATTTTGATGTGAAGTCGACACCTCTGCCGAACCTTTGCTTTTCGCGATGGAACCCTCAATCTTACACTTATTTTTACGGTTGGACCGAACATGCTTGAGAACTCTCTCAACAAAGATAGCACCAACGAAAGCGTGCGGGGCCACCCACCCTTGCCTCGTATGGAAGGTGCAAAATCAAATGCACCATCGAACGAAGAAGCTTTGGCGGAAATATCTTCTCCAACTTATAGATCAACACGGGTGCCATTTTTTCCATTTCTTCTAGTGTGGTCCGAGATAACTCTTTAGCACAAAGTTGCCGAAAGAAATTGCTCAACTCGCCATCACATGCCGGACATGATCGGGGACATAGCCTCGAAGCATCACTTGGAAGAAGCCGCTCCATCCATATGTGGTAGTCATGACTCTTGAGCCCATTGATTCGCATAGTAGATAAGTTCACTCCCTCCTCAGATTTGTTGCATACCCATCGGGGAACATTAATTTCTCGAAACCATTGCAAGTACTTCCCTCCTTTGGGGCCTGCTCAACACGTAATCGGCCTTAGGTTTTTTCCATCTCTTGCCATTGCTAGGAGGCTTCATTTCTTGCTTGATTACGTCACACAACTCTGCGCGGATCAATTCTAGCCTTAACGTTGTCCTTTGACTTGCTAGTTTCCATGAATGTTCCAAGAAAATACTCCGTGATATTCTTTTCGGTATGTGTTGACACTGTTATAGCATAAAATTGCTAGTCAACTAAACATAAATAAAGGTTTAAAATGAATATAAACAAAAGTCTAGGGGGTTTAACTAACATAATTCCACGAGCTTTGGTGATTTATACATTTTCGGGGACTTAATGGATAAATGCTTGAGAGAAGAATGGAGAAAGTTAGGAATATACAAGACATATGATGACAAGACTTGACCGTGAAGTAACTCAACCCGAATTGTGGACTAAAACATTCTAGAAGACACCGAAGACACCGGGAAAGACGGCGACAAAGATGGGCCCACCATGGCACGGCGGCCGCCGGTGGAGATTAGGCCGGCCGCGGGTGGGTCCCACTGTCGGTCTCATCTTCCTAGGTCGGTTTACTACCGACTTTGAGGTTGTATCTACACCGTTGCCAAGGTCGGTTTGATCCAAGGGTTCATGTTCATCGCCAAGGCCTATATAAGAAGACCCCACGACCCCGAGGGGTGAAACCCTAATTCATTATCAATTCATTCTATCTCATTATCTCTCGGTTGTAGAGGGGTCCCATGTAAGGATCATCTCTCTCTAAGGGATTAGTGAATTAGAATATAATTAGAAGCATATTAGAACTACAATTAGAAGAGTTAGTATAAGAGGATTAGAACTCATTAGTTCTAATCTTTAGAACAAGAGAGATAGAGAGAGGGAAGGAATTGGAGGAAGTCTTTTGGTGTCGGTACTATCTCCACACTTGTACCTCGGTGGAAGTTAATCTACATTTGGAATTACTACGGTAATCTACTTCTTCTTTTAGTAAGTTATATTGTTTATATTTATTCTTATTGGTCTATGAGTCTCTCTTTTGAGTACTTTAATCTATTGTAATAGGTTAAGGTAATATTCGTAGTGTAAGCGTGGTGCTTAGGCTCGGGTATCTCATAGATACACCCTACCTTCGGAGCGTGGTAGTTCGTGGTAGTGACAAGTACCATTGATTCCTTTGGATTCCACATCCCGTTGGATAGGACTAAGTAGGAACAAGTTCTTTGGGGGAATAGTGAGTTTTCGGCCTTACTTTCCTTTGAGTACATCCCCATAAGAATATTATCAACATCACTTACCAAATTAAGATTTAGCTATCTTAGTAAACCTCTCCATACCCTCAACCTTCTTAGTCTTGTGCTACTCGGGTTAAGATTAGATCATAGTCTCCCTCACCCGTTTCCCCGTGGATTCGATATTTAAACCCTCTCCCGGGTGAAGTGCTCACCGGTATCCGTGCGCTTGCGGATAATACAAATTATAAATATTTCTGTGGGCTTAACAAATACCAACAAGCATTTCTAGCGCCGTTCTTGAGGAAACGGATTTACGAGATTGACTTTGAATCTACCTTATCCTTGTATCATATTCTTTTCTTTTATTCTTTTATCTTTTAACTTATCTATTCTTTTCTTTCCCTTTTCATTATGAATTCCACGCCTATCTATAAATATCTTATACCCTCAAGCGAAAGCTTTAGGCAAACGAGAATCTTGAGCCTATCCTAGCAAAGTCCTATGAGCTACGCTTGGGTTATATAAGAATGGTTCGGGAACTAGCCTTCTCGGGAGAAGGTGAGGCCAACCCACACTCACACCTATGAAAGTTTGAGGAAATTATGTGATGCTTTCGTATGGAAGGCATATCCGATAATACCTTACTATTTGGAAGTTCTTTACGTACTCTTTGACGGGGAAAAGCTAAAACGGTGGTATTACTTGAACATAGAGAGAGTGAAAGGAGGTTGGGAAACATTAATGTCCAATTTTTGTACCTATTTCTTTCCTACCTCGAGAATAGCCCGTCTTCGTATAGAACTTTTAACTTTTAAACAAGAAGAAAAAGAAGAGTCTCTTAAAGCATCATGGGATCGTTTTAATGACCTTATCAACTTTGACCAAAACCTTGGTATTCCGGACGCAATCCTTCTTCAACATTTTTATCTGGGTCTTACTAAGAAAGATGCAAGGGACCTTAATGCAGCTTCAGGGAGGCGCATTCCTTTCTCTGCCTGCGCTATAGAAGCAAGAAATCTCATAGAGAGATGTTGTGGATACGTCACCCCCACTAGAATCTTTCCCGAGAACAATGAAGAATCATCCTCCAATCAAGGGAAGGAAATCACGATAGCTAATTCACAACAATTCCAATCCCAAGACCTAGCTATCCATCCTGAACCATCATCATCCCAAAATCCCCCAAAGGAAGAAGAAATTCCACCTTTGGAAGAACCTTGTGAACCTACCATTAGTGATTTTGGGAGAACAATAAATTCTTATCCGGACAAGAGACCTCTAAGTGACCACAATTCAGATTCTTACGAGATGTCTCTTATTGAAAGTGTTTATAAGAGATTTCCAAGTAATTATAATTCGGATTCTTTCAAGGAGAAGTCTCTATTTGAATATGCTTATTCTTTTAAAAGACATTGGGAAGAACCCAAGGATGACATTTCTGATCTTACCATAGAAGAAGAGCAAAGCTATCTAGAAGATAATCTTATCTCCTCCCCTTCTATGCCTAAACAAGATGATTTATTCGAACCCATCTCTAAACCCATCCTTGTCCCCGATGAATCCACATATCGTCCTTCTTTGAGACTCATGGTGACTCTAGAAATTTATCACAACAACCTAAGCATAGGGATCATCAAGGCGACCAAGAAGAACCACAACAATGGCTTGAGAGTGTTAATAACCTATGTACCACAGCCATTGATTGTAGAGATGACATCTTAGACATTATCAGCCTGAGAGACACAAACCCAGGAGATTCCTTAGACAGCCATGATGAATTAACCTTGGAGTTTGAGAAGGAGGACAACATCAGTGAGTATGAGAGCTGCTTCAAAGACACTTCATCTAGCCCATGTTCACATGATCACCTTCTTAAATCACCTAGTCTCTCTATCACTATCCCACATGAGATCTTCAACCCCCTCATTCTTTCTCCTCCTATAGATTTCGAAAGGGTGGTTGTAGATGCATACATCTATAATAAATATTCTAGATCTCGTTGGCATAAAATCTTGAGGTAGATTGATGTTGGAAGGGAAACAACTTCATCATCATGAATCATAATTCAATAGGTTTCCCAAGGACAAGCTTGCTGTCCTTAAACAAGCACTTCTTGAGAAATAACATGAGTGTTCACCTTATTGCTATAATACCCTTGTGAAATAAGTATAGAGATATGAATAAGGAAATATTCCTTCGGTATTTTTGTTGCTAACCATTTCAGATCTAGAGCAATAAGAATGAAGGATGACAAAGTAAGGTATGTCCAACCAATCATTATGCAACATGAAATCATGTGCATAGAAATATTTCCTTATCATGTTGCTACACTATTTTGGTTGCCTTTACCTTTTGAGACATGCTCAATTTACTAAAACTATTATCATGTTTTTCATTTCTCGATCGAGTAAATCTCTATAATGCCTTCATGCTATCCCTTTATCTACCATAGTATGCTTTGGTTTGGGAATCTTGCTATAGCGTGTTTCCAAAGGCTTTTAAATTAAGCATGGTGCTTAGGTTAGAATGCCTTCCTTAATTAAATTAGACATGGAGTCTAGTTTAGTTTTTGAACTAAAAGTTGCTTGTGTAGACATTGGTATATTTTGTTGGACTAACCCCTGTAGAAAAAAAGAAGAAACTTTCAAATAAGCTTGGGGAGGTCCCGAGATAAACTCATACTAGAGATGAAGTAAGGGAAATAAGAGGAGTGCCACAAACAAAATCTACAAATAAAAGCACTTGCTCAAGGATCAACTTAAGGATGATTGGCACATGGAGAAGGAAGACCAACTCCACCAAGGATAATCCAATCATGCTCTTCCTCCTCACATGCTCCCATCACATCCCACATACTGGTTTGCAACCTCTCTAATTCCTTATTGCTCTTTTCTACAAGTTTGAACGATTTTGATGCATGAAAATCAAACTTAAGGTTTCATAAGATCATTCCTTTAGAAAAGCAAGCCTTGTAACAACACTATCCCTGGTATTGCTTGCATATTCCTTCGGGTATGTGTTGTTAACTAACAAGAGATAAAACCATGAGAAGAAGCAAGACACAACAAATCTTTCACAAGGAGGACACGCTCGTACGTGGAAGAACCTTATAGAATAAAGAGAAAGAAGACAAGTTAGGAAAAGCTACACAAGAGGCCAAAACAGGGAAAGCTTCAAGCAAAAGGAAAGCACCATCACAAGTTGCTATAGTACCATCATGCTCCAATAATAAGGTAACATCTTGAGGTGAGTTGTTAATAAATAAGCTTTCTCTTAATTATGGCATGTTCATAAATAAAGAACCAAACATGTTAGAGTAACACCCTTGCTTGATCGACTTCATTAGCTCAACATGTTCCTTATCTTTTGTTGTTCCTAACACCACCTTCTTGATCTCATAGTCTTAATCATATTAGCAAATGTGTTGCAACATTCATGTTCCATCTTCTGATCCTATCACCCCTGTTATAGAAAAGGAAACACATAAATATTAACTTTATCTTGTTTGATGTGCCACGAGGTTTTAGAGAAGAATGAACTTTTGGTTCTCGTTGGTGTTTTCCCACCAACAGAGCCCATGCACTTGATCTCTGCCTTGTCTTTGCACGCAGGACACACTTCGAGCAAAATGTGGAGGAGTCTTCACTCTCCCTAAATTCTACAAGAGAATGTGCTGGACCCACAAAGCATGCACACAAAACAAGAGGTCGCCAACCCCTACTATCAATCTTTCACTTCTAAATGTTGGATCAGCAAAAGAACATGGGTGACAAAATTTCTGGAATCACCATCTTCGGAGATATAGCTACCAAGATCGGATGATACACTCAAGGAGTAACCAAGGTAATTAGTCTTGTTCAAAGGACTTAAAACATTGAACCCTCGCCGAAAGGTAACTTCGGTAGTTATCCATATTTAATTCTTAGCATTGCATATTTAATTGCATATCATATTTATCTTTTTGCATCTTGCATCAGCATATTTACTTCTTTGCATAATCATTTTCCTTTAGCATATTTAATTTCTGCATTAGCATTGCATTGAAAAACAGTAAAGCCCCATGTGAATAATCTTGTGGTGTGTAATAACCCATAAGGAGATTCACCGTGGTGGCACAAAAAATAAGTATTCATTCATCTAGTTGCATTTGCATCATAGTTCTTTGCATGCATATAAATTTATAAAACTCCAAAAATATTTTCTTTGAAGTTTTACATAGAATAATCATGATCCATATCTAGACACATGAAGCTAATGTGGCTAACCCCTAATGCTTAATCAAGTTCCACTAGCTTTGTTGTCTATTTGAGTTGTAGATTCGAAGGAAGAGAGACATGATAGGGCGACATCATCATCGCCATCTACCTCAACTTCCTCATCATTAATAACCTTACACTTCAATCCCGCTTTTGGGGAGAGCACCTTGAGTTATCCCGATAAGTATCTCTACTATAGTATTATTATTATTAGCTAAATATTTAGTTTGCTTGGTTTGTTTGGTTTGTTAGGAGTCTAGTTTTATAAATATTTAATCGTTTAAAGAGTCTTTGCTAGGGTTTGAGAATAAATAAATAGGAGTGTACCAGAGATTTTCTTTTCCACCTATATAAAATGATCCTTGAAACTAGATCTCATGCATGGAAATGATGAATAGTTGCTCCGTCGTAATTCCTTTCGATTACCTAGCTTTCAAGCTTAATTTCTCTTGAGCCTTAAATGCAAAACTGCTTTAACTTGAGATTTACTTGAACCTAAAACCTATGGGTTGCAAATTGCTTGCTCTAAAGTCTAGGTAATTGACGGATATGATATCCGAGAGTCCGATTTGCTATTGATCTTATTCCTAATGATGCTAGATTTCTAGAGATTTATTTTGAAAATTTAAAAGTGCACATGATAAGTTCCTGTGTGACAAAGTGTTGAACCTCCTACCACAGCCATATATACATGCTCCCTAGATTAGGAAAACACTTTTGATATATATATAGGCTGTTTGCTTTGCATTGAGTTTGTTCAATCTTTGTCGACCCTTAGAAACTTGTCATGCCGATCATGTACACTCCACCACCATTCCATTCATTACATTCCACTTCACTCAACTCCATACACCTATATGCTATTTCCACCTGGAAGTACGCATCCACTATATATACACCACTATCATTTCACTCTAGCCAAAGCAAAAATGTTCTACTCTTATCCTAGGAGAGAGCAACCAAAAATATTCACTATACCCATCCACTCATTGCTAGCCAATATCTTACAAAAGCTCCATTACATTTGTTTATCTCTCAAAAGTTATTGCAAAAGAGGCTTGGGTTGTATACATTAAAAAAAAATATAATAAAATAATAATAATAATAGGGAGATGAAAAATGGACAAGTGTCCTACGAGGCCAGTAGAGCCTACCTCCCAAAAGCGAAGAGATGAAAAATGAACAAGTGTTCGAGGGCGAGTAGAGCCCACATCTCTAAAATAATAAAGAGAGAGAAAAATGGACACAAGTCCGAGGGTGAGTAGGACCCACCTCTCTAAAAAAAAAAAGACAACCCAGGTTCTCTCAAAGTTTTCAAGTTTCAAAAAAGAGAAGATTCCTCAAGGAGCAAAACTAATATTTCCCTTCATTCCACCTTACCATATCCCTACCACCATATTCGTTCCACCATACACATGCACTACTTGATCAGTGAGACTTGTAACTTTGGATCCATTGCTTGAATTTATAATATATGCTTAGTAAGTAAGTCTTCTCCCACTTATGAACTCCACATATAAGCTTTAGATATAGGGTGAGAGAGAAGAAGGCATAGTGTGCTACTTGCCTTAGTCCAAAAATACCACATATCATGAGAGAAAGGTAAAACAACTTTTTACTGCCTTAGTGAGGATCCACAAAAACCACAAATGAGAGACATGAGAGAGTCATACTAGGAACTTTGAGTTTTATTTGAAAACTTGCAAAAACTCCAGAAGGACAGTTGAACAAAGAGTTTGAGATATGGTGCTTGACTTGATTGTTCTATCTTTCAATTGCCCAAGATCAAAGAAAAGGCTATAAGCTCCATGGTTAAAGGTAATATGGGTAAGTTGAACAATGAACAAATTATTCTTATCTGGAGGAGAAATTTTGTTTGAAAGCATGTGTCTTGTTGAGGCGTGAAAGCATTGTAGCAACTCGATCCATTGCTAAGTTTGGCTTTGCTAGGGACTAGCAAAGGGTAAGCTTGGGGAGCTTGTTGACACCTGTTATAGCATAAAATTACTAGTCAACTAAACATGAATAAAGGTTTAAAATGAATATAAACATAAGTCTAGGGGTTTAACTAACATAATTCCACGAGCTTTGGTGATTTATACATTTTAGGGACTTAATGAGATAAATGCGAGAGAAGAATGGAGAAAGTTCCGGAATATACAAGACATATGATGACAAGACTTGACCCTGAAGTAACTCAACCCGAATTGTGGACTAAAACATTCTAGAAGACACCAGAAGACACCGGAAAGGCCCGACAAAGCATGGGCCCACCATGGCTGGCGGCCGGCCGGTGGAAGATAGGCCGGCCGCCGGTGGGTCCCACCTGCCGGTCTCATCTTCCTAGGTCGGTTTACTACCGACTTTGAGGTTGTATCTACACCGATTACCAAGGTCGGTTTGATCCAAGGGTTCACGTTCATCGCCAAGGCCTATATAAGAAGACCCCCACGACCCTGGGGTGAAACCCTAATTCATTATCAATTCATTCTATCTCATTATCTCTCGGTTGTAGAGGGGTCCCATGTAAGGATCATCTCTCTCTAAGGGATTAGTGAATTAGAATGTAATTAGAAGCATATTAGAACTACAATTAGAAGAGTTAGTATAAGAGGATTAGAACTCATTAGTTCTAATCTTTAGAACAAGAGAGATAGAGAGAGGGAAGGAATTGGAGGAAGTGCTGGTCTGTCGGTACTATCTCCACACTTATACCTCGGTGGAAGTTAATCTACATTTAGAATTACTCTGGTAATCTACTTCTTTTAGTAAGTTATATTGTTTATATTTATTCTTATTGGTCTATGAGTCTCTCTTTTGAGTACTTTAATCTATTGCAATAGGTTAAGGTAATATTCGTAGTGTAAGCGTGGTGCTTAGGCTCGGGTATCTCATAGATACACCCTACCTTCCGGAGCGTGGTAGTTCGTGGTAGTGACAGTACCATTGATTCCTTAATTTGGATTCCACATCCCGTTGGATAGGACTAAGTAGGAACAAGTTACTAGGGGAATAGTGAGTTTCGGCCTTACTTTCCTTTGAGTACATCCCCATAAGAATATTATCAACATCACTTACCAAATTAAGATTTAGCTATCTTAGTAAACCTCTCTATACCCTCAACCTTCTTAGTCTTGTGCTACTCCGGGTTAAGATTAGATCATAGTCTCCCTCACCCGTTTCCCTATGGATTCGATATTTAAACCCTCTCCCGGGTGAAGTGCTCACCGGTATCTGTACGCTTGCAGATTATACAAATTATAAATATTTTTGTGGGCTTAACAAATACCAACGGTATGCATTAAATCAAGGTTATGTGGAAGAAGAAGGTCATCATAATAGGGGAGCCTCTCTAATCGACTTGTGAGTCCATGCATGATCCTCGCCATAACCCACAAAGACACCATTTTCATCACCCACAAGAGAATCCACTTGAGCACGTACCTCGCCGAGATGTCATCATCTCCGGTTCGGGTCCGTAACTTGGAGACCTTTCGTAAAAGTTCTTCTTGTCTAGCTTTGAATGCATGGTCGGGAGGGAGGAACTGCCGATGCTTGTCGAACGCGAATACTTGCCACCCTTCTTCAACCGGTGAACCTCACAACCGCCTTGCATACCGGGCAAGGGAACTTGCCGATGCACACACCCGACCCACGTAATATCCCATACGCCAAGAAATCATGCGGGGAGTAGTGGTACCACACGTACATCCTGAAATTTCTCTTCAAAGCTCGGTCGTACGTCCAAAACCCTTCATTCCAACCTTTGATCAATTCATCAATCACGGGCTCTAAGAACACAACCATTTTATTTTCCGGGTGGCGGGGAATTATCAAAGACAAAAGAATGTTCTTACGTTGAAAGTGCGGGCGGGAGGGAGATTCAGTGGGATAACGAATATAGGCCAACAAGTGTATGGGGCAGCCATCATTCCATAAGGATTAAACCCATCTGTTGCCCAAGAACACGCACATTACGAGCCTCCATAGCTTTGTCGGGATGAATATTGTTGCAATGGGTCCATGCTTCGGCATCGGATGGGTGTACCATCTTATACGGATTGTAGCGACGCCCATCTTTATGCCATGTCATCATTTTTAGACTCCTCGATCATGTACATCCGTTGTAACCTCGGTCCAAAGGGAAGGTACCGTAGGATTTTTCACAGGGACCTTAAGCGCCTCTTCTCACCGTCTTCACAGGGGTCTACCTCTATGAACGTTGAGGATTTACACTTTGGGACAGTGTGTATCATCTTTGTAGTCTTTTTCTAAATAAGACGCACCCGTTCTCACAAGCATGTATCTCGCTTTCGTATGGCATCTTGACTACCTTGAGGAGTTTCTCGACTCGTACATGTTCTTTGGCAAAGACGTGACCTCGCGGAAGCAAGCCCCCAAAGATCGTCAACATGTCGGTGAAGCCGTCTCGACTAATATTGCATCGGGCCTTCAAGTCCATAAGGCGTGAAATGGCGTCTAGTTTGGAGACCTCACAATAGTCGTGAAGGGGTTTCTAAGCCGCCTCCAACATGGTATAATAGGCCTTTTGCGGTTTCTTACGGCTCCTCCTCCCCTCATCCCCAAGTCCTTGCTCAAAGTTTCCGGCATGAAAGTCATCTATCATGTCTCCTATCCCGGCATCGAAGCAAGATCATCGATGCGTTGCCTCACGACCTCGTCTCTCATACGCCTTTCGGTTTCACCATGGAAGATCCACCGCTTATAGCCATCCGTCCATCCATACTTGGGAAGATGTTTAGACATGTCCTCCTTACTTTTGCCTTTTTTTTTATTCTCACATTTCTTGCATGGACACCAAACCTTACTCGCACCTCGAGCATTACGAAAAGCCTTGTCCATGAAAGCCTTTGCTCTTCTTAACCCATTCAAGGTCATAATCTCCAAAACTCCTCTAGCCATCGTATATCCCGCATACGGTCATCCATTCTCTATCATATGCGCGAGAATATAAGAATGCAAGTGCATCTACACAAGGATCCTACCATCTAGTAGGTGAAGATAGGTCCTAATCCCACCCGAGGATGCGTAGATGAGGTCGGTTCCATGCTCCACTCCTATCAGAGGGAAATTTCGGCAGCACCTCTCGTTGTTCTCCGAATACACATCCTCCCCGAGAGGGGGATTCGTGTATTCGAAGAACAACAGGGAGATGCCGCCGAAACTCGAATCGACAGAGTGGAGCATGGAATGAACCTCATCTACGCATCCCCTGGCGCGTGGACAATTCGAAACAGATACGGTTATAGGTATGCGGGGATGCATACTTCCAACCGTATCTCTTTCGAATGGGAGACGCCTAACCGGCGGCGCGATCTAGCTACGACCATGACACGGAAGGAGGGGATATACCTAGGGTCGCGGTGGAGTCGGGCTACCCGGGGGAGGAAGAAGATCGGGGCCGCCAAGGGGACTCGGCCGGCTCGGCAAGGCACTCGACTCCGCTCGGGAGGGCTCCTCTCTGCATAAAAAGAAACACATGGGATCGAGAGGAAAATTTCGACAGAACTCCCTCCCCGGGGAGGTTTCCAACCTCCCAAACAAAGCACATGCCACGATGGCCGACAATCATATTCATCAAGGGCACGATGGCCGACAATCATATTCACATCAAGGGCACGATGGCCGACAACTGCGAAGGCGAAGGCGATGGCGTGCCGGACAGACGACGGTGGGCGGTCCTCCTCCCTCTCTTCCGTCGGCGGGTGGCGGTGGCGGCGAGGTCACAAAGGCGTCTTGCGGCCAGCGGCGTCGGGCAACGGTGTCGAGGCACGCTTGGGGCGGCGGCGTCGGGGGCCTCCCTCTTCCCCTCCCCTTCCTCCTCCTCCGGCCTCCTCCTCCTCCTCTCCTCTCCTCCCTTCTCCTTCTTCTTCTTCTTCCTCCTCCTCCTCCTTCTTCCTCCTCCTCTCCTCCCTTCTTCTTCTTCCTCCTCTTCCCCATCCTCCTCCCTCCTCCTCCTCTCCTCCCTTCTCCCTCCCTCCTCCTCCTCTTCCCTCCTCCTCCTCCTTCCTCCTTCTCCCTCTTCCCTCCTCCTCTTCCCTCCTCCCCCTACCCGTCCGCCTCCTCCTCTTCCCTCCTCCCCCCCCTCCCCCTCCCCACCTTACTCCCGTCCGGGCCGGATGGGCGGGGCGCGGGCCGAAGGGGGCTTGCGCCATGGCGGAGGCGGGATGGCGGGCGGGGGCGGGCGGGCGCGGCCCGGCCGGCGCGAGGAATGGGCGGGCGGCGGCGTGCGTGTCGTGCGTGTGTGTGTGTGTGTGTGTGTGTGTGTGTGTGTGTGTGTGTGTGTGTGTGTGTGTGTGTGTGTGTGTGTGTGTGTGTGTGTGTGTGTGTGTGTTCGAGTGAGTGATGGGTGGGGGGGGCGTCGGGGTTGACTAAGTTTTTTTAAAAAATCGATTTCCGTGATGGATCACGGGCGCTCACGGGAAAAGACAACTCCTTTCCGTGAGCCGCCCGGATCCATCACGGGAAATCTCGTTTATTTTTATTTTTGAAATCCACCGCCGCCACACGGGAAGCGGGTCCCACCGACCCCTTTCCCGTGAATAGCTCATGGGAAATCTCTGCCTTTCCCGTGAGAACGCTCACGGTAAAGCTTTTTTCGTAAATTAAATTTATTTCTCCCCTTTCTTTTCCTAACATATATATTTTCAAACTTTGATCAAGATTACTTCAAAAATACCTTATCACATACACTCACCCGGACATAATTGATCCTTTCGCGAAAAAATGGCCATTATTTCATGTGGTTCTATCTCCTTTTTCCAAATTGTATTTACTTCACTACAACAAAAAATTATAATAATTACCAAAATAATCTAAAAATTCTCAAAAATAGACATGACACAATATCGAGGTGCATTTGCATATAGAAAAAGTTTCGTAGCCAAACCACAACTTGACCGCCACATCCACATGAAATCACACTAGATCACTCTCAACAAACATGAAACTTCTACGTAGATGATGGAGCTTGTGAACATCGTGCGTGACAACTTTGTGCGAAACGTTCCCAATTTTTTATCATAGCCTCGGCATAAGATATTATGACATATTATCAAATTTTATGATTTTTTGCACATCGGTTTATTTTCTAGAATTTTTAAACCACTTTCGAACAGGGGATTAGAGTTGATGATTTTGTATTAAGATGTTCCAGTTTTATTTTTTTTAAATGCAAGGCCTTACATTGTGTTGAGTATGAGGAATATAAATTTTCACCTAATTTTTTAAAAAATTTGAAGCACTTGTAGTTCAAATTTGACCTCATTTCATAAATTCCCATAAAAGAGAAAAAAATTAACTAAATATATCAAATAAAGTCAATAATTCACCAAACTTTAATATTGAGTGTCATATGATGTGCAACAAGTGTAGAAAAAGTTTGGAGATGAAAATTCAAAAAAATTCCCGTGAGCTTCTTTCCCGTGAGCGGGATATACTCTCACGGGAAGGGGGCCCTTTGCCGGAGGCGCTGTTTGGCCCACGGGAAAGCCTCGCTCACGGGGCGAGTTTCCGTGAGCCAGACAAGTTCTCACGGAAAGGGGCACGGAGGGAACGGAGCGGGCTGGGGCGACGGCGGTTACCTTTCCGTGAGCCCCGTTCTCACGGGAAAGGGGATGGGAGTTTCCGTGAGCTATGCCTCACGGGAAATATGTTTTCCCGTGATCTTTTTTCTTTCCCGTGATGTTTTCTTGTGGCTCACGGGATAGCTTGTTATTTCCGTGATTTTTTTCTGTTAGCTCACGGGAAAGAATTTCCCCACGGGAACGCGAGAAATCCGGTAGTGAATTATGCTAATTGAGAGGAGGAACCGGCTAAATCAGAATGCACGGGAGGAAGGTTCCTCCAAACACAATAAAAATTCTCTTGAAACAAAGCATACAATAATACAAAATGAATAATTCAAAACCCATACTAACATTTCTAATATAGCCATAAAAGAGTACCATTGACTATTACAATGCTATTTTTTGAACTGTTTGAGTCGAATCTTTCTAAGGACAATCAACTTATTTCTTAACTTCAAAGAAAATATCATCTTCATCAACTTCAAATAAAAATATCCCTCTCAATCAAAGTAACTAGACAATCATCCAAAGGAATATCCTCATCTTAATTCTTAACTTTATGTCGGCATGCACGTCGGCTGTCTAGATCGGATGGCGAGGAGGAGGTGCGGCATGGCCACGCGTTGAGCCCACTATGGTGCGTCGACCTAAGGTGCTGCCCTTGTCGGACTCCGGTCGTCGCTCCCCAAGACTCCTCGCGCCGGCCCTACCCCAACACCAACTCTGCCTCCGTTCCCCAAGACTGCTCGCGCCGACTTTCTTCCGCGAGATGTGTTGCTGCGCTTCTATCCCGTCGAGCACCGAGCCACCGAGCGCCTCCATGCCCGTCGAGAACCGAGCCCTTCCTCGCCCGAACGCCCGAGCCAAGCTGCGACCACCGCCACCGTCCCCTTGCCCAACCATAGTCCGCGAGGTCGGGTTCGAAGGCGCGAACCATGTACCAGGTTCGGTGAACCAATTCGTGGTTCGGGGGGAAGCGGTTCGACGACCCAATCGATTAAGGGTCGCGAACCCATCGAACCCATTGCAGCAGGGCTTTGAGTATTCAGATTTATGTGTTTTCGTACCATGCATGCTAAATCTGTACAAATTTCTACCATACACAGAATTTGTACCACACAATCTGAATACTATCACAATATTGTATGGTACAAAAAGTCTCCTATCAGAGCTTTGAGTATTAGAGCCCACACCTCCATGCTCTATACTTGGGACGTCGAACCATAACATTTGGATTCATGTACCAAATGTTTGGTTCTCGTACCACGTAGGTATACCCCCTTTGTACCACATTTTTTCCCAACGTCGACCGTGTCCCTCGACCCCGCCCCTCGACCCGATCGACCCAAAATTCGTGTGACTATGTGCCCAACTCACCGTCTTCATCGCGGCTCGGTGCAAGCACCCGGTGGCGCCCGGCTGCGGTCTCGCCTTCGCGCCGCCTTGACCGTGATAGTGCGAGCTCGTCAACGTCCTTGCCTCGACCACCATCTGCACCCGCCAAAGACACACATATCTGAGTCCCGTCATAGCTCGTTTAGCAAGTGCTCGAGTGGTGGAGCTGCCGGATGTGGGTTCGAGTTCAGCTCAACTCACGATTCCCCAGGTTTTCCCAATTTTCCTTGTGGTTTGAAGCCTAGTGTTTACTTCGGTTACCTCTCAACCACATAAAGTTTCCTATGTATAGGTGGTAGGTCTAGCTTTAGCATAGCGTGTGTGCTCGTGTGGGCGTGAGTACGTGTGGTGGTGTGAGTTTGTGCGTGAGTACAGCTTGTACTTGAAGGGTTGAGGCATCAAAAAATAAGCTCTACCTTTGGGTATTCTCTTTGAGGACATTTTTTTTCGTTGTGAATTAGGCATTTTGTTATGGGTAACATGTTGCATAGTCTGTTGGAGATACGTAGAAGATTATAACCATCTCCATTATTCCAAAGGACGATATTATTTACGTATATTGATTGGGGTTGTTAAGTCTCTTAATGGTGTTGAACAATCCCTGATTTTCAGTATGATCTTCTCATACCTCCGGTTTCTATGCTTGGCAAGAACACGATCCGCCAACCACGAGATGAGCAGCGTCCCGCGGTGCTGGAATTGTGATGTGCGTGTGCGTCTCATAGGTGTCCACTGTGCGTACGGGAGACACGCGTCCGAATGGATGGCCACGCGTCGGACGTCCTGATGCCAGCCTATGCGTCTCATAGGTGTCCCCATGCAGTAACGGATCAGTAGTACTAGGTAACGGATCATCAGTCTCATAAACTTCCTATAATACCGCACCGCCATTAGATGATAGCCGCACTCGCCGCAATCTTTCCTCCATGAGGGGATAAATTGGAGGCACTCGCCGCAACATCGATCTCATCGAAACCTAACCGCTCCACGCCTCCACCTTCCGACGCGATATCGCCATGGACGGTGGCATCGATGACTCCTCCACCATCGGGCGCCTCTCGCTCTCGCGGCGGCGCAAGTCCAAGGTGAAGCGCGAGCCCTCCAACTACAACTACGACAACTACTTCTCCGCCTTCCCGCCGTTCCCGTTCCGTGCCGGCGGCAGCGCCTTCGACCCCGCTGAGTATGACGGCTGGCTGCCGTACGAGTACGAGGCCGAGCTCGGCCTCTTGCCAGGCAAGCGCCGCTGCACGGTCGGCTCGTCGTCGTCGTCCGCCGCCGCCAACCCGATGCGACTCGTCCACGCTACTTCCCTGGCGGCAAAGAGGACAAACCATTTGGCCTCTGCCGCCACTACGCCGCCCAACGCCGCAGGGACGGTGCCGCCGCCTCCGGTCTCTGCCCCTGCCCCTGCCACTGCCTCCGCGGCCCCGGCACCCACCGTGCCGCCGAACCTGGGGCGAGCAGCCCCGCCGGTCACCGCCTTCGGGCCCAGGTTCAACTCTACTCTGATGAAGCCGCGGCGCTCTACTCTACTTGGTTCGATGCGTTCCTCAAATGCGTTCATCGGAAGATCTGCATCTGCTCCAAAGGTGCCGACTTTGGGGAAGGGGAAGGAGAAGGACGCTGCAAAGGTGGCGACTTTGGGGAAGGGAAGGAGTCGAAGGACGCGACTTGGGAGTACGGTCGGGACATGACGGCTGAGGCCGGCAAGATGGACCCAGTCATCGGCCGCGACGACGAGATCGACCGCGTCGTCTGCATCCTCAGCCGCCGGACCAAGAACAGCGCCATGCTCGTCGGCGCTCCGGGGTCGGCAAGACGGCCATCGCCGAGGGCCTGGCGCAGCGCATCGCCGCAGGGGCGGTCCCCGCACCGCTCGTTGGGGCGCGTGTCGTGGAGGTCGACCTCGCCGCGATGGTTGCCGGGACCGAGTACCGCGGCATGTTCGAGGAGCGCATGAAGAAGGTAATCCAGCAGGCGGAGGCTGCTAACGGCAAGGTCGTGCTGTTCATCGACGAGGTGCACATGCTAGTGGGCGCTGGGCGGACCAAGGGTGGATCAATGGATGGTGCCAATCTGCTCAAGCCTGCTCTGGCTCGTGGCCGCATCCGCTGCATTGGCGCCACGACGTTCGATGAGCACCGTAAGTATGTTGAGAAGGATGCCGCGCTTGAGCGACGGTTCCAGAAGGTGCACGTCAAGGAGCCAAGCGTGCCGGCGACAATTGACATTCTTCAGGGCCTCAAAAAGAAATATGAAGAGCACCACGGCGCTGTAATCCAGGACGCCGCCATAGTAGCAGCTGCCCAGCTCGCCAATCGGTATATTACAGGTACACTGCTCGCTCAGTTATCACTTGCTTGCCCACTACTGAATTTGGCATATTTGTGTTTCTATAAAATGGACAAACCACACAGAATTTCATAAGAAGCAATGGACGCGGCCATAGTGGAATGTGTATGTTATATATTAATTACTCCCTCTGTTCCAAATTATAGGTGACTTTTTTGGTTCATCAATTTACGTATGTATCTAGATACAATAATATGTCATACATAGCTAAAAGAATGAACCAAAAAAATCAAAACGACTAATAATTTGGAACGCAGGGAAGTATGGAATTTGTGAGTTCCGAGTAGATAACTCTACAATTGATGTTGTATTCACGAACAGGGGAGGAGCACTCTACACTGAGTCAGATGTCAGAACACCGTATAGTGGTTACTGGTTGCGCAAGAAAATAGGCCCTCTAGCCAGATTTCATACCATATAATAGAAGTTGAGACAACTTAATAATCACTGTTGAAAGTTGATCTCCAACTTGTAGTTGTACTGAGAGTAGCTTCTTATTTCTTACCATGATTTTGCTAACCAATTAACCAGTGATCATGACAAAACTTAGTTTTTTCTCTAATTTCCATCACATCTGCCATTTTGCTTCAGCTCTTATTTGGCTGATCACATATATTTGTTGACGAGATACCTTATTGCTGGAAATGTATATTCTGTTCCATAAATATCAGATTGTGAGTGTTGAAAATTTTTGTTTGACTAAATGATTTCCATTTTTCTTTGAACTTGATGTGATATTGGGATAATCTTCTGTGTGGCATACAGTGATGGCTGTTGTATGTAATTATGGTTATATGTCATATACAGATAATACTATACACAAGCCATTGGTATTACATATGTTGATGGGTTCTATTAATATTTTTGAAGGTCGCCAATTTCCTGATAAGGCAATTGATCTTATTGATGAAGCATGTGCCACTGCAAGGATGCAAACAGATAAGATATTGAAAGGAAGTGCAACACATATTGTGCCTGAAAATGTTGTGAGCGAAGCTACTGTTTCACCAAGCCAAGTTGCAGAGGTATGTCACTTGAATATCGTGTTCTGCATTATACATTTTTTTCAAGCTACTGTTTCACCAAGCCAAGAGGCAATCAAAAAAATATTTTGCGACTTGTGCATTTATTTTTTTTTTTCTGGGCTATACCTAATCAGTTTAATTTCAAGTATTCCATGTCTGAGAAATTGTTTATTATTCAAGGTACAAAAAGATAATTTAGAATTGACTACTCATAGATATTTATTGGCTAATTTGCTTTGTTTCTTGTCTTAGCTTGACATTTTTAATTTCTCATGGCCTCTAAAATGAAACTTGTTACTTTTAGCCTTAAGATCAGTTTAACACTAACTGTAAAAGTTTTATTTTCTCTGTTCTTTTTGGAGTGTTAACTTTAGGGCTTGCTTACAAAATAAGGATGGTATAAAGATGTACTGGCACATGATCTTGGGTGGTGTAGAAGGAATTAATAGGGTCTTTTTTCATGTGGGATTGTGGGGTTATATTTATGACTTGACACATTTTGTTATGCAATACTCTCAACCTTGACTCTGCAACCTACTACAACTGCATACAATTTTGTTGTTGGCTAATGTATATGGTAGAGTAACTTCAATTGTTCAATATGTATGTGGTAGTAATTTTGTGCTCACTGTTTCAGTAAAATATATACTTACTGTTTCTGAATGCAAGTCATTCTAGGATTCCAGTATGAAAAAATTCCATGACCTATCAATGTGTGAAACATTATATAGATTAACAACACATGGTTGATATTATTATATATAAAATTGTTGATTTGAAACAGGATACTTGAATAAACATACTAGTGGGGGTGACTGATGTGTATATTTGGAATTAGCTGGACTACTATATGTGTATTATTCACTTGTTACTTTGTAACCTTACATGAAGGTTGTGAGTCGATGGACTGGCATTCCTGTCAATACACTTGACCAGGATGAGAAGGAAAGGTTAATGCACCTGGCAGATAGATTACGCGAACGGGTTGTTGGCCAGGACGCAGCAGTTAATTCAGTTGCACAAGCTGTGCTAAGGTCAAGGGCTGGTCTGGATCAACTTGGCCAACCAATAGGCTCCTTTCTTTTCATGGGATCAACTGGTGTTGGGAAGACAGAACTTGCAAAGGCTCTTGCAGAACAGCTGTTTGACAGTGAGAAGATGTTGGTGCGGTTTGACATGTCCGAATTTGTTAGCACTCACTCGGTGCTACGTCTCATTGAGCACCTCCCAGGTTTATATCATTTAATTTCATTTCTCACTCCACTTTCAGCGCTGCATGTTTTCCAATTTGTGCAACTTTTTATTTGTATACTCAACTTTGTTCCTTAAAGCTGCCATGGACATGAGGATGGAGGCCAGCTAACCGAGAAAGTCAGGCAACAGCCATACAGTGTAATTCTGTTCGATGAAATTGAGAAGGCCAATCCAGCAGTGTTTAATGTTTGTCTCCAGCTTCTTGATGATGGTTTGTTGACTGATGGTAAAGGCAGAACTGTTGATTTCAAAAATACCATCATCATTATGACTTCAAATCTTGGAGCTGAGTACCTAATGGAAGCGATATCTGGTGAAAAACAATGGAGGCTGCACGTGATCTTGTCATTAAGGAGGTTTGCAATCCCTCTTCCTGAATGTTGAATCAATAAGTTCTATCAAATGATGACATTATTGTTCCCTGCAGGCACAGAAACATTTCAAACCTGAGTTCCTGAACAGGCTGAGCGAGCTTGTGGTATTTGAGCCACTGTCCCAAGATAAAAGGAGGGAGGTTGCTAACATTCATATGAAAGGCATCATTGCTCGTGCAGCAAATAAGGGCATCAATCTATCCGCAAGTGATGTTGCTCTGGATGTCGTCTTGTCAGAGTCAGACGACCCAGTAAGCCCTATAGCACCCTTTGCTACTAACATCCTTGCATGAAGATGCCAGCTGATTTTCTTATAACATGCATACATACATAGGGAATGTTGCTATTTACACCGCTCATGTCCAATATTTCTTTGCAGCATTATGGTGCAAGACCAATCAGGAGGTGGTTGCAAAAGAATGTGATGACGAAGCTCTCGGAGATGCTTTTTAAAGGAGAAATTGATGCAGATAGTGCTGTCATTATTGATGCTTGTGATGATAATGATAAGAAATGTCTGAAGTATGAAGTCGTTAAGAACGGGTCAACAAGCAAGGCACGGCGCCGTCGACTTGTTGTGGAGATTCCTAGCGACTCCGACAGTGATGATGATGGTGTTAAGCTCACTGATCCTATAGCAAAGAAATGAAGGGTTTAGCCTTATCATCTTTTGGGGAATAAATTTCAAGCTTATGCCATCAGTCGTTGTAGCATGGCATATTTATCTTTTTAGTATTTAAGTATGGTTAGGTTGCAATGAACTTGGTGAGAAATCCATGATAATAAATTGGACACTTTCTTACATCATGACATGTCATGAAAAATCCAAGATTGTGTACCCATAATATGACGTATATGTACCATCTTTAGTATCAAATTCTTGATTTTCCTAAATTTCATAAGATGCAAATTTGACCTTTATTTTGGTAGCGTAACACTTCAGTGTAGCAATCTATTCTAGCACCATAGGATTAGTTCATGCCATCCATTCTAGTACGCCGATAGAAGTTACTGCTGTTGAAGTGCGGAGGCCTATGGGCATCCATCTTTCATCCTTATCCATCTTTCATCCTTCCGACTCTAAACAGTGTTTAGCTCATTGGCTGATAAGCCATAGGTTCAAATTTTGAAGAGCCTATAATGTCTAAGATGGTGAATTAGGTTATCTAAAAACTATTTGGACTCTATTTTCTACTAAACAAAACCCATATAGTTTTCTATTTAAATATGTGTGACCAGGTTTTGCTAAGATATCTCTATCGTAAAATGTTTTTACTGCACCTATTTAAATGTGTGACTAGGTTTTGCTAAGATATCTCTATCGTAAAACGTTTTTACTGCACCGGAAGTGACAACCACTGTCGGGTCTATCGAGATCTATAGCTTAAGTATAGACTATGTCGATGCCCAAGGTCGTTCGAAAAAAATATAATTGTGATAATTAAAGTGAATATTTGGACCTCCAAATGATCTCTCAAAAAATGTGTGAACTATAAAGTTGTAGATCACATTTAGATCCACAAATTTCTTAAAACTATGAAAACATTCCAGATCGTTTGGAAACAAAAATCAAAGTCTAAGAACTTAAAAATGAATATTTGGGCTTCTAAATAAGTATTAGGTAAAAAGAAGTTGTAAGCATCAAAACTATAGGTCGTAATGAGAGCTACAACTTTGGTATTAGACCATGTCACATTCCTTGTCATTAAAAAAATTAAAATATTAGAACTTAAAAAATATATTTGAGCCTCTAAAAAGATCTCAAATAAAAATTAACAACTATAAATTGTAGATCGCATCGAGCTCTATAATTTTTGATATAAAGTTAGTGTTCACTCAACTTCATAGAATATATATATATATATATATGAAAATGTGAGACCATGTGCCACGTGAACAACTCCAACTAAAAAACACTTTGAAATGATAAAGAGGGTGTTTTATCCTGTTTTGAGAATTACGAAAAGTAGGTTGTTTGGTTCAAATTCAGCTACAGATAAATTGGCAATTTGTAGTTTTTTCATGAATTTTGGCGATTTTCTATAACCAATAGAAGTTGATTTTCAAGAGTCCATCCAATAATAATTTTATTTATCGGTAATGTCCTCAACCCCGTTCTTTTCTCCCCGTGGAAGAGACTCCAGTGTCGGATGTTATCTTGTTAGAATCATACAATCCAGTAAAGTCTAAGTGCAGTTCCATCTCAGGATTTGACTACTGTTTCGCAATAAATTGCGAAGATGCATCTTTTTATTTCAGTTTGTTTGTTAATCAACCATGCTTCTCGTCTTGCAGATGTAAGGGCACCAGGCTCAACTCTCAATTGACGCCACGCCGGTATGCCACCGATGACAAGACGCTGCAATAGGAAGCGCGAAGAAACCTCCGCCGCCGCAGCAGGTAGTGGCTCCGCGAGCGAGACAAGAAGCGTCTTGCAGTGACGGCGTGGAGGCCGAAAAAGTCGAAGGTAAAGGGAGACCTCGGCTGCTCGGGAGCACTTGATAAGACTGTTATCAGCAATGTAATAGGCTTTACAGCTTATGGGCACTGACTAGTGACCGAGCTTGGCTGTCCGGGCTTTGGTAGAAGTGCTGCTCTGCAAGTGTGAGGGAAGCACACTGGTACATGCACATATGCTTAACAGGGTATGCCAAAGAATCTGGGTCTCCTGTTTGATACATACAAGCGAACAGCTATGCTTTGTTCTGGGGTATCAAACAATTTTATAAAGAATTATCTGAACTGTTAGCTTAGTTAGGCACGCCAGTCTTCACAGCATCGGCTCCTTGTGTGTACCAACCTCAAGTTGTGAACTGCTGCCCGGACTTAACTCCAGGTTACATACTCTGATGAAATCGTCCAGCTCTTCTGTTGCAATGAGCATTTGCTGTCAGCCTGTCACATGAGAATCCTTCTCATTCAAAACACACCGCTCCAGGTGTTCAGATGTTAGTTTTGTTGAGAACATTACGATCTTATGGTTTAACCATGCTTGAACCTCCATATGTGGCCCGTCAACTATGGGCGGCTGCTGATTATGGTCTCGAGGGGTGACAACATCTTCTGACAAGAAATCCATCTGGTCCCACTGCACTTCTTCTATTTTACATGTTAAGAACTTCAAGCTGTAACAACTATGAAACAGAACAGATTATTTTAAGCCATCTTAATGAATGATTATCAAGGATACGTTCTGTCGGAAACATATCAGTCATGCAAAAATCCCCCCTCGGATTGGAGCCAGTAATCAGAACCCATCTGCAAAATTTGTGTAGAATGGTAAGTTACTCATGATAGCACAACCACCTACTTTATAACCTAGCAGGTTCTGTAAAGATTTGCCATTCTACGAAGTAAAACTCAGAAAATTCAGATGGGGTGCATTGTTAACAATAAGCACTATGATCATGGCAAAGGGGGAAAAGCTAAATTCAACTTCACATTGATCAGACTTACATGGAAATCTGTAGTAAGCCTTGTCATCCCTCCAACGTCATGCAAAGCATTAGGATCCTGGGGAATCTTCTCGCTGTGCTGTACATCATGTGCCACGTCTAGTGGTGTGCTACTTTGTCCAGCATATGTTGTATTGGAATCTTCAGCGGATTGATGTCTGGGCACATTTGAATGCTTGGTGGGTGTCACGCCACCACCCATTTCCTCAAATTTCGCATCAAATTGACTGTCATATAACAAAAAACTGATTAGTTAATTTTGTCCAAACAATTAACTTCACAGGAGAAATAATATTTACCTAACTAAGTAAACATCTATTGGTCCCGTGATACTTCTTAATAAAATTCTATATCTCCTTTGTTGATAACCACCCGCCTAAACACACAAGAACCATAAATTAGAACCAGAAACACACAAGAACCATAAATTAGAACAGTCATTTATTTGTGTATGCAAAGCTCATTAATTTTAATGCTTCCTACCTCATCTGGATCTGGTACTTCAAGTGTAGTACCATGAGGTGCTTTAACCGCAATTAGTGTTTCATTCTGCACAAGCAGCCATAAATGTTAACTAAAAATATACTATACATGCTGACTTCAAGAGAATAAATTTGGCCTAAAGCAATGGATAATCCTTTTAATATGACATTGGAAAACCATCAAACCAAACCAGACCTGAAAGTTGGGTAACCCCTTGATATCGTCTTCAGTCACATAGATCCATCTAATAGACAAATGAAACATGGATGCAATATTAAATAGTGGCATACAAACAAACTGATGCAAAAGAAATATAGTTACCTTTGATTGTTTTCATCTTCAGTAAACCCCTTTATTTTTTCACGCATGTCACTGAATGGGAAACAAAGCACTTTATTAGATATTTTTTGTTAAGAACTGTGACATAGCAGAGGTAAGCTCTGCAGAGAAATGTGCAATCGCTATCAACCTCATACACTCATCTAGTGCTTGCTCCTGCAGACTAAGATTTTCAACTTCTGCCTGCAATGTGTTACAGAAAACTGAACTTAGGTCTAGTTATTATCATACCTCTCAGGGGGAGGGGGTGCACTTAGGACTGGTATGTCAATTTCAATACAAAAAAAAAAGATTACAAAAGCAAATACCTGCAAAGCAGCAATACCGTAATCTAATTGAACACTTGAATCATCCAGGGCCCTATAGTGTCATGTGAAATTAGCATCACAAATAAGAATTACAAGAGTTAGTGAGATAAGGTGACAATATAATACAGGAAAAGGGTCAAAGGAAGAAAGCTATGCTTACTTCCAACGGATTCTATTCTTAAGTGTCTTCTCTATTAGTCCAATGCCTTCAAGGACATTGGTAATGTCATATATGCGCCTCTTTTGAACCTGAATTGTAGGAAAAATCTGTGAGTGTATACTAACTAACAAGTGGACAAAAAGAGATGACACCTGAAAATGAAAACAATCTATAACCTCTAGTGTGTCTGCAGCATTATTTAAATCAAGAATGCCATCTGGAGCTTGCTTCAGCAAGTCAATGAACTTTTTTGTCAGAAGTCCTGAACAAGGATCAGAAAAAGAATGGATATAAGTAACAGCAAGCATTACTAAGGAAAGAGCAATATAACCAATTTCAGAAAATATAAAGACGTAGACTGTTATGATCACCTAGTGAACTGTCATAGCGGGAGGTGCCAACTGGAGTTGGTGGATTGAGTGGTGAACCTGTGCATAGATCCATAGAAAGATTTTCATGTTTACCATTTTCTTGTATGGAAACATATGTAAAAACAAAAAGTTCAAAACAAATGACCATGGCATATCATTCACCGACATTTGCACTCACCAACATTTGAGGTAGGTGTCTGAGGCCCAGTTTTACTGTTTTTAGCCTTTGCCTTAGAAGCTTTAACAGTTTTACCAGAGACCGGAGTGAGCATTGGACTGGTAATGATACAATCGCTTGACTCAGCAGTATCATTTTCTACAGATATGATTTTCCTTTTTCGCTGTAGAAGAGAAACAGACTTGTTACACAGCTGTAATTAAGAATTGCAAACATCCTCCAAAGAGGTTATCAATTAGCATCAATGACAATTAAAATATTATTAAGAATATGCAAATTCTGATGGAAGAATTTTTGCGGATGTGGTCTAGGAAACATAGTAAGTACTAACACCATACGGCCATCATTAGTGGATGTAGTCAACTTAGAACCTAAAGTGTGTAAATGCTGTCATAACCCAAAGCCGGATTATTTCATTTGTTTTTCAAAGTATTTATGGAACAGCTGAATTCTGCAGTTTCAACCAAAAATAAGTGGCACGGCAGTTCCGTATGAACTATCCGACAAAAGAAACAAGCATGATTTGCGCAGATACGTTACAAGCTGGCAGATTTCAACATCTTAAATAACAGTAACGCCACCAAGTTGTGTCCAGTGTGTATAAGATGACCTATGCATGCATAGACACGTACTGGCAGGAAACAAAGGTACGAGTATTTAACATCTACAATAAAAGAAACCATCCAAGTTCTCTTTCATGTGCCAATGCCATAGATAGGAAGCTTATAGCGCAGGAGCACACCTAAATGGTGGTACAATCAAGTCCTACAGCAAGCCAAATCCTACCTACAGACACACAGCATGTAAGCTATTATGGCAATGGTTAAGGGGAATATTTAGTAGCATCTGTTGACCAGATTTCCCTCCATACCAGATCTCTTTGTGGGCTACATGTACATTATATAGATCGTTTCTGTTTCTGACATAAAACTTTCCCTCCATTTCTGAATCTCGCAGCAGGGACAACTGTGTGAGATAAATTGTTTTCTGATAAGGATCCCTAGTTGCATAACAATTACAGTTCCCGCCCATCTGACACCATAACTGCGACTACGGAGCATTTGAGCTTCGGGAAGACTTCCAGGGAGCAATGAAATCGGTCAGAATTCCACGCGTTTCTACTTATGACCGGTGTAGTTTAACCCCAAATCCATATATACAAACAACAGAAGACAGAAAATTCGACCAATAATACGACTTGAAGCATGGGTCTCGAAACACTGTAAGCTGACCCCTAGAAGGGAAAACAAATCCAGAGGTCCTGGTGGAGCAGAAGCATCATCTCACCGACGGCGTCCGTAGGACTATCCCCTCGTCGATAGTAGGAGCATCCTCCGGGCCGAGGCCGCCTGAGGTGGCGGCGGAGGCAGCCGGCTTGGGGAAGCGGTGGTACTCGTCTGGCGCGGCGAAGGGCGGCCGCGACGGCGTGGAGAAGGACAGCGGCGGGCGCAGCGACTGCAGGATCTTCTGGGCGGCCTGCGGCCTGCCGCTGCCAACCCCCGACATGTTGCTTGTGGTCTCCTCCCTCCCCGGGCGGCGGCGACGCCGGATCTCTCGCAATCGTGAGGACGGGGCCGGCGACCACGGGAGCCGATCGACGACGGGGAGATCGGGGCACTCGCTGGAGCTAGGGTTCCGGCGGGGCGGGCGGCCGGGGACCTGCGAGGCTGGAGGCGGGCGGTGGGTGGGGTTAGCGAGGAGCCGAGGAGAGGAGGGGGAAAAGGGGAACAGAATGGCGGAGGGAGGGAAGAGAGAGAAGCAAGCAGAAAACGAGGGAACGGGGCGAGAGGGAAATTAAGTAGAGCAGCGTTTGGGAGCGGGCTGCAGATGGACATGGACCGTGGAGGGAACCACCCTGGGCCGGATTTCTAATGGGCCGGCCACACACGCGCTTTCGCTATTGGCCTGCGCCCGCGCTTTTTCGTTTTTATTATTATTGTTATTTTTTTTATTACCTAGCACTTTGGGTTAATAATTTAATATTCATTTGAACTCATGTCAGTCCAGCAAAAGAAAAAAAGAAAAATAAATTCTGTAGTATTCTTTGTAGACATTATTTCGAGAATTAATCACTAAAATTTCTAGAGAAAACATTTATTTCTCCGGCCGCCTACCACGTTATTAATTTTTTTCGCAGCGCAAGGTTACAAAGCAATTGACGTCCCTCCCTCCACAAAAATACATATCGTTCTCACTTCTCAAGACAAAAAGAAAATCAAATTCGATGAATTATATAAAAAGAACATTAGTACTATTCATAATACATACTCCCTCCTTCCCGTTTTATCATGCGTGCAAGCCGTTTTCATTTTGACCACAATAGGAGGCGCCGAGGCGATTTGGATGGCCGAGGCATGCATGGCTAGAATTCAAACATCACCTGCACGCGGCCCGACGACTTTGTGGCCAGCAACGTGGTGCTAATTGCGCAATAGTTAATGCAAAGTACCAATTTTCTAAGAATAGTTAGATGCATGTCGCTAGTTTACATGCTCTGCTAGCGCGTCCTTTCGTGAAATTCCTTGTATCTGAGATGAGCTCCTCACGCCTAATAAAACGGGTCGAAGGGAGTAACTAGTACTCCCTCCATTTCAAATTATAAGTCGTTTGACTTTTTTTGACACCAAGTTTGATCACTGCCTTATTCAAAAATTTGTGTAAAATATCATTTCTTTTATTGTTGCTTGCTTTATTAATAAACATTCTTGAAAAATAACTTAAATTTGACTATGTTTGCATAATTTTTTTTGAATAAGACGAGTGGTCAAAGTTAGAGTAAAAAAAAGTCAAACGACTTATAATTTGAGATGGAGTAAGTGTCATTCTTGGAATCTAATTTTTTAATAAGTTTATTTGGCAATATAAATATTGCACGTATTTTTTTACTAATCGAAGTTAAAGTTGAGAAAGTAACACGTGCACGCATCCAACTGTGACATTTTTTTTGCCGATATGAAACAAAGCCAATCAACAACCAGCGCTGCCAAAACCAGCTGGCGGTAGTTTGCGACTCCCACACGCTATTGATGTTGCCGCAGGTCACGAGAGACTGCCATATTTTATACCTGGAAAAAAAACAAGAGACTACGATACAAAAAGGACATGCGGGAGCAAGGCGGAGAAGAGAATTGGTTATATGATTACTAATTAAATCATCAGCTTGCTTTTTTAAAAATTGAAATCATCAGCTTGATGACGAAACATATGGATGGGATGGACGAGAACGCAGACGCAGAGAACAACGATACGCCCACTCTTGTCCAGACGGACTGACCCACGCGCGGCGGTCACGGCTCACCTGCGTGCGCTGCATGCCGCGCGCCTGCTGACTAGCCACAGCGTACAAGCGGTGCCAAGAAAAAAAGCGGTGGCCACGTTGGAATTGGAGCAGCACCCTAGCACAGCTGCAGTGTGTGAAGAAAACAAGCACCGAAGCCAAACTGTGTCGTCCAAATAAAATAATCCTGCATCCTCTCCTCTCTCCCAGTCCCAAACTTGCAGAGATGCAGTACACAGCAGCGAACAGAAGTGGCTGACAGCAGTACCAACAAAACAATTTTCAATTGTTCAAGCACCGGAGCAACTACTTTCGTCGCTCCTCGTTTTATTGGCTGCACTCAAAGTTAGCACCACCGGTTGCAATGTTTAGAGCAGCTCCCAAACCTTCTCTCCCCTTTTAGCTTCACTCTGGTAACACACTGCAGAAGGCCTAAACACGCGTAGTCCGTCCCACCTCCCACTCCGTCTCGCTCCCTCCTCCCTCTCCCGTCGCACGCGCAGCCCGCAGCCTGCTCCCATGCGTAGCGCGCGCCGCCTGCCCGGTTGAGCAAGACCAGTGCTAGTGGTGCACTGGTGTTGACGTATCTACAGGAGTTTATTTAAAAATGTTTTTCATCTATATTTTAGCCGCCTACCTGTACAGCTCTTCTACCCCGTTTTAGTTTTAGCTCTTTCTTTTTCCTTAGCCTTGGTTTCTCTTTGTAGTCCTTATTTAGCTCCCAGTTTTTTAGTTAGCTCCCTAGTTGATAGTTGTCTCAGTTTTGTAGTTGTTCTTGTATGTTCGACCTCTTTTTATGATAATGAAAAATATAGGTAGGGTGCTCCGTGCTTTCCTTTCAAAAAAAAAAATATTTTAGCCGCCTATTGCAAGCACTTTATTTGGATATTGAATATATTGCAACGACTATATGTGTTGTTCCAATTGTTTCATCTGTTTTCGACGTACTCCCTTTGCCCCTCTTTGACTGTTGTTGTGGCGGTGGATTTCAGTGACCACTTTCACAACCCTTATTTTTTATTCAAGGTTTGCACAACTAAAATATTGAATCAAGCAACATGGCAACACACTTGCTACAATTTTTGAATGTTAGATTTTGGATTGACAGAGTTGTTTCCACAGAAGCAGTGCTCAGGGTGGATTGCGTGTACAAAGCAGTGAACCTTAGCGATTGTGAGCAATCTGATCTAGCTGTGGGTTTGGGTTGGTACTATACTTCGATTAAATTTCTAGAAATGCATTCAGAGGTATAATAAATGCATTCAAGCATGGCAGTTGTAGATTATCACGTTATTGGTAGAAATGGTTTGTTGGGGATGGATCTCACATCACATTAGTTTCCAATGATGTTATTGCTCCCTAATAACAGAGGCTAGATCAAAATTGCAGTTGTAGATTATCACGTTATTGGTAGAAATGGTTTGTTGGGGATGGATCTCACATCACATTAGTTTCCAATGATGTTATTGCTCCCTAATAACAGAGGCTAGATCAAAATTTCTAACACGTCAAACACCTCCGAGAATTTTATAAGAGCAACATGCTATTTAGGCACAAGCATATTGGGTTCATATATTGGCTGTCTAGGTCAAAATTTCTAACTCATCATTCACATTCAAGCATATTTTTAACTTATCAAGCTGGCTAACACAATAGCGAGGAAAAGGCATATACAAAACTTATACCTGCAGCAACAGAGTTACCATCTTCATCTTTAGGTGGAGTGTTGGCATCCTCATGGGCTGCAGAATCGCCTTCCTCAGGTATGATTCCGTTGTTTGTAAATTAGGTTGGTTTAGATTAGTGGTTTTGTGACATTGAAAACTAAAAATTTAATCAACAACATGCCAACATGCTATTTAGAACTTGCTCATGGATAAGACAATTTGATTGTTCTAGCAGTTGACACAATAAAATGGACAATAAACAGAGGAGCATGGAAGAGGCAAGTGCAGATTATATCTGCAACAATAGAGCCACCACCTTCGTCTTGAGCTAAAGTGTTGTCGCGGAACTGCGGAATTTCATTCTCATGGTATGATTTCGTTGTCTTTTGAGCTGTACAATTGAGGTCTAGGAACATAGTTGTTGCCATCCGATGGGATGAATTGCAGATCGAACCACTCAAGTTCATAATTGTAGATGTAGATGATGTAACATTTGATGAGTTAATTGGCTTGGATGCACGTAACTAGAGAAAGGGTTGGCGGGGGGTGATCAGCTTCGGAGCTCACCTGCTGGTGATCACGTAGCTCTAGTTCCGCTAAAAATCTAGTGAGTGAGGCTGGGTGGCCATTGTTGGGTGAGCTAGGCTCACAGACGAGTGTCCGGATGTGAAGAAGTGGATCTCATGCCGACGTGAATGTTTCCTAGCTACGACAAGATGCTCTATATATGCTAGAGAGAAATTTGAATTGGAGGTTGCATTCTAAGAGAGAGAAAGACCAGAGGTTGCGTTTTTGAGAGAGAATTTTGAAGTTGTTGGTGCGCACATGTGTATTGCTTCATTTACTTTATTTGAATTTGTCCTATCTGCAAGTTGCGTACATTAATCCTATCGGCAGAGAGGCAGAAGTGTCAATCCGCACCTTACCTTAATCTCCTAAAACTCCATAATGACTTACAAATTAGGATGGAGGAAGTAATTTATGATGATCTCTTTAAACAGACATAAGTTTACCGTCAAGTATTCCTTCTTTCAAAAAGATCTCGTCAAGATTATTTAGATGATATTTTTCATTTGCATTCAAATATCTCTTCTTTTTAAAAAGATCTCTGGTGAAGCTTATTTAGAGGATATTTTTTATTTGCATTCATGTCACTAGTTTGGTTCCTAGGCGACGGCCGGTGTTTCGACACGGCGCCTTGCTCCTCTTTCTTAGCGACTCCGACACGACGCCCGCCACCCCTCCGCTTCGCCACCCACACGGGAGCGGAGACGAGGCGCCGGTGGTGGCACACCAAGCGGAGGCGAGACGATCGGTGGCTGCGCCGCGACGCGGAGGCGAGGGGCTCGGGCGGCGATGCCTCACACGGCGGTGGGAGAACGATGCGCTTGTTGGCGGTGCATCGGCGTTCGTGGAGATTTTTTTATCACTCTGTTAGTTTTGGTTCTAAACTAAACCGAACCGAAATAACCGAATCTGAATTTGCTCGATTCCTCTTTCTCCAAAGAACCTACCGTCGCTGATTCTGTACTAACCGAATTTGCTAGTTGACCGAAGAATTGAACGGATGGGTTTCGGAATACCCACCTACTGAAACATGTGCGGAGCTCGTGTGGCGCTGACACGTCCCTATTTTAAAACCTCCACACTCACTCACTCCCCAACCTCTGGAAAGGAAACCCCATCGCACCAAATCCCCAACCCCAAACCCCCAATCCACCCATCCCCTCCTCCTCATCCACTCCGGGCGGACATGGCCTGCTCCTTCGCCGCCGCCACCACCGTCTCTTCCGCCCCCACCCCGGCCGCCAGGCCCCTCGCCGCTGCGCCGCAGTCCGTCTCCGTCGCCCGCTCGGCGGTCGCCACCGCCGCCAGGCCGCTCCGCCTCGCCGCCTCCAGATCCGCGCGGGCCACCAGACTCGTCGCCCGCGCCGGCGGCGTCGTAAGTTCTCCTCGCGTTTGCCCTCGCCTTACCGTACTAAGGGTTTGCTTCTCACCCCCTTCTACTTTGCACTCACGGCTCTCGCCCGCCCTTGTGCTCTCTGCTCTGTAGGATGACTTGCCGCTGGTTGGGAACAAGGCTCCAGACTTCGAGGCCGAGGCCGTGTTCGATCAGGAGTTCATCAACGTATGTGGACCTCGCTCTCTCTCTCTCTCCGCGCAGTCTCGCGTGGTTTATGTATGCTGTGTCAGCACAACTCTGAAATGTTTCGTCCTCTCAAATTACTCCTAATAATACCCTTTTTTATTATGTGGATGGCGATGACATTGCTCTGTGTGCTTTTGCAGGTGAAGCTCTCTGATTACATTGGGAAGAAGTACGTCATTCTGTTCTTCTACCCCCCTTGATTTCACCTTCGTCTGCCCGACCGGTGAGGATAAAACAGTAGCATTAGTATCGACAAGACATGTTTGGAGTGGGTCTATGAGATTCTGATAAACTAACCCCTGATACTGGCAGAGATTACTGCCTTCAGTGACAGATACGAGGAATTCGAGAAGTTGAACACTGAGGTTCTTGGCGTCTCCATTGACAGTGTGGTATGTTATAATGCCCTGGTATACCATGATATGATAGCATCTATCAGTATGAATCAGCCTGTCAATTGTTCTTAAGGATAACTGAGTGTAGTTGACATCTGATGCCTCCACTGTTCGTACGCGGATTGTTCTCTCGTTTCTCATTTGTCATAGTTAGCTCTTGAAGAAGTACATTTCAGTTTTGATATTTACTAGCTCATAACGGAAATACCAAAATAGAATTATTATGGTTGAACTGCTCCTATAATGAGAAACTCACGTGCTACTGCTGGGTTATCTTTTGAGCACGACTGCTGTACTTGTATGCATGGTTCTTGAGCATAGTAACAGTACTTCTAAAAGTAATTCTGGAAATTATGTTTATGTGGAGTTACAAAAAAGTAGTTATACAAATACACAATATTCTATGTGTGTTTCCTTTACTTGTTGGTACAATACTTTCCCTGTATCCGCTTTCACCTAAGTGACACATCACTATCCAATATTCATTTTCAGACTTTCTGTTGGGACTAAGCACTCCTGTTACACTTGAGGCCTTAAATTTAACCTTTGTTGGTCCAAAGAAAATGTTGTATTAGCTTCATAATCTTATTAAATTGATTGTTTCTGTTCGCTAAAGTACTTTACAGATCTTTGAAGAACTTTATAGTCCCACCATTTTTAAATATGACACCATTGACTTTTTACTATAATTTTAACCAACAATATTATTTGATTACTTAGATAAGTAAAAGTGAAAAAATTAGATCTGTCATCAAAAGTCAAATATTTATAGAATGGAAGAGACAAACAAATAATAGAGTCAAAGGTTAAATGGAGGGAGTACTATGAAAAATGGCCGAATGACTTGTATATTTGAAGTCTTTATACAGCTATGCTTGTATGATTTCTTATTGCTCCCTCTTTTCCAAATTGCATGTATGTGGTCAAAAGTAGAAATCTTGGCATATATAGATCTCAGGTTTTGGTTACTGTGGTTTCATCGTAATCATAACTGTTATTTGGATGCAGTTCTCCCACCTTGCATGGGTGCAGACAGACAGGAAGTCTGGTGGGCTTGGCGATCTTAAATACCCACTTATTTCTGATGTCACCAAATCAATTTCAAAAGGCCTTTGGTGTTCTGATCCCTAGCCAGGTTTTTTTAACCACTGGATATTCTTCTCCAGATTCTTCCCCAGTGGAGTCCTTTTGTTTTCCGTATTATGTTTCTGCTTGTTGCTCTCTAAATCTGAATGCTCTTTGGGCAGGGTATTGCTTTGAGAGGACTGTTTATTATTGACAAGGAGGGAGTGATTCAGCACTCTACCATTAACAACCTTGCCATCGGTCGTAGCGTGGATGAGACCATGAGGACCCTTCAGGTATGTTCTATGTTGGTTGTGCTACATTTCTGATAGGCACATTCTCTGGACTTCGGAAATTAGAAGTTTTCTGTGCTGTTACTTACAACACAAAGTACAAAGAATATGCACTTTTTGTATTCATGGTGTTTGTGATACACAACTTGAACAAGATTCAACACCGGTGTGCATTTTACATGATTAGTTGTTTGTTAACTCTTGACAGTACAATATAGTTCTTCATTTGCAGGAATAAAATAAACTATTCCTAACCTTTTAAAGCATACTCTAATCCAAATGCTTTAAAATTACAGAGACTTATTGAAAATATGACTGTATATGTGGCCTACTTCCTTTGGCATTACTACAGTACAAGGCCATTTTACTATAGTACTATACTAAATATAACTGTCAAGATGCATCATAGCAAGCATACATGGAAACAAGTGAGGCTCTTGATCTGTGATGGCATTATGTAGGGGATGTTTGGTTGTCAGCCAAACATCGCCATGCAGCTGTGGCGCACTTTGTGGCACTCAAAATAGCCACTAGAAAATTCTGTGGCCGCCACACCTGCATGTGCAACCAAATGCCCTCCGTTCACACACCCCAGTAGTTTCCCAATGAAAAAAAAATAAGCATATTGTGGTACATCATTTATGCATTTTGCTGAGCTGGTCTATGCCCGACCCAGTTGCATAGTTGCCTTTGCATTTTATACAGTCCAATCACAATCAGAAGAATATTGAAGCTGACATCACATTTCAATGTTTCACCAGGCATTGCAGTACGTCCAGGAGAACCCAGACGAGGTGTGCCCGGCCGGATGGAAGCCAGGGGAGAAGTCGATGAAGCCCGACCCCAAGGGAAGCAAAGAGTACTTCGCGGCCATCTAGACTCGCCGTCATTGAGAAGCTTTGCTACTCTCTATCATGGTGCCCGTTAAAGTGCCCCAGCGGTAGGTCCTGTGTGGAGTTTTGTGGAGCTCGCATTTTGACACGTCTCTGCCTTTGAACCGAGTGTAGTAGCCCCCTGTGCTGTTGTGCATCCCGATTGAGTGCTGTTCTTTGCAACTTTGTTTAATTTTTCACCTGACGAATAAGGTTCATTTGGCACGTGATTGAGAGCTCACGCTTCTGGTGTAGTTATTTTTTACTGGATACAACTTAGGATGCACACAACCTAATACCTCCTTAGTTTCAAATTACAAGTCGTTTTGGCTTTTCTAGATGTATTTCTTTTACTATGTATTAGATATAGTGTATAACTAGTAGATATCAAAACTAATGTATCTAGAAAAGCCAAAATGAATTGTAATTTGGAATGGAGAGATTAGCACACACTCACGCCATGTGTACACGCATACACGTCTGTCTGTACAAATGCAAAGAGGAGATTGGAAGGCTGTGCATGGAAACGCGTAGTATCACAGAATGCACATATGCGTTGTGTAGGTGTTTGTACCATTGTCTGGTAAGCTCCGATACTGATCCTACAAGGCCTTTTCTAATTTGTGTGGGCAATGAAAACGTGCGCTTCAGTTCCTAGCCCAAGCTGGTATGAAAAACGCGAGGCCCAGCTACCACTACCTGGGGCACATAACTGAAGCTCTCCCTCTCGGCTCTCGCTGTTTTTTTGGCCCGTAACAGCCTATTGCCATTGTGGACTTGGGCTGCGTTCATCCAGGATCTGCAATCTGGATCTTATTCCCTGTGTTACACGTTGCGGTCTGGATGTAGATTGGTTTTGGAGTTTAGGAAAGCACAAGAGCCTGTTAAGGAGAGCTCTTGCTCCAGAAAATTAGCTGTCACTATAGACCAGCTTCATAATGAACTGGCCTCCCACTAACCTTATTCGGAAAGCCACCGCGTGAATCTGGACTCAGTGTATGCAAAAAGGACATCTTCTGCACAGCTCCCGCTTCACTCTCAGCTTCCGCGGAGCCTTGCCAAACACTTAAAATGCAATTAGATTCTGGTGGGGGAGCTGACGATAATTAGTTCTTCATTAACACTAAGAGCTGGGAGCTAAAAAAAAAACACTTCTCGCTGCTCCGCATTCTTGATTTGCCACAGGAATCACTTCAGAATTGATTCTCACCTGCTCCCCACCTTGCTCTCCACCAGAATCACTCCTTCGAAGAACGAAGAAGTGAAGCTCAAGAATCAAGAAGAATCTCATATGGACTGAACCATGCATATCTCTAGGTGATGCGGCTTGTAACAGTTCCTGAATCCTGATCGAGCATCTTGCAGTGGCCACAACGGTTTGCATGCATCTTGGACTTGGAGTCACAAAAGAGGACTTGAGTTGGACGTACGTAGCATGCATCTCGTTGCAAAAGGAATCAGCAGCAGTTCACACACACAAAGCGAATGGTGAAAGGAATGACCATACCTCAACATGAGGATTGGATGGAGCCGGACGACCTTACCATACCGGCGGCCATTCTTTCCAAGTTTCCATGCGTGCATGCCATACAGCTTCTGCAGTTCTGCTTCTCCTTTGCAACGACTCGCCCTGGCCTGTTCCTGACCTAACCCAACACCCCGATCACCACGTACGTACCACTAGATTATCCGAGGTGATGGCGCGTACTACACAATTCTGCCATCCATGCATCGATCGGCATGCGTTTACGTACGCACTGTACGTTATTCCTTCTGTGTGTGTAGTGAGTGACTAGCAGTCAGGGTACTGTACTGCATGCACGCAGCACATTCAGGATGGAATGACCTGACATGGAGCTTTTTTGCTCATCAGTTCAGACGACAATCAGGCAGCCATTCAGCTGCTGCTGCTACTGTACGTTCCTTGGAGTAGTGCTTCTCTTCTTATCGGAGTCAGGTCCAGGTCAGGTCAGGTCGGGTACCATGCACTCCATACACTATTAAAATCTTGCCGCTTTTAGCCGGATAATGCCACCTAAGTGCTTTTTTAGCTCCCTCTCTTCTTTACTGGATCTTTGCTTTGCTGCTGCTATGAACTCCTTTGAACAGATTAAGGGAGCGGGGCCCTTGTCTGGAACAGCGAATGAAGGACGTAAGTACGGGCCAAACTGATCTTGATCCTCCATTTCATTAATCATTATGAACCCAACAAACCCATCGATCGACACGCTCTCTCATCAGCTGCTTGTTCTGTTCTCTCTGCTTTAGTTTGTGTGGTGATCAACACCCTTAGCCAAGCAAAGACGACTATGGCTAAGAGAGAAAAAAAAAGTCCCAGATTGATCAACATCTCTTTACCTTGCTTTGGTCATATGATTCTATACATACTCTTTTCGCCCATGTTCCTTTAATCCTTTTTTTTTCAAATGTTTCTGTTTTTTTTTTTGTGTGTTTTTTTATTTTATTTTCGGGAACCATATTTTCCCCTTGTGTTGGCTTTGTTTGTGCAGTGTTACTACTAGCAGCATTACTTTCCCATGGAGCTCTCCTTTTCTGGCGTTTTTTCGCCTTTGTAGAGTAGCCCCACTGCACTTTGTTATCATTAGGGCTTGTCCTCTTGCTCTGGGCCCAAGCTCGTTGTAGTGATGACCAGAGCTTTTATTTCTTGACTGTGACTCGATCTGGATTAGTTTCCAAAGAGACATACCGGGAGAAAGGTCCATCTTATATACTAGTAGTAAAACAACTAAACTTCTTAGCACTCAAAAAATCTTTCTAAAGATGGCCAAATGATGGCGGCAGAACGAATTTACAGGAAAGTTACTTCCAATAGGTTTTTTTTGGAGACCACGCCGTTCGCTGTTTTTTCATTAAAGAGTAAAGTTCAAACAACAAGATGCAACGGTAACCAAACGATTACGAAGGCGGACCTAGCAACCACTGGATATAAAAGAAGGGATTACATTTTGACAATTTTGCAACGAGCAATCGGACGCCTTAAGCGGGGTTAGGCGAACTCCTCCCCCAAAATTTCGGTGTTGAGACCCGCAGTGGAGAGGTCGAACGCTCCGTTGAGCAGGATCTCAAAAACGGCGCCGCTTAGCCGGCGGCATTCCCCCTCCGAAGATGTCCCCGATCTTATCCTCAATGGCGCGGGAGCCTCACGCCTCGACCTCCACGCCCCGCCTTCCAAGCAAGAGGTTCTCGGGCCTCAGAGTCGCGCTAGCCGCCCCTGGCCGCGACGCGATCCGGCGCCGCGGGCGCAGGTGTGGGTAGAGGCCGGAGTGCGCGACCGACGCAGCGCGGTCCCGACTTGAGGATTGGGCGTGGCCAGCCGCACACACACCCGGTCCTCAATCTCCCGCCACACGTATTCCTCTGGCCGCGGCGAGGCGGCGACAATGTCGGCATCGCAAGATTCCGCAGAGGCGTCTTCGAAGACACCGAGGCGGCCCGAGGGAGCAGCAGGCTCATCCCGCGCAACGACGGGCCTCCTCGAACGCCGGCGACGGGTCGATGTCTTGAACTCCGAGGGTGCCGCCGGGATCCAAAACGGTCCGTCCCGGTCCGAGCCCCCCGGCCGCGCCGTGGCGAACTCAACAAAGACCGGGTCTCGCCCACCGGGCCGTCCGAGCCCTCGGCGGAAGTGGTCGGCGGTGTGACGCCGCCATAGTAGCTCCGACCGGGCGAAAGCGAAGCCCCCGCAGGGGACCTCCAGCAAGACGGCACGGATGGGGAGGCCCCGGGTGGAGACGTGGCGCAACAAGAAACTTCGGCCTCCACGAGCCCGCCCACCGGCCGAGTGCGAGCATGTGGAGGGGTTGCCGCACCTCCGACATAGCCACAAACCCGGCCATCACCTCTTCGCCCACCGGTCGACCCATGGCGACTCGGGGTGGCCAACGAGGAGCACGGCCGACGCGACAACGGGAAGCCGGGGAGCGACAACCTGCTGATGGCGACCTTCACCGATGCTTGGGGCGTCTCCCAAACCGCAGCGTGGACGCCGAAGGGGCGGGCATGAAATCTGCCCGACGAGGAAGGTGACCGCAGGAGGTATGGACGTTCCCGCCGCGACCGAGTCCATCGCTCACGGCCGCGCCGCGGCAACGAACCGCTCCCGCGGTGGCACGCAGAGGGACGCCGACGAATCTTGTAATTCCGCGCCCGGTGTCCCGCGGCCGAGACAGAGAGAGGGGGCGAAAGTACAGCGGCGCCGACGTGATCACCCGGCCGCACGCCTGAAGCAGAGGTCGACGAGATGAGGGGCACAGCCGCCCGCGACCATGGTGAGGCGGGGGTGCCGCGTCGACGCCGCCTCCTTCGACAAGAGTGAAACCATCAAGATCGATGTGAGCACGCCATGACTTTGTTGGGGGGCGTGGCGCCCCGATGGCGGTTAGGCGGCGGCGGCCGATGGTTGAAGTTGAGACGGGTGCGTGGAGACGCGCTTGGACCGGGTGGCGGCCGAGCCGCAAAGGTGCGGGCACCCGGCCCGAGCGCGCCGCAACAGGGTCGACGGCATCACTAGGCTTGGCGACGACGGACGCCGCTGGCTTCACCGCCTTCCACCGCGACGAAGAGCGGGGGGCGGCGGCGGCGACGGCGACGAGGCGCCGGGCCAAGGCGCTTGCGGGCGACACGACGGCGCCCGCAACGGCAACACCACCGTAGCCCCGGAGAGGGTGGAACGACAAGACAGCGCCCGCGACGGTAGGGGCCTCCGGCCGAAGGCGGCATCCTCAACATCCGAGGAATCGGGGTAGGCGGCGCCCTCCACGGGCGGACAAATCCGGTGTAGCGCCGTCGGCGGTCAGCCCCAAAGGCGGATATGGTGCACATTAAGGTAGAAATGAGAGGACTCATCAGAGATGCATGATTGAGGAATCTAATGAGGGGCCTGGAAGTGGCGACGACATCCCGTAGGGCGGAGTATTGATCAACAGCTTATGATCAATTGCTGCTTCTTTTCCTGCACTGTTTCACATCCCTATAAAGAACAACGTTCTAGCACGGCTTTCAGTGCAAGCTTATGTGATTATGACCTGGTCAATGGCGCTTAACCACACTTTGATGCACAGGCTTTGGCTTTTAACTCTTGATGCTGATGATTACTGTTCATATCCCTAGAATGAACATGAATATCACCACTAATAACGTGAAATGCCACATCATATAGTTCATGGTCACTTTGACCAACCACACAAAAGACGATTGCTTTACGCATTGTTCCTGAATTTTCTATTGTCATTGGTTAATTAAGTTTTCACTTTGGTGTAACCTTCAAAACTCACAAAATAACTCCTCTCTCGAGGAATGGAAATAATCCTGTATTGATTGTTGATTTTTAATAACTAACAAGAAACAATTTATCTTGAAAGTATACTCCATATTCATTTTCAATATATGATGTTTTGGACATTGGTGTCTATGATTGACCTAAAAACATTGGTGTAAATAAAAGAAACTTTAAACACTGCTTTATATATGAAAAAAATTTAAAAGTTTGTTATTATTATTTACTGTACTGTGAAATTATTTTTTACAACAAATCAGATGGTTCTAATTTCATGTATGACCAATAACCAAATGCTATATTATGGTCTTCATTGGATTATTTGGTCTAAAGTTTAGTTGAGTAAAGTTGATCGACTAAAACTTTTGATCACTTTAGCTCACTTGTGTGGTCTTAAATGTTTTTGAGGTTAGTTAAACTTTAGACCTCCTGTTTGGAGCCTCAAGAGAAGTGGTCTAAAGTTTAGTGGCTAAACGTACATACTGTGTAGACTATGGGATCAAACAGGGTCTAAATATATAATTGGTCATTGGATTTAGCTTCATGCTTTTTATTAGGACATCATACATTTTGGAACAGATGTACTGTTTTTAATAAACCTCTACCCTTTTCAGTTTATCGCAGCTTACCATCTAACTACATACCTCTTCTCCTTCTAAAGAGAGTAGATAAACACCATACCTTATCTTGGCAACAATAATATATATATGCTGCCTCTCAATTCACAAAAAATGTTTGTTTTTTGGGTTCAACGCAGTAAATCTATTAAAACTTGACCATTGGCTACTTTTTGTGTACATTAAGATTAGACATTTAAAAATGGCAGGAGTAGTATATATATGCAAATAATGAAATTTATTGAAAAGTACTTTTATAGTTATCTAGTTTTTTTTTTGTTATTAGTTTGTTTGTTATAGAAGTTGCTCTGCCAAACGGCGTTTATTGCTCTTTTGGATCGATCCGTGTTGATGTCCAAAATGTCACTCAGATTCTTAAAAAAAAACAGAAAGTGTGATATGAACATCTGCTTGAGTGACACTTTATTCCTAGCTCATACTTTGAGTCCAGAGGGGAAGATCCTAGCCGTACACGCTTACAGATCAACTGTGTCTCCATGCAGATACACTTGCTCCAGGCTCCAGCTGCCAGACTGATCGATCGTTGATATTGTTACGAATCGGTTGATGAGGCCCTGCAGCTAGCTGTTCTCAAAAGATGAGAGGCCACATCTATCTTTCCGATCCATCCACCTGCAGACGGATCAAATCGATCCATCGTTGTATATATCATCATCATTGCCTACTGCGGCATGCAGCTGCAGCTTGTTTGCATGCAATACACACATGAATATATGCATGTACAATTCTACGTACAACAAGTGCATGCAAAAAGTATCATTGTACTGGGCGGTATATGCGCGGACACATGCCACTAGCTAGCGTGTCACTATTAAAAAAACACACACATTACAGACGCGTTCAAGGTCAGTACAGACGCCTTTTTGCGCGTCCGTTCATTTGCGTCTGTAATAATCTCATACCATATACAAACACGCGAGTGTAATATACAAACAAGCGTTATTGTTACTTGCTTGTGATCATAAGAATCACAGCAGGGGAATTTTGTCCCTCATATAGTCATATGGTATTGGTATGTATGTTAGTTTGAAGCTTCCAAAAATTGTTTGCACCAGCATTTACATGCCTTTATTAGGCCACTTGATGCTAGCTCCATGATGGATCGGAAAGTAGAAAGGATACGCTAACAAAACGCTACTAAAAAACATTTGTCGAGGTGCTTGAAATATTGGTGTAGCAAAAACTTTAAACTAGATGGTCTAACTTAATATACCTTTTTGTTATTTAACAATAAATATAAATGTAACATATCAACATAAATAAAAAAAAAAAACTCTGACCTGTAGGGATAAGACAGCCCCGAGCATTTTTGCTTAGGAAGAACACTTTCTCACGTAGGTCGAGAAAACCCCAGCGGCACCACAACTCGTGAGACCGGGCTAGCCTTAGACACGTGCTTTAGCCCGAGACAGACGAGGGGATTTTTTTCAACGCACAGATAGACTGCGCCTCCTCCAGCCAACAAATCTACCCTTGTGTGGGGTTTGAACTCTAGCCAGCATGTTGCAAAGCGCACAACCCAATTAACGGTTCTAGTTGTAGCTTGCAACATATCAACATAAAGAAAAATATAAAATTTACCAAACACAATACAATGCAAACCAATTAAAGGAGTCTTACCACTATCTTAAAATGTGAAGTAAACTCCAACATTTGTTTGAAGTAGCTTACTACCTAAGTACCTACAATGTCTTGAACCAAAATACTAGTGCCCGTGGCTCTCACATGGATTGACCTCTGGCTCACGCCCACTATGTCGGAAATCCTTATTAGTGACGCTTCCATAGGGTCATTAGTGATGCGGAAAAACACATCACTAATCTTATATTACGAGATCTTTAAGGGGAGTTATGTGTTTGCTTCATTCAAATATATGACCTCTCTCTCTAATCTCTATACATAGCATCCTTAACATCCCACCTACACATACTTATTGCCTGAAGAAGGGGTGGGGGTGCTATTCTCTTCTAAGTTTTGTATTGCTTATTAAGTTATTGGTGTCCTATACAATGTTCCTAAATAAAAAAGCATAATCAATGACATAAATGTATATTCTGATGATCACTAAAACTTTGTTATAGAGAAAGTATATGTATCGAAAATTCAAAACTTGAATTTCGAAATCACCTACATACTGATCTATTGTTTAAAAAGTACCAATAAGTACCCCAATAAATTCTTCTAACTTATCCACTTATAGTGTGCTACCAAATTTGTACATACTCATAATACATATTAATTAAGGACAAATTTGTGGTACGATGCAATGATGACAGTGAGTACGGATGACCATATGAACAATTGGTAATCAATATTCATTATAATCAGATAGAGACTATATAATGTCTATATGAGCATTATATGTTAGAAACATAAACAAAAAGATGGCACAAGAAACTTTTATTAGCTGCAGGACCTAAATTTATTCTGAATTACTAATATTTATTATGTCTTATAAGATTGTATCCAGCCCATGCATGCGCATACTGGTGCATTGGATAGTGACCTATATATGTCGAAATATTCCAAAATGGATAATAACCAGCTAGATGCATGTTAGCTTAACACAAGATATGCTAAAAGTGTCTTACCCCTAGATGCATTTCTCGACGATTGTGTTTGTTTGTCATCCATTTCTTGCTTAACACATTATATGTTAGAAACCACTGAAGGTGTAAAATTATATATTTGAGAATAACATCTAGAAATAGAGATAGAAATATATTGAGATAAAGGAAAAGTATAGTGATTAGAGAAGAGAAATGATCATTGGAAAGTGAGAATAACAACAATTTTGGTAGTATAAAATTTGAATGCTATGAGATCATCAATTATTTTGGGATTATAATGCATGCGCGCCTCGAGATCTCTTGGAAACTAAAGGTGAAACAGTTCAGCAACAAGCAAATGCAAGGAGCAAATGGAATCTGCGCGCTGCTATGGGGCAAGCATCCCATCGCATCCCACATATTCGTCCTCTTCCTGCACCAAGGTCGGCCATATTTGGCAAACAGGCACACAAAAAAGTTTGCTCGGCACACCAAAGCAGAGAGACGATCGATGAATGCACAAAGTCACAAACTTATTCGTTCCTCACCAATCTATACTATAATGGCACATCTATACTATAATGGCACACTTCTTTCCTTTTTAGACCGACAAACAACAACCAACGGATCCACGAACCAAAGGTCAGGATTGAAAGTTTGTGCAGAGGTCTTACATGTTCCCTCAGCCGCGCCTTCCTCCGCGACTCCATCCCTGCCCTCGTGCTCAAGGTTCGCGGTTCGACTCCCACCTCCCACAGTCTCGCTATGTTTTTCTTTTCTTTTTCCTAAAAAAAAACACCACAGCGGCCACCAGACTTGCCTCCTCCCCACTAACCCTAGACTCCGTCCCCCATCGCTTCCCTCCATGCCCCGGTGCCGACGCGGCGACGCCGCCCCGCACAAGCGGTCGGTCCTCATCCTCAGGGGCGGTCGGCGGCGAGGAGCACACGCAGCCCGTCGAGAAGCAGCAGCAAGAGGAGGCGGAGGAGGCCTCGTACAACGATCGCGATCTGCAACTGCTCGGAGGACAGGTCCTTCATCCATCCATTCGTGTGAGTACAACCTTAATACATCTTCCCTCCCTTCCATCTCGATCTGATACTCTATTGATCTAGAGATGATGCCCTGGCGTTCAAACTCTTCCCCTGTGTGTTGTACGCCTGCGACCTCTCCATGGAGGTACTCCATCGTATCCACTCTCCCATTTGTTGCATAATCTACCAATTTGATCCGTCGGCATTGGAATTTTGTGATCGATACTTCGGTTGATCTAGATCCCATCATTATTAATTAAAGTAGAAAAATAGTATGACTTCCTCCTCAATCATCCAATCTTGCTTCATTGTTTCCAACCAGAAAACTCATCAGGTGTTTACAGTGCATCTGATAATGGGTGAAAGCCAAAAAAAAAAAGTACAACCACGATACACATTTGTCTAATCACATGCTATATGGAAAATGGACTGAAAAGGAAATTTGGAAAATGTAAGAAATAGATAAAAACTACCTGACACTCATCTAGCGAATAAAAAGTTGATCACTGCCACAAGGAGGTAGTTAGTATTTATTGACGTAACTGAAAACAATTACATGAGAACCTTCAGCTTCCATTTGAATGGATGTGATAGCGCACATCAACTGAAAAAATAGGATCAAAATAAAGTGGTGACAGTTCAGAGCAAATTGAATTCTACAACAGAAGTTTAGAACCATGGAAGATTCAGCCTATTTATTCTAATGGATATCTTTTGATTGATTTTATGTTTAGTTTTGAGGCGTCTGCACTATAGCTTGGAATTTGAGCAGGCTGTTTTGGCTCATGCCATGGCAATAGAGATCATAATCGCTATTTTTGCTAAATAATCATAGTTGTAATCTCGCTAAATCTCGCATAACTCTGAATCATAGTAGAGCATTGAATGGCCGTGCATTATCAAATTTTCTTTGTTAGATTGAATTATTGTTCTGTCTAAATAATCACTGGCTCTAGATAATTGCAATGGTGTGGTATGATTCAGTGTTCTAGCTAATCATCATCTCTAATTTTACTTTTGTCAGATTTGCCAATTTAAGAAATTGAGAAAATATCATGAAGAAATGAGTTTTTACATCAGGTGAGTTTTTCGTTTGACCCCTCTTCAATTTTAGTGTATTTTAAGTATGCAATTGAAACGATTTAACCATTAAGTTTCACATCCTTATATGGTTCTTCATATGCTGCCTCATAGTTGGAGATCAAGTTGCGGGTGCCCGACTTCACTTGATCTTAAGGGTTTAGAGCAACTTCATGGATACTCCCTCCGTCTCACCAAAGACTGCAATCCAGGCATTCAAAATTTTTCCCTACAAAGAACGCACACTTTGACTATCAGCATGTAGGGTCCTCTCCAACAGCAGCCAGCACGAAACGTGGCACACTCTTGTCCACTCATTTTTATTCCCGAGCATTCCCGAATGCCCGAATGCCTAAAAAAGAGGACTTTCCTGAAGTTTCCGTGGCACAGTGCATGCTGATGGTTGAGGACAAGCAGATATTAGTAGGGGCATTTTCGTAATTCCTCACCTGTTCTTGGTTTTCGTGTCTGGTCTTTGGATTGCATTCTTTGGTGAGACGGAGGGAGTATGTACATGCTGTGGGCATTCGTGAGCTCGTGGACAAGTTTCAAACTCTTTTTTTTTTTTTTAGGAGAAGGCAAAGAACAATGCGCTGAAGGAGGCACACACTAGCACCAAGAAACTAATCACACCTGCTGTCGTATGAGGGTGAGTTTTGTGGTTGCCGATTGGTTAATTGGTCACAATAAATTTGTTAGATCATGTCAAATACTGAGTATTGTTTTCTGTTTTGTGTCAAGAATTTTGTTTTGTAAATATTGTTGACTCCATGACAATAAAACTCTCATTGTGTACAATGTTTGATAATAAAGCTCTTTGGCAAAGATTTGAGTGTTCCCGTTGTAATATTGGATCCATATCTTTTGAAACTAAGTACTAGGTGTCGTGTGGGTAAATCATTTTTTGTTTGATTTGTTTCACCAAATGTCACCGTAGCGTTAGCACGGGCATTATACTAGTGATTAATAAGGCATATAGTAGATCAGAGACGACACCACCTCCCAAGATCTTTCCACAGGTTCTAAATCTGAGGAGGATCAGCCTGCATTGCTCACTTTCATGCATATGGAGTATCGAAATTAGGGCTAACGAGGCTCAGCATTAGTTTTCTTCTTTAGAGGCTGCGGTGGAGGCTCTGCGGCGGCTGTGTTCGTTGTTGATGACACAAATGCAGCGAGCACACCATGAAACAAACAAACAAACAAACAATCTAGTTACAGATACTGTGCAGTTAGCTTGTACTCCTAGTACTAGTAGGCTCCTAGTACTAGGTGCTGCTACCTGAAAATGAGCAGCGATACAGTGTTGTATAGACAGGGACAGGTGAGAGGCCGGAGAGAGTGAAAGAAAGCTGATCAGGTCGCTTTGTATCTGCTTTGTCAGCACATGCCATACCCACTTTTTCACACCACAAAATCCACTTTGGACCAAAGGAAAAAAAAAAACCTTCTTTAAAACAAAATAAAAACAACTGAGCCCTCCCCAGCAAGAAAAGCACAAACCCAAACACCAAAAAACCCATCCAGACTTCACCGGAGTTTGCATTCAGTAGCAGCTAGGAGTAGTGCACACACTACTGCACCTGCAAAAAATAAACACAGGCAACACAAAACCAGGCTGCTAGTATATAAAGCAGCAGCAGCAGTTGCCCAGAGACACCCACTGCCATTGAGTTGAGTGACCCCTCATCGACCACCCATCGTCTCTGATTTCTCCTGCGCTTAATCAAGCAAGACAAGATAAACACCTGGGCTTTGCTTGATCCGCGAAGGGATCAGAGGATGAGAGCCGGGGGCTGCACGGTGCAGCAGGCGCTGGCGCCGGAGGCGGTGGTGGTGGTGAAGCAGGCCGTGAGCCTGGCGCGCCGCCGCGGGAACGCCCAGGTGACGCCGCTGCACGTGGCCAGCGCCATGCTGCACCAGCAGGCGGCGGCGACGGAGCCGTCGGCGGGGCTGCTGCGCGCCGCGTGCCTGCAGTCGCACTCGCACCCGCTACAGTGCAAGGCGCTGGAGCTCTGCTTCAACGTCGCGCTCAACCGCCTGCCGGCCTCGGCCTCGCCGCTCCTCGGCGGCCACGGCCACGTCTACTACCCGCCGTCGCTCTCCAACGCGCTCGTCGCCGCCTTCAAGCGCGCGCAGGCGCACCAGCGCCGGGGCTCCGTCGACACGCAGCCGCAGCCCGTGCTCGCCGTCAAGATCGAGCTGGAGCAGCTCGTCATCTCCATCCTCGATGACCCCAGCGTCAGCCGCGTCATGCGCGAGGCCGGTTTCTCCAGCACCCAGGTCAAGGCCAACGTCGAGCAGGCCGTCTCTTCCATCGAAGCAAACAACACCGCCGCCGCCGCGGGGCCCCAAAACCCTAACCCTAGTGCAGCTCCACCCGAAGAGACCAAGCCTAGTAAGCTGCATCAGCTACCCCTCGGCCTCGATCAAGTGCGCGACGAGGACGTCGCCGTCATCCTGGACTGCCTGGCGTCCCGGAGCAAGAAACGTGTCATGGTCATCGCCGAGTGCGCGGCCACGGCCGAGGCGCCGACGCGGGCGGCGGTGGAGAAGATCAAGCGCGGCGAGGCGCTGCGCGGCGCGCAAGTGGTGAGCCTCAGAGTGTCCAGGTTCCGTGACCTGCCGAGGGACGAGGCGGAGAGGCTCCTCGTGGAGCTCCGGTGTGCGGTGAAGGTGGGCGGCAGGGCGGGCGGCGTGGTGCTGGTCGTGGAGGACGTCGGGTGGGCGGCCGAGTTCTGGGCCGCGCGCCGAGTCCGGGAGGGCCAGGTGGCCGTCGAGCTGCTGCTACTACTGCGCCGTGGAGCACGCCGTCGCTGAGGTGCGCGCCCTGGCGTGCCGCGGCGGCGACGGCGTCTGGCTCGTCGGCTACGGGACGTACCAGAGCTACATGAGGTGCAGAGCCGGGCAGCCATCGCTGGAGACTCTCTGGGGCCTCCAGACGCTCGCCGTCCCCGCTGGCAGCCTCGCCTTGAGCCTCAACTTCGTCGGCGACAGGTAATCCTTCATGTTCGCATCTGAATTTGATTCAAATTTGAGACAATGCATGGCGAACTGTAGTCTCATATTATAGAATAACAGTACGACAGTACTCGATGGATCGATCGGCAAAACGCATATATATGCAGATGTACTGATGAATCATGGGGGTACTCTGTCTGGCAGTGCAACAGCAGCTGCAACGGCAATCAATCACCGGTCGATCAGCAAGATAGCGAAGTGCGACGACGACGACAGGAGTGGGAACGGGTCGGCGCCACGTTGCCTGTCGCTTTTCGACGCCAGTGGTTCCGGCCACCTGACGGCCGTCTCCAGCTTCTGCGCCGACGACTGCTCAGCCAAGTGCGAGCCGGCGGTGAAGTCAAGCATCCCTCCTTGGCTTCAGCACTGCCGGGATCAGGTAATGTGCACGTCTAACGAGCCTATCTAGGCTAGGCTAAAACATTATACAAATTTAGATATGATACTTGGTGACTAACTATGCTGGCAATGTGCATAATGCAGGAGCCTTCCCGTTATTATAAGAAAAGCTCGACATGCGGTGGCTCGCCGTCTCATCATCACCGGACCGCCCTAAACTTCTCACCACGGTGGTGTCGCCGTCGTCCTCCTCGGTCTCGTCGTACGAGCAGCACTACCACCTGCACCAGCCGTACCAGCCATGGCTTGTTGGTGTCGCTGACGCCGACGAGGCCAAGCACAAGGCCAGGTGCGCTGCCGTCCAGCTACACGTCGTCGACGACGATGAGGATCACGTGAAGCTTCTAAGCGCGATCAAGGTTAAGTCCCACGACTCGAGCGCGTCCAACGGCTCGGTGGAGTGCCGCTCCCGGTTCAAGGAGCTCAACGCCGAGAACCTCAAGGTCCTCTGCTCCACGCTGGAGAAAGAGGTGCCGTGGCAGGCGGAGATCGTGCCCGAGATCGCGAGCACGGTCCTGCGGTGCCGTTCCGGCATGGCGAGGAGGCGCGACGCCGATGCTTCGAGTTCGAGACCGGCGAGCGCCAAGGAGGACACGTGGATGCTCTTCCACGGTGGCGACGCCGAGGGCAAGGTGAGGGTGGCCAGGGAGCTGGCCCGCCTCGTCTTCGGCTCGCGCAAGAGCTTCGTTTCCATCGGCGGCAGCGGCACCACGGCGTCGTCTCCGGCGCGGTCCGACGACTCTTCCGAGCAGCAGCGCAAGCGGCTTCGGTTGACGACCGATGCGGACCACCATGGCTGTCACGAGAGCCTCTACGAGGCCGTACGCGACAACCCGCACCGCGTCATCCTAGTAGAGGACGTCGAGCTGGGTGGTTGGCGGTGCCAGAAGAACATTTCGGAGGCCATCCAAAGTGGCTTGGTCCGGAGCCATGCCAGCGGCGACGAGGCAGCCCTCGGCGACGCCATCATCGTTCTGAGCTGCCAGAGTTTCGACGCGTCGTGGTCGACAACCTCCTCGCCACCAACGACCAAGAAAGCCAAGCCGGAGAGCGAGGAGGATCCGAAAAGAGGAAGAGAGGACAGGTGACGACGACCACCGCAAGGAAGCCATGACTACCGCCGAGGCGTCGCCGTCGTCTTCACCTTGCTTTGATCTGAACATGGACATTGAGAACGATGACTTGGAGAGTTGCTTCACTGATGCTAGTCTGCTCAAGCAGGCAGTGGATCGGACGTTCTTCTTCAGACGACCTGATGAGATCAGTAGTGATTAGTTTAGTGACAAATGACCTATGTTTAACTATTCTCTCTCTTTTGTTCTTCTCTGTAACGTTTTGGTCAGTTTCTTGTAGCTTGTTTCTAAGATGTTTGTGTTGGAAGAATGGAGCTTGCATGTGATACTATTGTGGATTGAGCATGCAGTGGAAATTGATTGGTGTGTTGCCAAAATTAGCCATTAGCCCATCCGAATAAGTGGAGTTTGACGCTCTAGATGCTTAAAAACACACGATCTCATAGACGCATTGAGCTTTGCCCGAGCTTCATTTGAGCCCTGGGTCTCCTAATTGGGGGAGGGTATCTTTTCACCAAAATCTATCTTCCTAGCAATTAGGAAGATATAAAGAGTCTCTTCGAATTGCTCTTAGCATCCTTGCTCAATTTTGCACTTTGGTTTCACAGACAGTACAGTCAAGTTAGTTCAATTTACAGTACACTATGTGAGAGGGAGCATGTATACTACTGATGTTTTTATTACCATTCTTTATATTTGTTGATCAATTGAACTGTGGATTGAATAGCATAATTAAAATTGTTTGTTTCCTTAGGTTTTTCTTAAACCTCATATGCTTGTTTCAATCTTAGGTACATGAGCTTCAAGAATGCTTGGCGGGATACCTATGTTCTACCCGACAATGTAATTGCCGATATTCTTCCAATGTTCATATGTGTTTTCGATTGGTTCGAAGCGTTGGATATTGCGGCAAGTCCAATGTTTTGGGTTTGCCGTTGGATTCGACATAATTGGCTCCGGCGTCTGAGGGAAGCCATTGAGGAATAAGACGATGGAAGGATTTGATATAATATTATGTATTTATTATTTTAGATTTTTGTCATGTGTATTTGGAAATGTTATGTGCCTTAGTTTTAATATAATCCCTCTTCCCTTAGGAAAACAAAGAATAGCTCACCAATTGCACACTCATTGATTTCACCACAAAAAAAAAAATATGCTGAAATAAAATCTCTCTCTTTTTATCATGTTACTGTAATCTTAATCCCTCTGTCCCAAAATGTTTGTCGTTGTTGGCGTGCGTGCCACAAATTTAACTCGATTTGTAGAAAATACGTGCAACATTTATATCTCCAAATAAATTTATTAAAAAAAGGTAGATTCGAAGATCTTTCCAATGATACTAATTTGTACCATAAATATTACTATTTTTTATATATATTTAATTGAAGTTGTTTTTCGGGAAGTGCAAGCGACATACATTTTGGGGACGAAGGCAGTATAATCGCTGATGTTACGACATTCTCCATTAAACTATCGTGCTCTCATTGAATAGTACGAGTTAAGAGAGAAATTTTATAAAGTCATTTTGACTTTCTTGGTTTATCAATTTTGCTATGTATGTAGACATATTATTATATCTAGATGCATATATAATTTGGAACAAAGGAAGTAGTATGATAATACTTCAGAAAGTTGTTGTTTTCCTATAGGAGAGTGAAATCAATGTTGTGGAGCAACTTGCATTAAGAAAAAAAAACACGTTGTGTCAGTAGCCTCCCATATATAGCTAAGCCTTTGTGAGTGGATAAGACACTGTAAAACTGTAAATTGATCCTTTCACTTTTCAGACAAAATCGACTATTTTTATTTGATAATATAAGGTTGGTTGCTAACAAACACGCAAAACCTTTTTGATATTCTACACATTGAAGTACACACATAAAGTTCCTCTCTCCGGCCCAAAGCATGATAATGGTAAACTAAAGCCAAAACCAGATGTTAGTCGTTATGCAGCTTGCGCTTGATCAGCAGCAGCTAGTTTAGGTGCATGACGTGGTACTGACAATGCAACTGCAACCACATATCAGGATTCAAAACTTAGAGCTTGTGCAAAGTGGTGTCCACTTTAGAAGGCAGAGGAACAATCTTCTCTTAAGAAATGTAGCAAAAGGACACTACTTTCGATGCTAGTCGAATGTGATTTACAAAAAGATCCCTGGCCCTTTTTTTCTTTTCTTCTTTTCTTTTCTCTTTTTTTCATTTTTCCCTTGCCTTTGCTTTCGGTATTCACAAGACCCAACATTCTCTCTTTGGAAAGTATTACTAGAGTGTGTGAAAAGCTTAGTTATAGAGTGATGCAAATTAAATAAAAGGAAAATAAAGATATAAGCATCTAGCTAGGGCGCCCTCTTGTTGGACAGTAAAGTTTCATGCTTTAGGATCCTTTGGAGAGAGAGAGAGATTGATTTCCATCATTCACCTCTCAGTTTTGAATGTGGATGCAGCTATATATGTGGATGCAGCTGTAAAGTGATACCTTGTCGTTCGAATTGTCGTTTTCGATGTATTGGAATGATTTTTTGCAACCTAGCTTTTCCGTTCTTGTTGTATACCAGCAACTGAAAGAACCTATACGTAAGCCAAAGCATGCTTATAAGTTTTGAATGATGGTGAAGTAGGAGTATGATATTATAAGTGATGTCATCGTATTTTTCTTTGCAAAGTACGTAATAAAACATTGTTTCTCTTTTTCATTACTGGGCTGGAGTCTCTCTACAAAAATAATTAAAAAAAACGTTTATGAACACTAGTACCTAAAACGTTTTTTCCGTGGCGGTCGTTTTTGGTTTTGCGTGGTGGGCACGGCTGCCCGTCACCAACCAAAGGTCACGGTTAATCGCATGATTAACCGTGACGGGCTACGTGCCCGCCACGCTTAAAATATTTTTTGCGTGGCGGGCAGATTAGGATGCCCGCCACGGCCAAAAAAAAAAAAAATAAAAACCCTAGATAGGGCCCGCCGAGCCCATCATGGGCCCGCCGAGCCCATCTAGGGTTCGCGATCTGCCCCCGCCGCCGCCGCCGGAGACCCTATTCGAGCCCGCTAGCTGCCGCCACCATGGAGGCCACCGCCGACGCGCCGCCGCGTGGAGGCCCGCCGGGCGCCGCCCTGGTACCTCTCCCCGCCGGATCGGCGACGAGGAAGCCGATCCGCCGACGACAAACGGGCCCGACATCGAGCACGGGCGGATCTACTCGTGGTCGCCGCCGCCACCTCGCCGATCTTGTTTGCCGCCGCCGCAGAATCTCGGCCGGATCTGGCTCGCCGCCGCCGCCACCGCCGGATCCGCCAGGCCGACGCCGCCCGGATCCGCCGCCGCGGGCCGCCCGCCGGATCCGCCGTCGCGTCCGCCACCGACGCCGCTGCTCCTCCCGACGCCGTGGAGGTACGGTGGAGCCGCCGGTGCTCTTCAACGCCGCCGTGGCCCGTCCCGCCGAGCCGCGGTGGCCGGAGTGGGAGGAAGAGAGAGAGGCCGGACCGCCGAGTGGGAGGAAGAGTGAGGCCGTAGTGGGAGGAAGAGAGAGGCCGGAGTGGAGGAAGGAGGAGGGTGCCGCGCGAGCGGTGTCGCGAGGGTGCCGCCGCGGCGCCCGAGGCGGCCCGTGGTGATGGAGTGGTGGAGAAAAACCCTAAGACCGGCTTATATACTTGAACACGTAAATCGGGCCTTGATGGGCTGTTATGGCATGGGTACGCTTCGGTTTATTGGGCTTCGTGATTTTCGTGGCGGGCGTGTTAAGGTGCCCGATATTTTGCGTGGGGGGCACCTTAACACGCCCCGCCACGCAAAATAAGCGTATTTGGCGCGGGCGGGTGTGTTAAGGTTCCCGCCACGCAAAATATCTTTCCCGTGGGGGCAAAAACACGCCCGCCACGTAAAAAAAGCCTGGGCGTGGCAGAATATTTTCCGTGACGGGCAAAAAATTGCCGCCCACGGAAAAAGATTTTGCCGGTGCTGTCGCAAAATCATTTCGTTACTAGTGGAACAAACTGAAATACCGACATGGAACATGGCCAAACCGTCATGAATGATCTTCCTCTCGATAGTCAAATCAGGAATCTCTTGGGTTAATTAGCCCCCTCCATTCTAAATTATAAGTCGTTCATGCATTTTCTCTTGGTACATATAGTTTTCACAATGTATATCTAGATACACTATAATATAGATATCATAATAAAAAGGAAAATGTCACAACTTATAATTTGGATAAGAGAGAGTATGTGCTGAGCTTTAGGGCTTGTTTGGAGGGGTTCCTCCCGCCTCTAGCTTTGGTACTATAGCGATATTGTGACGGAGCCGTAAGAAGGCCCCCAAAACGCAGCCCTCGGTTTCATAGTCCATTTTAAGCGTAGTCGGAGCGGTTTTCTCCCATGCTACAATAACAAAGAGTGTTGAAAAAATGTGCTAAATATATAGGAGCCAGAGCAAGAATCGAAAAAACTACAAAACTGATAAATTATATATATACTACCTTTTCATGTGTGTTTGGATGATACGACGGATAAAATAGCTTTGACGAATCTTGGGAGAACAAAACACTCGTCCAACTTGGGCCAAGGTTGTGTTGCTCTTTTCTTTCAGCAAAAAGTGGGCGGGTTATCTTTGCGGCCGTATAAGTGGTGCCCCAAAACCCTAGAACCACATCTATCTCTCTTTATTTGCCACTCGATTTTTGCCGCCCCCGCCACACTTTGTGAGACCAGCACTAAGCGGTTGCGTGCAAGGCTAGGATGGCGATGGCGGCAAATTTGAGTCCCTCGCCCCGCTAGCCCATGCAGCAACGCCCCTGGTCCTATCTACCGGCAGCTACCTCCCCCCAAGAGGTGGCATGTAAGGCTAAGGTGGTGATGGTGGCGGATCGACTTTCAATTATGTCCTAAATCTTAGAAACCTACTTACCCTAAAACCCCCTTTCCAAACAAGCAGGTGTGTAGCTGAACCACTAGGGCTCTACATACTAAAGAGTAAAGACAATATATAATTGAGGTGGTGACATTGATATTTTCTTTGTTTCTAATTGTAAGTTATTTTGCCTTTTCTAGTTACATAGCTTTTGCTAGATATCTAGATATATTATGTTTAGATACATAATGGCTACATGGCTTTTGCTAACCACTGGTATATTATATCTAGATACATAGTAAAAGCTATTTATCTAGCTAGAAAGTAATCACGACTTATAATTTGGAATGATACTAGTACATCAGTACATATATACCACATATTAACATTCTGCAACAAATTAAGTTATATTATTCCATCTATCTGTGGTCTTGTATGCTAGGTCTACAATCTTAGGTGACACATGATGTTATGGCATCAACAATCTGGATTTTGGTTTTAAAATTTTCATCTTATCAGTTGTCATAGATTTTTTATCATTAACTTAAGTTGCCCTTGTGCTTTTGATATCTTTATTAACTGTTTTTACTTTATTAAAAATAACGTTTTAGATCATAGATTGTACTCTTAACTACTATGATATAGAAATGGTCATTTCAACCTCAAGCACGTCACTCAAGATCGATGGCAAAGCTTAAACCGAGATCAATCTAGGATAGGTAGCAATGCTAACTGTTAGGGGATATTATCTTATATCATGGTTTACTTAAGAGAATCTCAAAGACCATGAAGATATACCCACCATTTGTCTACTTTAATTACACCCCCACTTATTAAGATCTTTGAATTTTCGTAGGAAATAATTATATGTGTAGTGATACTTAATAAAGTAGAGCTCTTAAAGTTATACTACCAATAGATATGTCAAACATTTTAGTTAAAATGAAAACATTTTATTTAAATTAATCATCTATATAAATTATGTGTCATATATATTAATATAATTAATAATCTATATAAATTATATGTCATGGATATTAATAGAATTTAAATGCTAATATCATTCATATATGAGCTGTTAACCGAACATTTCTCATGATTGCATATTCACGACATATATATTTGTTGCCCACTCATGTATGTGTACTTGATCTATAATATCATCACATACAATTTACTTTAATCATTTTAAATACATTAATATTAATAGAAGTAGATAATTTAGAAACATATATATGCATAATTTATGGTTGTTTAAATATTTCTAAATACCTAATATGTTTAGAGGATATGTTTGTTTTCTTAATAATGGTAGAAGTGGCAATTTAAATGCAAATTTAATGGGTTACATAGATTATCTATCATAAGCCCGATAAATTACTAGATGCAAATTAGATGTTACATTAGACTATGTTTCATAATGGTATAGGTGGAAAATTTAGATATATATTCATGCCTTCATGGCTTATTTTATATTGTTTTTAAAAAATTGTGGAGGTGGGAAATTAATTAGAAAACACAACTTTGGGGCTACTCTATCCATTATGGTTAGAGTCTACTAAACTGATGATTATATTTTTTTTGTGTGTGAAATTTGAAGGAGGATTTTTTTTCTCTATGACTTCTCATGAGAACTAATATGGAGGTTTTGATAAGGACGTCTAGTTAAAAAAATAGTATGATATGTATTTAGTTGAAACATAGCTATATATAAACTATTGTTGCATCGTTTTATGCATCATATAAATCTATATATTAGCTTTCAGATTTTGATCTTATTAGTTGTATTTTTATTTACATGTTAATTTCAAATTCTAGTGCTTATTATATAGTATTTATTTCTACAATCATTTCAGCCTGCACCTATGACACTAAAGATATTAAATTTTCTATATCAAGGAATTATACGTAGTTATGTTTTTATGAAAACATAAAAGCTCTTAAATTAAACTACCAAATATATACACTTATTTTAAATATAAACTTAGAAACTTATTGTCGTGTAGTATTAATACTATCTAAAGTGACTTGTCAAATGAACATTGTTCCATTCGGTAAACTATGAAAATCAATGTTTATCCTAATGTGTCACAGCCCGCCTTAGATGGGGCGGGCGGCGGCGGTGGCGCTAGGGCAGGAGGCGGCGCATGTGGTGACGGCGTCGCGTGCGCTTAGGGTTTAGGGAGAGAGAGCCTAAAGGCAAAAAGCTGTTGGGTGTTACCTTTATTTTTTCGATTGAGATCCAAGCGATTACATGCCCCTTGTATTTATAGTCCGAGGGAGACTTGCACACTAAGAAATATCTAGGAGGTTTTCGTGATAGATCGTAATACCTCTTGAGAAAGCAACCTATTTCTTTCCAAAATATTTATTCCCTAATATTTGTTTTGGCAAGGATTGATGACGACGACGGCACCAGTTACCGGGCGTCGTGGCTCGCCCTTTGGGCTCGTGCGCCCGTGGCCGATCCGGCCTGTGACATCCCCCTTCTCCCCGAGGCGTCCCTGCGCGGCTGTGGTGTTGTATGGTTGTCGATGTTGACGGGGTAGTCGGCAAAGCAGTCCGAAGATTGTTGCATCCGCTTGTATCGAGTGAATGAGCTGAACGAAGACGAGGATGTTGACCTTTTTCGATGATGATGAATGTAAGTCCATTTCTCTCCCAGCCCATGGGAATGTCATAGATGTTGGCGGGGTGAAGGCCGTGGTCGTCGAAGAAGAAGACCGACACTAGTTGGAGAACATCCCGTAGCACCTTTGATAATGTCGTGGCGTAGTAGCGATGGTTGTCGAGGAAGAAGATTTGCACCGATGGCAAGAAGCTATGCCTTAGCTCCTCCATCATAATATTGGTCACCGGAAAGCCTTGCATCAAAGGGGAGGACGTCGGTAGGTGGACGTCAACTGCCTTGAGCAGTGTCCCAGTCAGTGCTCCCGTCTGTAGCTCGATGTTGCTCATGTCGTTGTCGGTGGAGCTCGCAAGTCGAAGCTTGTTGAAGACTTTGTAGGAGACACGGGCGTCGAACTATGGGGCGAGCTCGATCGCCAAGGTCAATGTGATTGGCGCCTCTAGTTGCACCGCATCCCAAAGCTCATTGGTGAACTTGAGGTCGTAGTTGTACTGGATGTCGATGTCGTCGAGAGTCGAGGGCGTCGGCTGGTTCGGACCTTGGGGCGTTCTGGCTGTCATTGCCGAGTCGTGCGACGAATGGGGTGGAAGGACGTCGAGACAATGAGTGAGTTGGATCGGTTTGTCCATCATGCGGATCACCTCCTCTTGTAGTGCCTCCCATTGGTGACCCCGAAAGTGCCGATGTAGTCGTACGGGGCTAGCGCCGTGTCGAGGGCGTAGATGTAGTCAATCATGTCATCGCCCTGTCGAGGTTTTGTGAGGTTGCTGGTAGCGTCGTCGTTGCACGACAACTTGAAGCCGTGAGGGAGACATCGTGTGGGGGTGTCCCAATCCTCCAGTGGCGCCTGGCTTGGCATGCAGATGAACCATAGAAGTACCATTATTGTTAGGTGGATAGTAGCATACCTCATATCTTTGTTAGGGTCGTTGTTCTCGCTGATGTGGTGTCGATAGGGGCGCCTTTCGCGCACCGGGGCTCGCGCCTGGTGTCATCAGAAGTCGGCCGCTGAAAGTGGAGTTGTCGACAATGCACTGCCGGTGTCAAAACCACAACAGATCGACGTTCTCTCGCCATCATGGGTGTTGGAGGAACTTCCATCGATGAAGCGGATTGATCTCGCCATCGGGGTTTGGTGAGTGGGCGACCATGTCGGTGGTGGCGCCCGGGTAGGCGTCATTGTCTTCTTCTTTGGTGGCGCCCATATGGGCGACATCGTTGTCGGTGGTGTCGACGTTGGGCGACATCGTTGTAGCATGTATGGTAAAGGTAGAAGCTCCATGTTGGTTGGGATGGACTTGCCTAGTAACTATGGAGCGTGTGATGTCCTGAGCTACGAAGGTGTTGACGTCGTTGTTGTTCATGGCACCAGTGTTGTCTAGGATGTCGGGGTCAGCGACATCGATGTCAACATCGGTTGACACCGTTGAGTTACCCATAGTGATGTTGGTGTTCGATGTTCCCGATGTCGGAGATGACATTGCTGGTGTTGTAGGAACTTATCTAGACCGCTGCTGGGATCTTGCGACGTTGACCTAGTTAGGTAGGCTTTTCGTCGAGCAGCTGGTGGACGCCGGTGGTGGCCTCTCGAATCGATCGGATCCGAGCCGCGATAGCGGGGACATCCTTGGGGTAGGTGTTTCGTTGCTTGCGATCGATGATCGAGGAGGAGACGACGTCGGCGCACTCGTTGTCGCCGGTGGCGCCCGTGGTAGTGGCATCGTCAAGGATATCATCGAGGTTGGCGTCACCCGTAGGGGTGTCATCTTCGCCGTCGTTGAGGAGGTAGTTGTTCCCGAGGAGGGCGAACTCATCGATGGCCTTCATGCCGGCGAGGTGGCCTAGTAGGATGGCATTGTCTTTGGACGGGGAGGCTGGAGCCGCACCTCGTGTTGATGCACTCGGAGATCGCAGCCTTGTCGGAGTCATCCTCAAATCTGAAGCGTGGAGTGCCTCCATGATCGTCTCTCGGTAGGGACGGCGGTTGGAGCGGCCATCGAATCTTGACGGTGGCGGCGTGGGTGGATCGACCGGTCTCCGGATACCAGGTGTCACAGCCGCCTTAGATGGGGCGGCGGCGCTAGGGCAAGAAAGGCGCGCGCGCGCACGCTAGGGTTTAGGGAGAGAGAGAGAGCCTAAAGGTAGGAGCTGTTGGGTGTTACCCCTTTTCTTTCGATTGAGATCCAACTGATTACACATCCATTGTATTTATAGTACGAGGGAGACTTGCATGCTAAGAAATATCTAGAAGGTCTCTTTATAGATCGGAATACTTATTCACAAAGCAATTTATTTCTTTCCTAAATATTTATTCCCTAAAATTTATTTTGGCAAGGATTGATGACGACGGCGGCCAGGCTGCTGGCGTGCGCGGCCTGCCCTTTGGGCCTGTGCCATCGTGGCCCATCTGGGCTGTGACATAATGTATGCATGTTTACTTGGACATGGTGACAATAGCGTTATGTTCTACTTTCAGTTTAATAATGGTAGATGTATTAAGAAAAATATATAGTGTAATTTATGGTTATTGAACTCCTGTTATAATAGCTTTAGTACTTGTACATAGATTTTCTTGACAATATTGGTGGATAATTTAGATAGAAATTAAAGGGTTCACTTAAAATTATATTTCATAATAACATAGTACTTTGTGTGTAATTTAGATGCAAAATCATGGATTACTTTGCAACAGCTCTGGAGATAAATTTAAATTATATTTAACATAATGAAAGAGTTGGGTAGTTTAGATATAAATTTTGGGGTTAACTTAACTCATCTTTCATGATGGAAATCTAAGACAGTTTAGATTTAAACTTACATTTTTAGTTTAAATTATTTTTATAGTGGGATTTTTTAGATAATGAAAATAACATTCCGGCCTCTGCTTGTAACGCAGACACAAATAAAAAGCCTGCGTGACCACACATGACCAAACTTATTACAAAAACTAAGAATATAAAAACTTTAGTACATGAAGATATGTGTACTAAAGATCCACACAAAAAAAGAAATGAGTTTACTACTCAAGATAGTGCTAAAATATCGATGTCGCTTCATGGCGTCTATCGAATTAGCCACCACGCCTTTGAACAACGTGCACCAAAATAAACTTGAAAGAAACTCATTGGATGTAGACAACCCCAAAGTTGGCAAAGTCGGCCCACGCTTGAAATCGTGTGCCCTTGTTGCCTCTGCACCTTGATGTGCCGACCCTTTGCCTAGAATGCATGAGGAAACGGCTGCCATCGCCGTGGGCGGCGAAGACGGTAGTCGCCATGGATCTGCGACCCCATCCACTCCTCCATGACCTCCTTGGGCACAAACATGGTGACCACACGGGAGGCGACGGGCCGACAATTTATATGCAAATTTAGGTATGGCTACTTTATGTATTTTTATTTGGACTGGGAGAGGTGGGTAATCTTTTTATAAACCATAATAGATCGAAGTGATAGTACATGATTAGAGTCTAATAAATTAAACGGGATATATTTCTTTTATATTGTGAGATTGTTTTTAAGGTTTAAAGTTTATCACTCCCCCCCTAATGCATTTCCTAAGAACTACCGTAAACAGTAACATATAAAAAGGATCCAAACTAGCAACATTGCTAGAAAGGGAAGGGTAAAGAGAAAAGTTTGAGATCGAGCGAGGCTATACACCACATTGATGAAAAACATAGTTATTATGCGCTCAACTTGGTACCTTCTTTTTTGAAACCAAGCAAGCATCCTAGCTAGACTTGGATATAAAACTTGGAAGCTGCCAGCTCTTTTCAAATCATCATGTTAGTTTGTTCCCTCCAATAATCTGTGAACGATCATGAGACAACGTACCCTAGAATCTAACTTTGATCAGGCTGCCCCAGCTTGCTCGATCATTCATATGCATGCATCCCTAGGGATTGGGCATCTTTCGGGATCGAGATGCATCCATGAATTTTGCTTGTAATGGAAGTACATCCTCCGTGCCTGCTGCTTGCGCTTTTTTTCTCCCCTTTTCAAAGTGAATGTACAGTGTGTGCAAACATACATACACACTTTTTAGCGTGATCAGGATTCTTCATCTTTCTGTGTATATGAAGTAGTCCAGCTAGCTAACTCATAAAAAGATCGAATTAAACAAATAACTGAGATGTGTAGTATTTTCCGTGATTCACCACCCTAGCAAATTAAACTAGATGTGTAGTTTCATTCAAATCATCGTCATTTTGCTTTCTTTTAGTTTATTTAACTGAATGTCGTTGTTCTTATATTTGTATGATGATCTATATAGGCATTGATGCATGCGCATGAAGTTAATTGCAATTGTCTTTGGTTATCCCTGCCCGACATCATGTTCACATATGTATATTGCGTACTCTCTCCGTCCCTAAATAAGTGTCGCCGTTGGTGTATGCGTGTCACAAGTTTGACTCGGTTTGTAAAAAGTACTTACAACATTTGTGTCTCCAAATAATTTTGTTAAAAAAACTAGATTCAAATATCTTTCTAACCATACTAATTATATATCATAAGTATTAATAGTTCTTAATATAAAATTAGTCAAATTTATTTCTCGGGAAGCGCAAACAACACTTATTTAGGGACTGGTCACACACTCACTCAGCTTGGGAGTATACATATGTGAAAGTTATTTCTCAGAAATGCTTGGGAGTATACATATGTGAACTGAAGTTAATTGATGTATATGCAGCACGTGCTAAGCACGCTTTCGAAAAAAAAAGTTAATTGATGTATATATACATCTATGAACTGGTCACACACTCGCTCAGCTTGTCCCTTCACGACATCATGTTCATGCATGTTATTTTTTGAGTTAGACAGATCAGGGTCTAAATTGTTTGAAACTTTGAATCAAAGCTGTAGATAAATATGAAGCTGTAAAACAAAGAAGAGTCATGCATGGAGAGACAAAGTTTCTACGTCGCAGAGAGGGCTTTTGCTAGAGACTTTTGAGGAGAAAGCGGCCGCCTCGCTCGCTCCAGGCTTCTCTCTCTTCTCTCCTTTTCCTCTTTTGATCAGCGCCTCTTTTCATGCGATCGTATGAAAGAAAGAAGAAAGCGTAGAGAAGACCGATGAGCGTATTATGCGTTCTTCTGCAGCGTCAAAGTGAGCAGTTCTTGGATCTCTCGCTCGCTATGGCAGACTAGCTAGGTATCCAGGCAACTAGGTAGAGTAGGTATCAGTATATAGTGATGATGAACGCACGTATAACGATAGTACATGCATATATATGGCTCCAGTGGTAGCTGGGAGATAGAGCGAGTGGACAATCATGAATATGGCTTTGGTTGGGATCCAAAGGAATTGTCTGTGATCGATTTCCATCACCTTTGCATGAAGCATCATGAGCATGCAGCTGCGCTATATACATACATATACATATATATGTAGCCAGTTCGATCAATAAAGGCCTAGACAGCAACCGCCATATGATACTTGCTCCATGTGCTCTCTACTGCTTTCCGTCTCTTTTACTGCCTCCTTTTGCTCTTTCTTTGTGTGTGCTATTTTGTAGAACAAAGAAATGCATGGGAGGAAAAGGGCTCATTTGAATTGTTGGTGTTTACATGCATGTCACAGATGGTGGACTGGTCAAAAGGGAAGATGCATGGAAACAACTGCAGGACGACGGAGCTCACAGTAAAGATTGTTGAGCCTTTGCCCTTTGGTACCATGGAACGAGAGAATAGAAGAATATGAGATACTAGAGATGAGAATGTAATGTGTGTGAGAGCTTTTTTGTTTCATGTGGGGTGGGCTATGGAATGGATGGAGGGCAGATCGAGCACGTAGCTTTATGCATGCATGACAAAGAAGGTGGCAATCCCAAGACAAGCCTAGAGATTGAGGGGACCAAAGAAAAAGCGTCGGCTTTCATGCTTTTGTGAAAGGTTGTGAAGAATGCGTCGTCAATTAGTTGTTGCACTTCTTTGATGCAAAGTACCCTGCTACTATTAAATAAATACTCAAATATATATGGATGCTTTGGGCTGGCTGGACAAGAGCTCCCACTCGTTGTTCAGAGTTTTTTAGGTGGTGAATGTTTATATGGCTGCTTTGGGCTGGCTGGACAAGAGCTCCCACTTGTTGTTCAGAGTGTTTTTAGGTGGTGAATGTTTGTCGAGCAAAAAAACAAAAAGAAGTGCAACGCTTTTCTTATGTGCATGTGCGATGCGCACAATTTGGAATACCAGGAAATGACGTTGTCTTCAACAACAAAGTTTTGACATCACAAATGACTATGATATAGTAGATGTTGGTGTTGGTGAAGACCTAGTACATACCCTCCTAAACATGTTATAATTTTGTCGTAATAACGAACATAGTGGTGCAAATAAAAAAATAAAAAACAAACTAGGTAATCGCATTTCTAAATAGCAAACCAAAATAAATCACGTGGGCCACGATAGCCCTCCCCATCCCACCGGCCCTTCAGAATGCGCAGCAGGCCGCGTGGGTCGCGAGTTTGCACAAGATGTTGGCCTACTACTGTATTCATTCACCAGCGGGCCAAAAAGCAGCCGAAAAGCAAGGCGTACATGGCCGTTTGACATGGTGGGCATAGGCTAGGCCGTATAACTGATGCGGCCCGAGTTAGCAGCCTATATGCACAGTATGTGGGCCGGGCCGAAAATATTGAAGCAGGTATAGAAATCTTCTTCTTTTTTTTTCTCACAAAAAAAGAAGATTTTTTTTTCTACCTGAGCGCGCATAGTCACCTCTCGTTCATCTGAAATTCTCAATCAAATGATGAAAAGCACACGATCATGTCAGGGGCAAAATGCCTAGCATGCTCATTTTGCACAAACGATATCTGTGTCACCTCGATGCCTGTTGCAACTTGCAATGATCCATGTCCGTTTGCTTTCTGATTCTGATTAGGAAGCATAAGCTTTTATCGGTGGCTCATTGCCTCTATAACTAATAACTGGTACTCCCTTGGATAAAAAAACAACTTTAGGCCAATTAATTCTAAGTTTAACAAAATTTTAATAAAAATAATTACTAATATTTATGGTACCAAATAAGTATTGTTAGATTAATATTTAATTGTATTTTTATGATAAACCTATTTAATGGTATAGGTGTTAACATTATTTTCTATATAACATTCTCAAAAATTCTGACTTAATATTGCACATAAATTCTGCACCATAAAATTTTTAAGATGGAGGGAATAAAACTTAGTACTCGTATTTGTGTTTATAGCTTCACATAAATTCAACCACTACGAGTACTTTGGACACTAAGGGCATCCCAAATGGTTCCCAAATAGATAGTCTAGGAGGAATTTCATTAGCTATCAAGGAGATAGATCAAATAGCTAGAGACTTTCAAATGGCTAGTCTAGCACGATCTTCTAGAAACACTCCTCTCACAGTTCACAAAACTCTCCACTACAATGTTTTTTTTTTTACTATTTCTAAACCTCATTTAGCTAGCTATTTGCAATTGACACTGAGGGCGCCCAAAGCAGGGGTGGGCCTAGTGGGTATTCAAGAGTATTCATTGAGTAATGAATACCCAACACTTTTACTGGTCAGTGGTATTCAAGGGTACAACCAATTATATATACATGTTCAAAAATAGAGTTGAATCAATCCAGTATTTTTTATCTTTGAAATTTTAAATATGCGTTCTTCAAATCTTGGGCCCACCTTTGACACTAAGAAATGTTAATGTTATGTATACGCTTGTTTTATATCATAAAATTGATAAACATTTATAAACTTGATAGCTAAAAGGTAAATTTAGTTAAGGGGAAATAGATTTTGTCTCTTCTTAGGCAGAGCAACTGAGCAAGTATGACAATCTTCTAAATGAGGTGACTAATCGTATGACCATGATTAATAATCTTGATCTATTTAGAGGAAACACAGTAGTACATTTTCTTCCGCCTAATCAGTAGTCAGGTTTGTTTCACTAAAACTTAACCATGTTCCTTTGAAGTTATCAACCCTGCTTATCAACCACGGTATACTTTTTTTTTTTGAAACATCAACCACGGTATACTGTTTTCTCTGACGACAAAACAATGGCAGGGTTATCAGTAATCACCAGCCGAACAGGCACTGGCGGAGCCAGGAATCGACCATTGGGTATGCCAGATGCACAAAAGGAAGCCAGAATGTATAAGATACGTATATGAACTTGTATACTTGTTAATGGTTTTCCTCAAATCATGGGTATGCCCTGGCAAACTGGTGCATACCCCTGGCGCCGCCCATGCGAACAGGGGACACTGCTAATTCAGTCCATCGTTCTTAATTTTGGTGCAGAATTAAGGGACTTCTGCCTCCTGATCGAATGGCTGGCGAGCTGTCGCTGTCTCACCGGCGCGGCGCCATGCATGTAGGATCTGTAGCTATTGAACGATGTGACGCGTCGCCTAATGCCACTTTATTTAACGTATATATACGTGCTGTACGTATCGTACGTGTACATGTATAGTAGGAACGTTTAGTTTGGTACTTGCCCTGGACGTTGATGGCTTGACGCGTTCGCCCATGTACTGTGTGACTGTACTGGTACTATGACGGGAAGAAATAGAACTACTCCATCTGTTTGAGAAGAAACACACAATTATTTTGAACCTGGGCAACACCCTAGTAAGGGCCTCTCCAACAATCGGCTATTTTTTTTTGAAAAATCCAACAATCGGTCATTTCACTAGCTAGGAGTGACGTGGAGGGTATAAAAAGACTAAAATAATACTCGCTGGGGAGTTCCTCGTCGCTAGCTCGAAGCCTAGAATACGAGCGCGTGAGTGGTGCATGCTCTTGCTTTTCTCTGCCAGCCAATGAAAAGAGCGTAATGAAGATACTCAATATATTACTTTACTATATTTAGTGCTGAGGTGGATGGCTCCTAGCTAGCAATTAGCTAGGACCGTTGCGGATGGCTTAACATTTGTCCATGTTCAAAGCTAGAACTATGTGTGTTTTTACCAAGTTTGGTACAAAGTTTGAACATCAGGACGTCTTTAATTCTAAGACCGAGAGAGTACTCTTTAGCGTTACTACATTTGAGGATAATACATGGACGGAAGCAATTAATCAATACATGTTTGGTACATTTGACTTCAAGTTTTTGAACAGCTAACTTTATTCTCCCACAAGAGAATGAGAACTGAGAATGAGACATGAACAAAATTTAACAGCGTAATATAATTAACGGTGTACCCAACAAGATGAAATTTGAGTAGCAGTGCTTGGCAACAGTCGTGCTTGAGTGTGCGTCGTCAGTGGATAATCACACCTCGACGCTGCATCCTGTGGGCTGCGCGAACTTGAGCGACGACACGGTGTTGTTGCCGCCCACGCCCATGCCCATGCCGACGCCGGGGTACCCCGATGAGAGCATGGCGGGGCAGCTGACGAAGAGGTGGTAGCTCCCGGAGACCCAGCTGCCGACCTTCCACTTGACGCGTCCGTCGATCTTGACCTGCAGCGCGAGGAAGCCGGCGGCGACGTCCTGCTTGAGTTGGTCGGCGACGTAGCTGGCCACGGGCACGGACTCGGCCGACAGCACGGGGGACCAGACGGTGACGTCGCGGTGTCCCTGGTACTGCTGCGGCAGCGACACGGGCACCGTGACGGCCTCGTCGCGGTACGTCACGAACACGTCGAGGCGCTTGTAGTAGATGCCGACGTGGTCGTTGGGGTTACGGGAGGCCAGCGTCACCTGCGCCGACGCCGTCAGCGACGGGTCGCCCAGCGAGATGGGTCGCCGGAGCTGCAGGTCCTGCAGGTAGAAGGACGGCTTGGAGGGGCGGAGCGCGAGGTAGATGACCAGCGAGACGAAGGCGACGATGAGGACCAGCACGAGCAGGCACGACGCCAGGCACCCGCAGCAGCGACGCAGGTGGTGCTCGTGCCGGTGGTGCTTGTCATCCTTGCTCATGGCTGGCTCACAACCTGGACTGCAGCTCACTAGCTACTCTGCTCCGCTGTCTGTGTGGTCTGTGGGTGAGGGTGTGAGACTGTGAGCAGCTGAGCTGAGCTTGAGCTTGCTGGGGATTTCGTTGAGTGAGTGATTGATTGATGAGTGGGTGGGTGACTGAGCCGTGCGGTGTAGGAAAGCGTAATGGCTTTTATTAAAATTGGTAGTGGCACACCAAGCGTGCTACGGCTACACTAGACAACACAAACACAGCGCATGTGCCACTCAAAAAGGGATCCGTGCTAGCACATCATGAATGGGCGATTGGGTAACCCTCGCTGCAGGGTAGAACAGAGGAGGTGTAGCGGAAAGCAACGTCTCAACCGAAGAAGATTCCTTCCATCTGCTAATTCGGTACGTACTTCATCCGGTGGGCCACCGGGTCTGCCACGGGGACGTCGGGTTGTGGTTGTGCTTGTGCATATACTATGCAGGTGCTTTGAGATTCGTGTCCACCTTTTGACCTTGCATAAGTGCGTGCGACGGCGGTAACTACACACGCCGGTTTGAGATTCACTCAGCCACGCTTGATTTTTAATCCACGGGAACGGTGGCCGATGGATATCCGTTGGGTCCTTCAATCTTTGTAAACAGAGTACCTTCAATTTCCTAGTTCTAATTATTTTTATTTATATATAAACAGTTCGTTTTGCATCTTTAGGGCTTGTTTGGTACAACGTTCGTAGAAGAGCCCAGTGAACCCGTCTGGTCCTAGCGCCTTGTCTAATCACCAACAAAACTTCTGCCTCCAAGAAGCTAAGCGTCAAGGTCACGAAGGTCGGTGGTCCGGTGGATTACAGGCCTAAGGCTTCAAGATTAATTCTTGTATGCTAAAAAAGCTTGAACCAAGAATTGTTGTGAAGTACTCAAACAACGCAGTGGCTTTTCCTTTGTCCCGCACAATTTCTATGTCTTTGAGCCTTAATGAAGCAATGTAATTTTTGCAGCATCAAAGCCGATGTTCAACAAGGCGACACTAGCTCTAGCTTCTCGATGGGTCATTAGATCAATGTCTCCCAAACTAAGTGCGGATGGTGATGGTCCTCCAATGAGTATCTACGGTTCTCCTCTAGCTAGTTTCAACTTAAAGAGCTAATTATTAGACAATTGCTTTCCTCATTTTTGCATTAAATTGAACTCGAGAAGATCCATAGATCGCTCCACCCCCATCCTTATCCCAAGCCACGGGAGGCGATGGTTGGAAGAAAAGGATGAGAAGAATGCTAATGTGGCGGTGATAAATGGTTTTACAGTTGGAGCGCACAAAGATATTCGTGTTGGAGTTGGAGAGACAACATCAAACTCCATCAAGTATTATAGTAGTGCCAAATTGGACTATTCTTGTTCAGCGGTGGCCGCAGGGAATTCGTGCATCAAATTTGGATAAATGAAAATGGGAAGGAAAGTTTTACACACTCTCAATGCAAAACTACTAGCATAGTTTTAAATAATGAAAAACGATACAAGCAGTACCTATGTACATCTATTACACGTTAGCATTTTCTAGTACGTCTTGTCTTGTTTGGAAATGGCATGGATGGGGGTCTAGAGAAGGAACGGCTGGTTATTTTTCTTTTGTTTTTCACCATCCAACACAAGATCGATCTGACCATCAGCGTGCTTTGGAATGCTGCTAGTACAAAGTTGATTGTCCCTCCTTGGCGGGGCATTTGTCCCAGGCATAGTGGAGAAGGTTGGTGGGTGGGGCGTAACAAGCACGCAGCACGCGCCAATGCGTCGGGCGCGCCTTCATCAATCATCATGTTGGTAGTTCCCACGTCGAGTCCATCCGTCCTACCTAACGTACAAAAGCCCAAAACGCCGACGGAGCACACGGCCCGTCCGTAATACATACACTCTGATCAGAGAACCTTCCCCAGCGTGCAGCGTGGCGTCACATATGTGGCTTCCATTGGCTCCTTATCTGCCCCACCGACTGCAGATGAGCCCTGTGTGTGCCCTGTAAACTTGTATTGAATCAATGTCCATCCACAGATTAAACATGTCTCATGTTGATTTGGATATATAAACTTTTTAAAAAGCCTTAAAGGGCAGATATGCTAGTTGCCATGGAAACTCATTCGTTCGATAGACGAATCAAAGCCCTGCGGCAAAATTGACAGCCAAACAGCTTTTTATTCCACCTCTGATATTTTCAGTCTTCTTCCTTGCACATCTCGCCCTGCCCCTCTGTCGATCTATCCGGCAGAATTCGGCATACCACTTATGAAAAATCTGTTAATGCGTATGTCCTTTTTAGATTTACTTGTGATGAAACCTGTCTATCTAGATTTAAATTCTCAACGTGACAAGGTAATCAACTCACATCGAGACTAAGATGTTTCTAGTGATCTCATCAATCTTAATATCCATCAAACCAGGGCGAACCTACATGTATTCATTAGGGTCATTTGACGCTGATAACTTTTTAAAACTCACTAAAAATCTTTTTATCCACCTGCAAATTACTCTTTCAAATAGAGAATTAACATGAGTACATGACCATGTTGCTTGCTTAAGGCCTGTTTGGTTACTGCCTCCCAGGCAGCTTCGGCACCAGGCAGCTCCCTAGGCGTCGGATTTCGATCGCCTGGGGCTGGGATGATTTGCCTGGCAGGCATGTCCAGGCGAGGGCAGCATCCAAACATCCCCTTAGTGTTTGACCCCACACTACCGGTAAAGCGAAACACTCGATAAAGAATAGACATTCGGTAAAGATAGTCTCGGCAAAGTGAGACACTTTCGGCAAAGATCGGCCCACCCGTGAACCATGACTACCGCCGTCAGTAATTTGCCGAGTGCCCAATAAATGACACTAGGCAAACGGTCTGTGTCAAGGTTTTTTGTGCCGCTCGGCAAAGCGTTTGCCTAGTGTTCGAGCGCCCGATTCCCGTAGTGCCAGTGACAATATACCCTAGATTCACCTCTTATGTCAACTTAGTCGCATTTATAGAGATTAGTTAGTGTGTATACAGGTGGGGGCAGCTAACCACAGTAATAAAAACATATTACTAGCATCCATCATTTCGTCTAGCCACGGCATCAAGACTTTGGATGCTGACTGCACTAGCGACCACACACTCCAATCGCCCACGACCCGTGTCGGTGGGCGCATCGCCGCTCGTCGCCTGCATCCAGTCCCATGACGAGCCGCCTGCAGCACCGTGTGACCATGTCCATCGGGGCGTCAGGCCGAATTCATCAGCGCTTTGCTCGCTGCCGAGCTCCCATCCATATCTGTGCGTGACTTGGCTGTCAACTCTTGTCATGACGAGGCCCTCTCGGGAAGGAAGGAGTGAGGACTCAGGAGTCAGGACCAAGCCGTGCTTCCTTTCTATGTTTGGCCTTTTTCTTGTTAAAGTAGTTTGCGACAGCAAGAGAAAGGCACGAGTGAGGCACAAGCGGAGCTTTCAACACATCTGTTGGGCCTTTTTTCCTGTGACCAGTACCTACGGTTAAGATGTGGTGGAAGAGTGGCCTCAAAAGCAAGACAAATTATATTGCAAATAATCAAAATAATTGTGGATCCTATGCCTCCGGAAGACCAAAGATTTTGTGCGACCGGTTCGCCAGAAAAACTCAAAAGAGAAAGAAATCATGCCATTAGGTGAATTTAAGACTTACTATTACGTTACTTATGCTTGCATAAAAAATGCAGACTAAATTTTTACAATTTGCTATCAAGTTGCTAAATGGATTTTATACAATTGCATGTATGAATTTTAGTGCGGCATAGCTTTCCTCGCCGTGATTAAGAAGAAAACTAGACATCCTAAGTTGGTTCAGGTTTATGAAAAGTGTGTGTTGGACGCTTACACTGTACTATGTAATTCTCATAAAAATTTCGATCCTTATCAATCAACAGGGCTACTCTGCCTCAGACTCAACACAACCTTGCAAAAGCAGAGGCATCACCCAACTGCTGGACAGACACATGCGTGCGCATCACCCAACACATGCAGGTTGGTAGCCACTAGAAAGCATGGAGAATTATTTGACCTCGAATCTTCTCTTACATTTTTTTCTCCCCACACCCACGCCATGGACCTCACTCAAGCGTCAATAAAAACTGCAGTTGTGCGCAGTAGTAGAGCTTATCTACAAGCCGTCGTCTAAACGGCAACACAGGCTCGCAGTAGTAAGATGCATTACCATGAGACCATGAACACAACCACATACAGAATGCAGTAACAACAGGAAATCATCTGACCACCATCACAGCTTGAAATGAGCACCATAAAGCCTACGAACGGCGATAGATATAGCAACCACAATGAACGAGCGACCTTGGCCCAACACATGGATTGGGAGATGGTCTGCAACTTTACTTCAATATATGCCGGAGCATAAAACGAGTAGATTGCAGCTGCTAAACGGCAAGCCAAGTTGCTCACCACTTCATCAGTTCTCAAATCTGGGGAGTCAACTGCAGCACTCTACGAGATACTAAGCTGATAGCCTCTGTAAATTTCCGCTAAAGCGACTGATAAACCCTACTCTCCTAGTCAAAGATGGGCCCTCAACTCTATGCCTGGGTAAGGTTAGCAAAAGTTATCTAGGTAACGCCTCGATTTTCTTCTGAGGGGTGTTAGGGCTGGCTGCTGTCACAGACCATAGCCGCCTCTTGGGGAGACAGAGCTGCCGTTCAGGCTGAGCTTTGCCATGTCAGGCATCTGCCAATTGACTGCAGACGCGTCTGCTCCGAAAAGAGTTCGGGTCATAACAGGAAGTGACGCTTCTGCTCCGGCGGTGACGGGCAGACATCTGCTTCAACTTTTCAGCTTCATTCTTTAGGGCATGCGTCTGACCTGCGGATTTCATTTCAAAAGCATTTCATTTAGGCGATATTGAACCATGTTCCAGAACCATCATACTTAGCTAGATAACCACAACATTTTCATACTCATTGAGAAACATTAGGAAGGAGTGCCAAATAGTTCATACATAGTATTGATAGATGCTACAATGCAAAAATATATTATTTTTGTCTGGGAATTAATTACAAAAGGAACTACAGAAACAATTTGCATGTGCAAAGTTATATTTCAGATTATCCCTATGAAAATAATTCTAAAGAAATTTGTGGCACACTGTAGATCAAGCTGTAATATTAAAACTGAGAAAAGGGTGGAAAAAGCTATTATCAACAGAAGTTATTTGATCTGAACTTAAAACCTGAAAGGGGGTTACCAACCCTCCATGGACTATATTTGCAATGTTTTTTGTGATTTTATCTTGTCTTAACAGAGCTGTGGATATAACACCTGGCTATGATTAGCTGAACAAGAGCAGAAGGCTTTTATGTTTATTACTAGCCAAAATACTGAAGAATAAATGATGGTAACTGTTCCTACTATTGTGTGGAGGTAAAAACCAAAAACACAATTAAAAGAACAGCAATGTTGGGTAAAAAGGCAAGACCATCCTTAAGCCTGTGTAAATAGCTAATTACTATTTTATTATCAAACACCATTGAACTGCACTTAACATTTGAGCACAAATTGCACCAAAGTTGAACCAGAAGCATGCTACTGAATCAAATATAAAAAACCTTTGAACCCCATATCGTAACATCTGGCTCAACAGCAATACTGTTTCCACTTATGACCTAAAAATATAGAGTGCATGATATTTCTGTCTATGGTCACATTATTTTCTTGCTGCTGCAACTACAGATATTCAATGGACCACATGTTACTAAAAGGATGCAGTCTAAAACTCTAAATATACACTAAAGTAGCTCTAATAACACAAAAAGGAGCACAATATTTCTCAGGCATACCATCCTTAATCAGTTTTGCATGCTGAAGACTGGAAATCTGCATCCTCAGTTGCTTGTTTTCCATTGATAAAGCACTATGAAGCTGGAAAAGTGATGACACTCTGACAGCCAAATCAGCTCCCATGTTCTGGAAAGAATAAAATGGCATTATTCTCATAAAACAATTACTATGAAACCCACGACATTAAAATAAAATAAAACATCAACATAATTACCTGAAGTGAGTCAACAGTTCTTTCAAGTTCAGCAATGTATTGAAGCTTCCGGACCCTAGATCTTTGTCCTGAACGCCTGCAAAAGTGTTGATTTGCTGAGTAGGCATCAATGTCGAAACTCAAAGGACATGACATGTTTTCTCTTGCCTTGTGATGTTTCAACTAGAAAAGTTCAACATCCATAAAACAAAAACTGTTTGTATGAAACCTAAACTATCGCAAGACGAAAAGAACTCAAAACATTAGAAATGTGTGGTGTGAATGCAAAGATAATATATTGACTTGGTAACATCAAACCCATAAATGGAAGCCTTAGTCATGAATTTCTGTGAGTAGAGCAGTAAACATCAGGAGTCATTGCTTGAATATCAGCCCTCGCTATTTTGATAAATGATATGGCAAAAAGCATACACAGTAACGCAGAAAATGTGATTCAGCATAAGAACGTTAATCCATTAGAAGGCACACATTACAATTTTTCTAGCACTATTTAGAATTGATTGAATGTGTCCAAAATGGGAAGATGCACACCATTAACAAAGAAAACTTAACTAAACTAATTGTTTAGCATTGAAAGCTACCACTAATTTAGTTAGCACATTTAGTGCCTCTAATTTAATCAGCCAACTAGTTGGACACTAGTCGCCTCACCAACCGCGGGCTCCCCACCAGCCTGCTTGCCCTCTCTGTGATCAGGGCATCAGGCTGAGGAGACTCTGCAGCACATCCTAATAACCTGTGTGTTTACCCAGCAGGTTTGGACTTTGGTCTTTCAGAAACTTTCCATGGCAGCTTTGGCACCTCCGGTCGTTCGTTGCAACTCGTTCCTTGAGATAGTGGGGAAACACAATCAGAGATACACCCAAGGAGATGTACAAGGGGCTGAATTCCCTTATTATTTTGGTGGCCTGGGAAGTATGGAAAATTAGGAATGCTTGCGTGTTAGGGTCTTTCTCCAAATATTCAGAGCCTTATACAGAAGGCCGCTAATGAATGAAGCTCTTGGTGCATGACAGGGGCTCTGACTAAGGTTGAATGACACAAAACTCTTAGATTCTGGTTGGGTTGGTCGTGTCCTATTTTCAATGACACGTGCTTTGCAGTTAACATGACTCTCATTCATTTTCCTCTCTTAATGAAATGACATGCAGCTACCCTGTAGTTTTGAGAAGAAAAAAAATATTCCCTCTATTCAAAACTGTAAGTCATTTTGGATTTTGTAGATACATGGCTCTTAGTTTGTATCTAGAGTTCTAGACAAAATGTATATTGAGGTGCATAACAAAAGGTATGTATCTAGAAAAGCCAGAATGTCTTACAATTTGGAATCTCCTGGTATAATGATGTTCAGGCTCCCTTTTTAATTGTACAGAGACTACGTAATGTACACATCTTGGAAAAACAAGAATTCTGATTGACACATAACATAGACTGACTGTTGATCAATCTCGAGGCTAGCATTATAAAACTAAAGGAAATTGTTGCTTTTACAATATTCAAGCAATCAGGATTTACAAACTCACATATCCACATGGTTTGAACTACTTATGCTGCCAAGATCATACGACAATAATCCTACCTGGCATTGCTAATGCTGGTGACATAAGTCAAAATTATCAATGTCACACAATAAAAAGCACCATCAGTTAATTTAATTTATTTATGCAAAGCAGTAGTGTCATGTTCCTTTTCTGTTGGCAAGACCAAAAGTTCACATCTGCACTTGATATAATTTATACACTTCTAGCATTTTCACTACAAATTCCAGTTTATAAAAGCAACAACGCTGTTGATTTGCAGGAACCATTACTTTCTGAACCAAAGAATACTCGAAGAAAGTACATTAGATATTTCACTCAGAAACATAAGTGTACCTTCTAAACGACCTGTCTTGATCAGGATGGCCAAAAGCATCACTGGCATCAGCAGTTCCATTGGCCACATTACCATTCACTCCACTGGAGACATCGATGGTCAGGTACTGCAAGGGGTTGCTGGGGACATTCTCAAGCACGGCATTAACCATGGAACTCTCTGAAGACGTCAGCCTACTCTTCTGCCTTGGCGAATTGGGACCATAAACACAGCTAGCCTCAACCACAGAACCGCTTTCACCACCTTCACCAGTAGCATCCAACAAGTCCTCACCTTCACCACCTGAGTTCAGGTCGCCTTCCTCAATTGGATAAATCGGGCTTTGGAATGTCGACAGCACATCCAAGATGGCATCAGAATCGCTACAGGCCCTTCTGAGGGGAGGAAGCCTGGGAGCTTTCCCAGAATCTGCGAGGAGATCATCGAACCAGCACGGCGGTTCACCCAAGAACGGATCACCAGATGGAAACCTGCAGCTCTGCGTGAACATGCTGTCATCCCTGCGAGTGATCTGAGGACCCACCGGTGGGCAGCGGGGTGGGAGGTGTGGTGACCGAGACATGGCGAGAACAAGCCCTCGTATCCTTGATGGCCTTCCTCTTTTGGCTAACTAGAGCCAATCGAACATCCCTTTCGTTCTCCTGTTCATGTGGAGAGAAAAACAGCAGCTTTGCGTCAGATCCGAATATAAATAGCCTGCATTAGGGTTTGGGGTGCTCGATTTCGCATAGCAGGATGGAAAGGGGAGGAAAGTGGCTGACATACCTGGCGGATGATTGTCTCCGGCGAAAGAGCCGACGACGACGAACCAAGGTCGGCGCCGCCAAGTGAGAGGGGTTCAGCCAGGGGTCTGAGTAGGGAGAAAGGAAAGGGACGCGTGATTCGGGAACCGAGAACGCGGTTGATGGACGCAAATGGGCCTTCAGGTTTTGTGTTGTAGTCCTGGCTCATGGGCTATCAGTTTCACTGGATAGAATTTCGGGAAAAACTTCAACTAATCTTCTTCAACTATTATTATTTTTTATTAATGAGGGCCTTAGCACCCTTTTTTTTTTTCAAAAAAAAAAACACTCAAAAGAATTTTTTCACATATGATATATTTTCTTTGTTATTTTTGCAGTGCAATCTTCTGCACCTAACTACTAAGATCTAAAGAAGAACAAGAGATCTGTCAAACTCTCATTGGTCCCCAATAGATCTAAAATTTATTAACATGATAAAAAGATAATATAAAATAGGGATTGTAGCGGTTTAATAAAAAAATCAAATTTTATTGGCTCTTTCAACTTTTGAAGTTGTCCAATTTTCATAAGCAGTTTTGGCTTACACAACACCATATCTATACCTACTAATAAAGAGAGAAAATTTCTTGACCACTCCTGGGTCTGCCGGTGCAGTCCGTGCCTCTGACTCCCTCCGTCCTCCTACGTATACAAGTCCGTGTCCAAGCCACCGAGATACGAGAATCCGACCCAAGTACGCATAAAGCAGGAAAATTGGACGTGACTGTTAAGCAAAAGGACTTTTCCCTGAGACAATGGTTTATTGCATCAGGCCCAGCCTCGTCCGTTCACGTACGGGAAGCGGACGCTCGATCGAATTTGGTCGCCTGACTTCTTTTCCGAAGCAATATATACGACGTGAAAACATAAATCGATCAATCTATATCGGCGGCGGCAGAGCTCGTGGTAGCTCGGAAGAATCGCAGCCCGCAACGGAAGCTCGGCTTATCGACACCAGAAAAGATCTCCGCCACCACCGGAAGCCGCGGGAGCTTCGCTCGCCCTTCGTGTGCTGGGCTTTGGCCGAACAAGGATGCTGCCGGCGGCTCCAACCTTCCCCATGGCAGTTGCTTCTTCCCGACACCATGTCCCTGACCGCGCCCCTTCAGCGTGCAGGAGCTCCATGGCCGTGCACGTGCCCCTTCGATGTGCAGGAGCTCCATGGCCATGCACGTGGAGTTAATTGCGAGCGGAAAGCGGCTGCAACTGAAGCGACGGCTCCGGCGGCAATGCACGAGCGGCTGCAGGTGATCTAGCAGCGTCGAGGAGCGGCCTGGCCGGAGTTCCTGCGCGGCCATGGCAGGAGGGCAGGATTGTGAGCTCAAGCTGCTGCAGCTGGTTGCCGAGCTCGCGAGCAGGAGCGGCGGCGAGGACAATGGAGACGGCAGCGAAGATGAACATGTGCTTTTGGGCTGAGATATGGACGGCCTGCTAGATGTGTGCTTTTGGGCTGAGATATGGACGGCCTGCTAGATGTGTTTAGTTGGCCTGCTGTCCGCGGCGCCAGCGGCGCGGAGGAGTTCTGCAAGCGTTGGGCCATCGTACTTCACTGCTGCATGCTGAACTAGAATCCGGTGCTTGCCTTGAGTGAGATGGGGTGTTCCGTGTCCCATTAGCAAGGTCCTGCACATTTCTCCTCTTCCTCTATAACAAGTTGTCCATTGTTTGTTTACCTCACTTATTCAAAGTTGAGGTGATTATATGTTCTTCAGATAACCGTGTGTTGGTAAATCAACGACCCACTATAACTAGACACGGAGATGGAAGAAGTAGAATTTTCACATTTGGCGGGCAGAACAGAAATTTTGGCAATTGTATATTAGGGATAGATTTCATTGTTTTTTTTCTCCCGCAACGCACGGACATTTTTTGCTAAATTTACTAATAAAGAGAAAATTTCTTAACCACTAAAATTTGGGTCTGCCCAGTCCGGTTATTTTTGTGCACCAAAATTTCCGTCCCGTCTGCCTTTTCCGTCCGCCACGCCAACGCACGATAAGAGTCATCATCAAAACAGGTCTAATATGAGTCCGATAAGAGTACGAGTGCCCTCCTTCCTCAGCTCGAAGCTCAAATCGATTGCGTGCGTCCCGGGCTCCGAGCCGCCACGGTAGCGAGTTCCGCCAGGCCGGGTACGCGCTCGATTCCCTCCCTGTGCGAATCAGCACAACGCGAGTAGCGCCCACCACGCGCGAGTCCGCCTGCTCCAGCAGCTCCCATGGCGCCGCCACGCGCGGCGGAACCCGCGCTGCTGCGGACGCAGGAAGTGCAGCACCAGCTTGTCCTCCGTCGGGTCGAAGTCGAATCCTCCACCGGTGGCCGAGGAAGCGTCGCAGATGAAGTGGCCGTCGATGAAGCGGCGAGCTGAACCGACCACGGCAAACCAGGGGACCGGTGCATTCTCCCCAGGTGGCGTAGAGGATAAGGAGCCCGGAGGTATCGGCGGCGAGGAGACCAGTGAGGACGCCACGCCAACGCACGGCGAAGTGGTGCGCGCGAGGAGGAGATCGGCTCCGTCGAGGTCCATCTCGCCTTCCCCGGCGCTCAGATTCGAGGACCCGCGCGGCGCCGTGGGAGCTGCTGGAGACGGACCTGCGTGTGGCGGATGCCGTGCGCTGGAGCCGAGCCGGCCGTGTGTACGCGAGCCGCGCAAAGACTGAGCCTCGAACAACACATCCAGGAAGCGCACGCACCATCGTCCGATCCTTGGTACACGGCATCCGGACGGGGAGTACCAGGCGCCTGTACGCCCAGGGCATACACAATTTTTTTCCCGGTAGACATATACGTATTAGAATATTTTTTCTTAAAAATAGAGAAAGCTAATATTTTTATAGAAAAATCCTTATATGCTTTATATATGTTATTATGTCGTCACATATTGTAGACATATAGAATAGCTACATAGTTCACATGGCACGATTGATCACAACACTTTATACAATAATTAAATGTTACAAATTGTTTTTGTGAAAAAGAAGAAGTTCATTTCGTTGGTGAGTTTGCTAGACGCACACAAAAAACTACCAATAGTTGAGTGGCTATTTGCTGCACATACACTAAAGTGTACCAGGAGGTTGGAGAATTATTGTTTTGCCCACTTTCATCAACTATATTTTTTGATATTTTGCAAAACATGTTTTTCTTTCATAATGATTCATTTTATTTCTCAACTTCTCTTATACATTTTCTATATAAATAATAAAAATATGGACTATAGGCTATTATCGAATGGAAATTAACCCCTTGCTGACTTTAATAAGATATTATAGTCACATATTTTTATGGATCCTTACCAGAAGTCACCAAACTATACATCTAACTCTGCGACACACATATATATAGTATGAAAACGATCGGTTGTGGTTGCTATAGCAACCAATCACAACAACAAAAGAAAGCACAAATAAAAAATAAGTTGTTGTGTTGCTCTAAAATGAAGCGAACATATTAAATATTTGATAGTTATTTCTCCCGTGGCAACGCACGGGCATATTTCCTAGTCAAATCTTACATGAGCCACATCAGCCAACGAAGCGCTAATGTGGCTCAAAATGCTGAACCTACAGCGACAATGATGAACACACGCGACGATTGTTAATTGTCCAACGAGTCGCCAGAAATTTAAAATTTAATTATATTTTTTATTTGAAATTGTCCGTGCATATCTCCAGACTTTGCTACTAGAGAACAACAGTTTGCACAAGAATTTACGCTATTACCAGCAAGGATTTGTCTTAGTCTGCATCCTTCATTTCATATTTAACCTAATTCCAAATTGTAGAAGACTACATAATATTCGAATTGAATAATTATAAGGAATGAATAAAAAGGTAGAGCATGATTTTAGTCTTTTCGAGTTAAAACAAATTTTCTATGGTTTCCTAGTATTAAATCAGATTTTAGTATTTTTAAATGCACATTTTACTCTAGAAAAATATTTGGATAATTTTTGAAAATTTATTTTCACATTTTTTTATAAATTCTAATTGAGCTACCTATGAACCATATAGTCAAGAGAAACCATGAAAGAATAGAAGACCTTGCCCCACCCATGTGGGGTGAGAGGAATAAGAATCCCAATTTTTTTGGATTTTTTTCTTATAAATTTAAACTGAATTTATTTCGTACATTTATTATGAGAAAATCCAGGAGTCAGAATTCCTTACAATTCGAAAGTTCTAAATGGTCCGAGGGGGTGGAAGAGAGGGGTTCGAACCCTCGGTAAAAAAAAAAAATCGCGAAAGCCTGATTGAAGAAGGTGACTCTAAAAATCTAGTTTTCTGATTGAAGAAGGGAGGTGACTTTTTTCTATAACTTTGCATGTGTATATTCGGTTGAGTAGATGCAGTGCTGAGGGAAACCTGTGATATTTTGGCCTGTATGTATATATATGGAATCAGTTGGAGAAATTCCTGTGTTGTTAAGTAGAATTCCAATCCCAGCTGTTTTTTCTCTGTTGCAGTAGTCTGATCCGGGCGTAGAGATGCATCAGAGAAAAACAACGAGGTCCAGGTAACCTTCCTGGGACGGACACCAAATAATGTGGTGCACTGCCCTGTTGTAGCTGATCTCCTGCAATGCAAAGAATTTGTTTCCTAACTTGGAGTCTCACTTGTAACTTTGTATGTAGGCCTGTTGTGTATGTGTGGATGCAGGCATCAGTGTATGTAGTGCTTCTCTAGAGTTTGTCCCCTTGTTTGATTTGCCTTCAAGGTTGTATGTTTTCCAGTTTCATCTGCATCAGAAGACATATACCTTGTAGAGTTGTAGTTCTGCATGCGTAGCTTGGAGGTCCCAATGACGCGGTGTGTATTTAACCATGAATCGAAGAGAACCAATCTCTCCATTAGTGTCTTCAAAAAAATTTCATTCCCCACTCATAAATCTCAATCGGAAAAAAAATTACACGCAGCAGAACTGACATAAACTTGAGATTCTGTCAAGTAATCTGCCTGAATGAGTTTGTCGAAGGAGTCAAAGTGTTTGGTAGTTGACACAATGTAATTGACTGTACCCTATGGTCAAATATATTACTAAACAACAGATGCAAAATAGTTAATTTGTTCAGACCAAGTGACGCTGACATGTGATTTTCAGTTTGATTTATCAAAAATGGCCTGTAAGCTTTGTTGACAATTTATCAGCAGTTCCGATAAAATAAAATTTAGAATATATAGGAAATGTCAAAGAAAGAGTTAACATCCGCATCTGGGACAACCGGGCAAGAAACTTATTATCGTCGATATATTTACCATCTTGTTTTCATCTTCATCAGAATAAAGGGTTAATAATACTAAAAAGTATATATTGATCCTTTGCTCCAATAAATTTCTAAGCATATCAGAACTTTAAATTTGCACATTTGATTATATTTCAGTTTATCAGGGCAAAATCTGGACAATAAGGCACCTGTTTCCTATATCTCATGAATACAATCACACTTTCTTCGCAAGAGTTCGCTGTTTCCTGCCATGTTCCACAACTTTCTCTTCAACATGAAGGCCCTTTCTTCGCCTCACAGAATTCATGAGCTTCTTGGCCAAGTTTGGTCCAATGCTTGAGCCATCACCGAACTCTTCAATCTCCTCCGGAGTCTTCGGGGTAAAGAAGGGGTTCTGAGGGATAACTTCCCAGTGGCTAAATGCTAGAACCGCACTAGCTGCACCTGACGTTCCTTCCTAAGTTTCTCAGGGAAATCAGAGCTTTCGGCAACTGGCAAGTGAGCTTGCACTGTGAACAAAGATGTTCCTTCTTGCATCTCTTCTTTCAGAACCTTGGCCCGACAATCGCCCAGAACAGCAAACGCTCCACCTAACTGCTCCATCGGTGTGGTCAATTCACAAAAGTACATTGGTTCCACTAGCCTTGGCTTGCTCTGAAGAACAGCTTCTCGGCATGCTTCCTTCACTGCAGTAATTACTTGCCCAGAGAACATGTTGTCATCAGAGCGAATTACAACATCCGAGTTGCTGGACACAAGGTAGGGCTCAACAATGAATGCCACACCGCTCATAGGTTCATCACATATGGGACCTGCATTTGTGGCAAACTGAAAACCTGAGACGATGCTGTTCCTTAGCGCTTCAGAATCGAGAGAACATGTTGATGTCTCTGTTTCACTTTCAATGACATTTTTAGTCTCTGCATCAGATACACCCGCAAACCCCAGTCTCTCTGATACATGGCGCCTACCACTCACAAGAATACCTTCCTTTCCATTTGAGCTTGCTGTGACGCCACATTTTGATTCAAAGTCAGGCAAGAGAAGGAAATTTGGTCCAACATGTGAAGGACCTAGGGCCCAGATTCTCTGAAGGTATCCAAGCAACGTCTTCCTATACCTCTCAAGTTTCTCTTTTTCCACTTGTTCAGAGATCGCTTCCAATTCACTGTCAATGGCCCATATCAAGCGCTGCCTAAGCATTGTTGTAGAGTTACCACCATCCTGATCAAGCTGTGAACTTTCCCTGTCGATAATTTGACCAAGTAATTCTTCACTTTCAGCTAGGACCTTAGTCAGTGCATTGGGAAGCCTAATGACTTGAACTCTCACAGTGAATCTCCCATTCGGAGTGGTTCTCTCAACAAACCCCCCGTTGGGCCTTCATGCTTCCCATTAAGGCAACACCTTCTCCTTGGATGGTTTCCTTGAATGACACTAACGGCTTTGAGACCCCCAGCTGGACCTTGGCGAACCTCTCCTGCAAATCGTGGATGCAGCGATCCAAATGTACCTGTCCAGCTGCAGCAAAGGACATGCTCGCCCCTCTGCGAGACGGTGTACACAACCAACGGGTCTGCCTGGTTAAGAAGCTTCAGTCCTTTTACAAGGGCTCCCAGATCAGCAGGGTTGGAGGGCTCAACCGCGACCTTGAGCATCGGAGACACCTGGAACGTCATGCTCGAGAATGGCCAGCAGTTCTTGGTCGACGACAGTGTTGCACTCTTGAGCACGTGTTGGGCAAGGCCCTGGATCGCGACGACGTGGCCCGCAGCAACGCTGGGTACTGGCCTCAGGTCCTGCCCGAGCATCTCGTACAGGCCGTGCAGCTCCACCTCCTGCACATGCTTGCCGCCCGCCGTGTCGTGCCCTTTTACCGGATCATACAGCGGAGACAGGACGAACACCTTCTGCCCTGCACGGAGTACGCCGCTGAAGACCCTCGCGAAGGCCAAGAAGCACTCCCCCTCTGGCTCCGACTCGCGCAGCTCCTCCCCGTTGAGCCCCTTGCACGGCAGCATGGTGTAGGGCACCGCGAACATCTTGGACACGAACACCACGATGGGCGCGCTTGCGCTGGCGCTGCAGGCCGCCACACAGCTCCTCACCAACTCCGCCTCAGCAACAATGCTGCAGGTGTGGCTGGCGGCAGCCGTCGTCCTCTCGGGCATAAGCCTTGCCACTCTGAACGCCTGGGCGGCGACGGGGTCGGGCGTGCACTCGACGAGCATCTCCATGACCGAGTCCGCGAGCGGCAGCCACGCCCGCATGACGGCATGCAGCGACACCTTGGGGTCCTTGCTGTTCAGCTCCCGCGGCGACACCGCCAGCTTGAAGAAGGAGACCACGTTGTCGTCCATCCACTTGGCGCTGTCCGGTCTCAGGCCCCTCTGGTACACCTTCCAAAGCGGCCTGAGCACGTACTCCACGAACATGGGCGGCGGCTGGTCCTCGCCGGTGCCGCTGCCCGTGGCCAGGGGCAGAACCGCCTTCTTCTTCTTGTCTATGTAGTAGGGTCCCCAGAAGCCCATGAGCAGCTTGGACCTGCTAGCGCCGGTCTTCTGGGCGTACAGGTCGGCGAAGCGGTGGATGCGGAAGCCCCAGCCGTCGCGGGCGCAGGCGAAGACGACGTTGCCTTTCTGCGGATGGAACGCGTCGTCCTCGTCCTCCGCGTCGCCGCGGCCGTCTTTGCCGTCCTGGAGCGAGGAGAAGTAGTAGCCGGAGCGCAGCGTGGAGTAGATGGAGTTGACCTCGTCAACGATGCCGCGGAGGCGCGCGTAAGCGTCCTCGGGGAGAGGAGGAGGTCGGTGATGAGGCGGTCGAGCTTGTTGAGGACGAGGCAGGGCCGCAGGCGCTCGACGAACGCCTGGCGAAGCGCCGCGTGGGTCTGGACGCGGACGCCCTTGGCCGCGTCCACGACGACGAGCGCCGAGTCCGAGAGGCGCGCGGCGGCGGAGACCTCGGAGCAGAAGTCGGCGTGGCCGGGGAGTCGATCAGGTTTACGCGGTGGACCCCCGTGGGGTGCGCGTGCCGGAGCGCCACGGAGGACGACTTCATGGTGATGGCGCGCCGCTGCTCCTCCGGGAGGTGGTCCATGAACCGCGCGCTTCCCGCGAGCTTCGGGTGGAGGAGCCCGCTGCCGCCGGAGGCCACTAGATGGTCCGCGAGAGAGGTCTTGCCGTGATCCACGTGCGCAAGGATGCAAGTATTGCGCACGAGGCGGGGGTCCGCCACCGACGCCGCCGCCGGCATCGCGACGCGGCGATTAGGGAAACCGGCCGCCACCGCCTTCGAGTGCCAATTGGATTTCCGGAATTGGGGCTCAGTTCGGTTCGACACGTACGGGGTCGGCGCGCGGCCAGGCCCAGCAGAGGTAGACTCGGTGTCGAAAACTGTCCGAATAGCACCGATGGACTGATTTCAGGAGTCAGGATCGATCCCTATTTTTACCCCTACTATAAATAAAACAGCAAATTTCCGATAAAAGGCAGTTCGGACTTCAAACAAAACTTATATTCATCTAATCTAAAAGTTTAATTTGATGATTATACAGTAGCTAACTAGTGGACTAATGATAGTTGGAAACTGTATCAAAGTTTGATCTGACTTCGTATTTGGATGGGCTAACAAAAGTTGCGCGACTGGTTTTTAGTCTAAATGATCCAAACATGTGTTTAAATTATGAATTTTTTGACAGTATTTTTAAAAACACATTTTTCAAAATTTCACTCGGTAAAATATTTTTATGTCCCAATTAATAAATTTTAAACAGTTTGATGTTCCTTGTGGTTTCCTTTTCATCTATACTAATAAATATGTATAGGAATCGGACTCCATACCAGCACCGGTCCTAGTATTTTGAGGGTCCTCCGGCGAACTCGTTGCGACGGCTCCTTACTCGCTCTGTTCCAAATTACCGGTCGCAGTAGCAAAATGGACGTACCAAAAAAAGTCAAAACTGACTTGTAATTTAGAACAAAGGCAGTAAACTATACTTTTATGATAAAGATCACCACTTTTCATCAATGGTCGTCTTGGTTGTTTGTTAAGTCTATGTCTCCCATACGTCATCAATAACTACAGTATAATGTGAAAAAGAGTGCAAAAAATTCAATTGATAATTAAGTTATCTAAAGGACATGCATATATCAAATCAAGGAGCATGCCATTGACTTGAGATGGAAAATGACTAGTCCCTCCAAACCAAAAAAAGGGTGATGTTTTAGACATAGACAACCCTCTACAAAATACAATTCTGGATACTACATTTCATACTTTTATGAAATATAATTTAGATAATCTTGTTATTTTCAATTATCAAAACTTAGTGCAAATTAAATGCTTTGTAATTAAATAATTTGCTTAAACAATCTTAACGCACGTCACTTATTTGTGATCAGAGAGAGTGAGTATTAATAACAATTGGCTAAAGCAGAAAGGCAACGTATGCTATGGAAACCAGCTTCGTATGAAAACCTGTGCAAACCACAACAAAAAAAGTCATCTAAATTTATCAAAAAAATCACACATGTAAGCGATATGATGATGCACAACCCTGTAAAATATCTTGTCCAAACTCAACTTCGTTTGTAAGATATAAAAATAACAATTTTCATGGCAGAAAAGCTGTCCAATGATTTGTTAGAAATACGTTATTTTTATATCTCACAAACGAAATCGAGTTTGGACAAGATATTTTACAGGGTTGTGCATCATCATATCATCTACATGTGTGATTTTTTTGGTGAATTTAGATGACTTTTTTACCGTGATTTGCACAGGTTTTCATCTGGCTGGTTTCCATAGCATACGTGCCCAAACAGAAAACATTAGATTTGGATGGGCGGTTGATGCATACCTCTTGTTTTGAAGGAAGATATTACGGATCTCATCAATCAGTTGTCTTTCATCTGTGCGGCAGTACTAAATTGGAGCGTTCTTTGCCTGTCGAGATCGATAAGAATGTCTTTGAATATTTTCTCAAAATCTAGTTTTTGGTCAATAGGAACAAAAGTCATGGAGATGACTCATGATGTCGTCAATGGCGAAGGTAGAGGGGCTCAGGCCCCCACCCCCCTCAAAAACGCTGCTGAAATTTTTAAAACTAGGGGAATTCTCCGCTGGCGTTACTGCAGGAATTGCTTCTCAATCGATATATATTATTATTGTTATATACGGAAGGATGAACGTGTCTCCATAATCAATCACTTTATTTGTTTTTTCAACTATATCAATTCCTCGCCGCACAGGCGCATCTTCCTTCTGCTGTAGATGTCGCCGACTCGTCGATGCGTGAGCTCGTGTCCGGCGGAGGTTGCGGGTATCAAGAAAGAATTTAAATAGACTAAAATTTTAATCACTAAGAATTAAAAGATGTATTATATAATAAAAATAATCGCATTGCCTAAGAAGAATGTAACATATACGTTACTACCAAGAGTGGGCAGCAGGATCAAAAAAGCATGAAACTGAGATTATATTCATTGGCATATAGGGTATAGATTATTTAAAATAATGTTTGAATTCCAAGGTGAAAAAATAATGAACGAAAATATTTAAATTGGTTGTAGAGGTTAGAACTTTCGGTAATGGAATAAAATCAAGATAATAGTATTTAGGAACTTTTTTTTTGATCGTTTTTTTAGGAACTTTTTGGTATATGATTTGATGTATTTTGGAAGATAGGGTGGAGAAAGGAAAAAAGATTGGAAAACCACGGAAATGGAAGCGCATCACGTGTCTAGTATCCTATACACAAACAGTAAACAAAAAAATGGTCTACAAATGGACAACACTTTCCTCCCTGACACCACACCCATGAATCATGACCCACCACGGCACCTTCCTGCCTTCTTTTTTTGAAAAAACTTGCTCTATTTATTCATTAACATCAGGTTCAGCGGAATCGCGAACCACCATATCAGTTACAAAACTAGGGAGGGATCAAACCATACATATGGATGACCGGGTCCCAACCAAGACTCAAATGAGCAAGTTCATGAGCACACCTATTACACGATCTAGAAACATGAGCAAATTGCACTGAACTAAAACACAAACTTATCAACTCCCGTGCTTCTCTATATATTACGTAGGCTGGGCACAAGTCCAACGTATCCATTTGGAGAGCATTCACCGTATTAATTGAGTCGGTTTCTAGAATAATCCCGGAGATGCCTTGGCGGACGCTACTTGCAGAGCTGCTACACAAGCTTGGGCTTCGGCACAATCAGCATCATGGACAGCAGCTAGCGACCCAGTTCAAAGACTTATCGTTCTTCCATTATGATCTCTAATTATGAAACCCCAGCCACCTCTTTTTTGAATCGGGAAGGAAAGAGCCATCACAATTCACCTTTAGAATTTCAGGTGGTGGTCGAGCCCTTGTTTTGGTTCTTGCCGGCTTGACCTCACTTTCTTCGTAGCCGGCCTAGACTCTGCGCTAGCATAGTTGCCCGATGGATGATCGGCACGTTTGTTGCACTCCTTCCCCTGCATTCGCTTTATTTCTAGCTTCCCACCGGGCATATAACAGCATAATAACTCGAGGCAAATCTCATCGTTCGGGCCTAGGATGTGAGTCACCACTTCATATGCCGTGCGCTTCGAGCAATATGCATCGTATTTCTTCAAGTAAAGCTTCTCTCCGGTAGTGAACAACATGCTTACATTTGAGGAAGCGGTGTCCCCATCCTCATCCAATCTCCCGATATCTTGGGCACACGGTGTCTATATCCATCCTCCTCCTTTTAATATTCATTTGCAAGGGCAGGCTATTGTGCGCTAATCGCCATAGGAAGTGTTTGATTTTGGGTGCACATTTCAATCTCCAAATTTGTTTCCACACCAGATTCTCTCCTTTACTGCGTGTTGGAGGATTCGCCTTTCTATTTCTTGGCTTCCGGACTGACCAGGTCATGCAAATTGTGATATGCTGATTTCACGGAGAAAATTCCTTTCCTATCAAAATGCCACGCAATCCGATTACGCCATGCCTTGCTGAACCGTGATGGCTAATATGTCCCGCACATCTTCTTCCTAGAAGATGTCACGAACAAGAGCTGGTCCCAATCACCGTCACGGGGTCAATTAGATCGAAACCCGCGAAATTAGATTCCGGCCACGTGGGGTTAGTGGTCTCCTTGTCACGCCTCTAGGTATCCGGGGGTCAAGCGGATATTAATCATACTTCCATCACCCACTCTCCATATCATGCCCTCCCTCATGGCCTTGATTCCCCTCACTATACTTCGCCACGAGTATGAAATTCGGGGCCCTCTACCACATTTAAAAGGTCACCATTTTTGAAGTATTTGGCTCGGAGCACCCGGGCACAAAGGGACTCGGCGCCATAACCAAACCTCCATGCTGTCGAGCCCGGCATTGCAAGGTTAAATAAGTGTAGGTCACTTAAAGCCCAAACCTCCACTATCTTTCCCTCGACACATGGTGTCCCATGAGAGCTAGTGCATCTTGTTCTCATTGTCCTGTTGTGACCACCCGATAGCGGACGGATCATAGAGCTAATCTCATCACATAATGTTTTTGTAAGATCAAAACAAGACATAGCATATGTAGGAATGGCTTGGACCCTTTGCTTTTATTAACACTTCCTTGCACCTTTAGAAAGGAGCTTCTCCTTCCATCCTTGTATTCTTTTCCACACACGGTCTTTTCAAGTATGCAAAGGTTTTCGTCCCGGACCGGCCCATATATATGGGGAGCCCCAAATATTTCTCATTTCTAGCTTCAGTAGAGATATTCAATGTAGATAGCACCTCTTGTCTATCTCTCACATTAGTGTTCTTACTAAACATCACGGAAGATTTGTCTTTGTTGATGGTTTGCCCCAAGCAATTCTCATACAGATCTAGTATATTTTGCGGATGACTTGCACTTCGTTCATTTGTTTTCAGAAGTAGCAAAGAATCATCGACAAACAAAAGATGATTAATACTTCGGTGCTTGAACACGGACTCTAACTCCCTCTAATTCTCCTCTTCCTTCGCCGCATTTAACAAAGAAGAAAATCCTTCAGCACAAATTAGAAACAGATACGGAGAAATTGGATCCCCTTGTCTCAAACCGCGCTCAAGTACAATCTCCTCGGTTAGATCACCATTTAGTTTAACTTTGTAGGAGACAGATGTCACACACCTCATCACCGTGTTGACCCATGTCTCTACAAAGCCCATCTTTAACATCATTCTTCTAAAAAATTCCCATTCAACCCGATCATAAGCCTTACTCATATCTAGTTTGATAGCTGCAAATCCTTCCTTGCCCGATCGCTTATTTTGCAAGAAATGGGTCAACTCATAAGCCAATAAAATATTATCGGTGATCAGTCTCCCTGGTACAAAGGCACTTTGGTTTGGCGATATAATATCAGCAAGTATAGATTTTAATCTATTGGACAACACCTTTGAAATGATTTTATAAACCACCGTGCATAGACTGATTGGCCTGAGGTCTTTAAGCTTTTCTGGACGTTGGACCTTAGGGATGAGAGCCACAATGGTTTCATTCCAGCCACGCGGCATATCCCCGCCTTCTAAAAAGGCTTTTACCTCACGAACAATATCATCCCCAACAATGTGCCAAAATTGCTTATAAAAGAGAGTAGGCATTCCGTCCGAACCTGGTGCTTTAAGGTCTCCAATACCATCCAGCGCTTCCTTGATCTCCTTGCTGGTCACCTCCTTACACAGTGCCTGATTCACCTCCTCAGACACCTTCATAGGAACATGTTGTAGAAGTTCATCCATCCGGTCACCTGCCTGAGATTCAAATAAATTATTATAGTAGTTAGTCACATGCACCCTCATCTCCACTTCATCGGTGACCACTCCTCCCTCTTCCGTCACCACCGTTTGATTTTATTTCTTCTCCGCCTTTTGAAGCAAACGGTGGAAAAAATTTGGAGTTGCGATCACCGTGTTCGGCCACAAACACATGAGCACGTTACGCCAATAAAGGTCCTTTTGATCCTCGAGCTTCTCAGTCTATATTTCAGAACTTGCTCTCTATTAACATTTCTTGCATTCAAGTGGTCCGGCGGCAAGATTCAAGAGCCCTTTTGGCCTTCTTAATCCTTTTCTCCAGATCACCTAATACGTTGCAATTCCAGTCCCACAGATCCGCCGCAACATCTCGGACTGCATTCTCCACTTTAGCACCACGAATATTCATGGACAGCTTCCACGCATTCTCCACAATGGGTTCACATAACTCTTCTTTAATCCATCCTGCTTCAAATCGAAAAGGAGGCTGCCCCCTCCTAACATGATTATTGATTTGTTCATCGGTTACTAAAATTACTGGCCTATGATCTGAATGGCGATGATCCCCGTTTTTCACTCGAAGTCCAGGAAAATGAGATCGCCACTTTGTATTAGCAACAGCTCGGTCCAGTCTTTCTCTTATGTACCCTTCGTACCTATGATTATTATTTCTCCATGTGAAAGCATCGCCCTCAGATCCAAGATCAGTCAAAGAACAAATTTCCAGTGCCTTCTTAAATTTATCCATACAACTCTGGGGCCTTGGCTCACCGCCCTCCTTTTCCCATCCCATCAGCACCTCATTGAAGTCACCAAGACATAGCCATGGCCGCTTCCTTGTTGTGTTCAATGTGTGCAAAGCACTCCAGGTTAGATCTTTGTGCACAGGATCTCCATATATCCCTGTCAACCTCCACACAAATCCATTCTTCTCCTCCACCTCGGCATCAATATACCTTTGAGACACTGTATGTACATGCAAATTTTTGATCTCCTTCTTCCAAAAGATTGCAAGACCACCACTTTTCCCATTGCAATCCTTTGCCACCATGTTCGTCATTCCTAATTTCCACCTAAAGATTTGGATCCTACTCTGTCCATTTTTGTTTCAGACAAGAATAGGACGTCGGGATCTTCCTCCTTCTAAAGGTTCGAAGGCCTCGAACCGCGGGCGTTCGAGTCCCCGGCAGTTCCACGCGATAATCTTCATTGCTTCTCGCAGGGCGATCCGTCGGCCCAGCGTTCACTTGATTACCCAACGCCACATCTTCGCCAAGCTTGCCACCGTCACTATATTTTGGTTTCTTTGCTCCCTCAGATTCAAGTCCTTCATCCGAGGATAATAACCTCTTCTTTGCATCAATCTCCATTTTGTCATCATTTTTATTGCTTGACCTTGGAAGTCTCTTGAAAGTTTTATTTGGATTCTTCCGGTCATCCTTCCGTGCCATCTCCTTTGATGCCTCGTGTACTTGGGTACCGTCGCCATTGTTCATATGATTTTCAACCACCCTTCCTTCCACTAACCCTCTTGTTGGCTTATTCTCTATTGCTCCCAGTCTTTGGAAAAGTTTTCGTTGGGTTTGTGATCTCCTTTTCACTCGCACCGCGGTGGCGTTTCAGATTCTTTGCTTCTTGAATCACTTCGCCTCCACGAAGTCCCATCGCTTCTAGGCAGTCCACCACCATAGTCTCCACCGCTTCCCCGGTATGAGAAGGTTCCCCTTCCCGTGTGGCCCCTCCCGCCATCTCGGACCCTCTGTTGTTGACCCCATTTCGAATTGGTGCTCAAAGCGAAGATCTTTTTCCAAACGTACTAGTTCCCCTTTCTTCGGTTTGATCGAGCATGACCTTTCGTATGCCCAATTATGCCACAAACATAGCGAAATCCGGCAAGTGTTCATATATCAACGGACACCATCGATCGGGACCTCCCTCCTCAGTTACCTTTGTCACACCACGCATTAAGGGCTTCCTAATGTCCATCCTAATCTTCACCCGTAACACACTTTGCATGTCGCCATACCGTCTTCACCTACATCTGCTTCCATGAACTCTCCAATCTCATCTCCGATCACCTCTGCTGATTCCTTTGACATCATCCCGGTAATTTTGTAACTTCATTACCCAAATTGGAATGAAGGAAAAATCAATTTCTTCTAGAGTTTTTGATCCATCGTAGTCGACCATCACTAGAAGATCATTTGAGAGCATCCATGGCCCTTCCTCGAGCCTTTTTTTTCCCGTCGCTTGAAGGAAAGCTGAATAAGAAATGGTTTGTCTCTCCTATCCTTGCATTCCACACCACGGATCGAACACCAAATCCTCCCAAGCGATTGGACCAACGCCTCGGAGGGAGCGAGGTTTCTCGAGAGAAGTTTACCAATAGCCTGCGGCAACATTTTGTTCCCTTCTCCACCCTCCTAGACCTTCCAATGCGAGGCGCTTTTCCTCTCTGCTGCGGACAACTTAAGATTTCCCATCAACTTTGACACATCCTCCATCACCGGCACCTAGTGACTGCAACACCAGTGATTTTGGACGCGGGGCACTAAAAACCACCTCATACCACCTTAGTTACCAAGGAAAAGGTGATTTTGCTACTGCCGTTACATTTGTTACCAACAAAGACACGGCTATGCGTTTTGAAACTCCCGAGATCCCACCACTTCCTAGTGACGGCACCGCCTTGCGGTATTTTCTTTTTTTTTTCCTTTTCTCACCGCCTTACGGGAGGAGCTATCGAGAGGATTCTCGGTCGTACAGATTCACCAAGGCGTACACGCCACGGTTCTTTCTTGGGATGTTTCTCGAAATGCCGGGGAAACACCGGCAGCGAGCCCGCGGGAGTTCGGCGGAGGCGGAGGACCGGAGGCGGTGTCTAGGACCGGTGTTTGTCGGGGGCCGGCGGCCGAGGACAAAGGTCGCCCGAAGGGCGGCGGACGCAGCGGCCGGGGGTAGTAGGGGACGAGCACACTGCCGGTGGAGGGCGGCGGCGTGGGCGACCAACACAAGCGGGCGAAACGCAAGCTGCAAGACAAGAATACGCGCGTACAGTACAGAGGCCTGCGGCGCCAAGGAGCGGCGTGCGAGGTTATCAACGCGGGGGGGTGGCGGGATGCGAGGTGGAGGGGAGACGGCGCCTTGCGAAGAGGTGGCGATGGGGGTTCGGGCTGGGGATGGGATGATGCGGCTGCGGGTGCCGATGGCGGGGAGGTGGCGAGCCTGTGTGGTGGTCGGGAACGGCGAGCATTTGGTGGTGGAGACGGCAGAGCTCGGTGAAAGGTCCTAAATGGCTAGAGGGGGGTGAATAGCCTAATAAAAATTTCTACAAAACACTAGACAAACTTGTTAGAATAACAAAAGGCGATAAACGCGTTTGCTCTAGCTCTACTTGTCGGCAAGCCTCCTATTGACAATTCTAGTTGCTATGATCTCTAGTTCACACACAAAGGCTAAGTCGCTACTTTACCAACTAGGTGAATAAGCTAGATTACTCTAAACAAGGCTAAGCAACTAGCAAGGCTACTCAAACTACACTATCTATGAAAGTAATGCAAGAGTGTAGAAGAGTTATACCACAATGTCGAGGCTAGTCAATCCAATCACCAAGATGACACAATGAGATAACCAAATCGTTGCCAATCACCAAGGGACAACAAGAGACAAGTGGAGACAATGATTTATCCCAAAGTTCACTTGAGCACCCGTCAAGCTACGTCTCCGTTGTGTCGACCTTCTCACGTGTGGGTCGGTGTGGAGCTCACTCCAAGCCAAATGCCTTTAGGCTTACCGCACCCAAAGCAAATGAGAGGTACTCACCGACACGAGTAATGTATTATCTTGCAATTCGTCGTCCCGACGAGGATGCACGGTCCTCTCACAAATCACCGGAGGTGGCCAAGAACAATCACCAACTCTTGCCAACGCCTCCACCAATCACCAAGCCGGCTAGGGGTGGTGCTCCACAAGAGCAACAAGAAATCCACCGGCTCACAACGATCCTCAAGCGCCACTAGATGCAATGATCAAAGCAAATGCACTTGAATCACCTCAACTCACTAGAATGGATGCTCTCAAGCAAAGGCGTGAGGAGGAGGATGAGTGCTCAGCTCTAGAGATGTTAGGATTGATTTCAAATGTCCAAGAGAATACTTAGAGCCGGCCAAAGGGGTATAAATACCCCACACCACGAAACGTGGCCGTTGGGGTGCAATCCACGCACAAATCGGCTGGCCGGACGCGGCCGGACTCACCGGTGAGTCCGGTCGGTGGGTCCGTCACAACCGACAACCCCAACCGGATCGCCGACCCGAAGCTGCCGGCGGGGTCGGTCGGCAGCGTCCGATCGGTGCTTCGGTCGGCCAAGAGGAAGCTTCGGTCGGTGCGTCCGGTCGCTCCTCGGCCGATCCACCGAAAAATTGCTCTCGCGGGACGCACTCACGGGCGTCCGGCCGATTTCCGTGCTTCCGGTCGAGAGTCCGGTCACGGGTCGGTCGACTTCGGCGGCGAATTTTTCGTCATTTCTCGGCCGCCTTTGCTTCGACATGCTATCCACCAAGTGTACCAACTTGAGAACAAGGACTAGCATGTTTTTACCACCACGATGCATCCGGGCGCAATAGAAAATAGACGTTTCATTTTCTCAAAAGCGCCGAATCCGCCTCGCAAGCTCGGCGGGAGGGTGACCCGTACCCAAACCCATCTCAACCCTGCAACCATCGCCGCCAAATGTGCCAACACCACCATGTGTACATCACCATGTGCTCGTGTGTTAGCATTTTCACAATCAATTTCGAAAGTTGGGTTAGCTCTCTAGGTTAGAATGCATGCAAATGATTTTGAACCTAGAGGCACATGAGGATCGATATATGCGATAGTTTTCCCCTCTTTATAGTACGGCTTATCGATCCTATAATCACTCACACCCTCTATGGTGTCTTGAGTGTAAAATCAAAATGGCCCTATGGATATACCTTTGCCTTGAGCCCATTTTGATCCACCATCCACTCCAAGTCATGCACTTGATCATCATTTGAATCATCTCGATCCATCCACCATGACCACCATGCATCGTCCTTGGCTTGACCAATCTCCAACTAACACAACACTTAGCATAGAGATTAGTCCTAAGGATGTCATCAATTAGCCAAAACCAATCTAGAGATCTTCACTTTCGACCCTTTGTCACCAAGCCATGCTCCATCCTGTTTCCTTGGCGAGGGCCATGGCGGCGACGCCACCGGAAGATGGCGATCCATCCTCTTCACTCGTCGTTGTTGCTCTACCCGGCCCGCGGCATCGCTCCGCCCGTCGTCCTCGTCGATCGTCGGCAGCATGCCTTGCTCCGTTGCTCTGCTGGACGTCGTGGTCGCTTCGCCCCCAACCGGACACCATCCGCCGCTCGCCTCGGCCGGCCTCCGTCCTCATCGCTTCGCTTGGGTCAGCCGCCGTCCTTGTTGCCGGCGGCGCCGGGGCCTTCCTCGCGCCCCGATGCCGCCCGGAGAACATGTCGGCGCGAGCGCGCGAGGGAGCCCGGCGACTTCGTCGACCACCGGGATCTCGGCGGCCCCGAACCGCGAGGCCGGCGCGGCTCGAATCGGTGTGGCGGCGGAGGCCGGTCGGCGCCGCTGCCGGTGGTGAATCCGGCGCTGAGGAAGCTGCGTGGCCGCAGGCTGCCGGCGGCGAGGAACTGCGGCGCTGCGTGGCTCCTCCGCTGCGGTGGGCAAGCGGGAGCCGGAGTGAATGGACGATGAGGCCGGAGAAGAATTTCCTGCCGTGGTGGGCAAGCGGGAGCGGAGTGAATGGACGATGAGGCGGAGAAGAATTTAAAGGCCCGATCGGCGTGCTCTCTTAATGAAACGTGATTCGGTGGGCAGCAGTTTGGGGTTTTTTAACTTCTTGCCACTCTTACGGAGGCCACTCCTTCAATAACCATTCTTATATGAGCCACTACAAAATTGCCCCGAAAAACACTAACCCTCCTACATATTTGCCACTTTTGCTGATGTGGCGAGCCATGTTAGCGCTCCAGCGTGGCAGGGTTCATTTGACAGCTTCCTAGGCGTGGAAAAAGACAAAACTGCCCCTCTTCTGTTTCCTCCCACGCAGGCATACAGCCGGCCCATCCCAGCGCTGTGCCAGAGCACCCAGGCGCCCTGCCGCCCAGCTCTCAGGTACCCAGCCACCTTATTTTTGCCATGTACATGTGTGGCCACTCGTGGAGGAATGCAAAAGAGAGAAGGAAATATTTGCCATGTGATAGCCGTCGTGGAGAAATGCAAAAGAGAGCAGGAAAATACGTACGTGCTCCTCATGTACATGCGTGGAAGCAGAAAGCTGGTTTGGCCCCGTCGTCGTATGGGCAAGCTTCCGAGAGCAAGCTTCCTCAAATAATGCGATCGCTAGCTAGTATCGTTGCCGCTCAATCTTTGTGGCCATGTTCGTTTACGTGAGGAGAAAGCTCCGGTGTCCGCCAAGATGCTCCCGACGAGGCGCTGTACTTCGAGGAGGAAGAGAAGAGGGATGACAGTGCCACTGCCACAAGACCGGTGGCCTCGTCTGCTTCGACGGCGGCGAGGAGGTGCGGCTGGAGAGCCTCCTCAAGGCGTCCGCCGAGGTGCTCGGGAAGGGCGTGTCCCGGAGCACGTACAAGGCGGTGCTAGAGGACGGCATCGTGGTGGCTGTCAAGCGCCTCAGTGCGCTGCAGTTCCCCGCCGCCGGTCAGAGCAAGGCTTTCGACCGTCACATGCAGCTTGTTCCCGGTCTGGACTGGACGGCGAGGAAGAGCATCTTGTTCGGCACGGCGCAGGCCTGAACTCCATCAAACGTTCTCGCGCGGCCGGTGCTGGTGCACGCGAACGTGAAGCCGTCCAAAATCCTCGTGGACGAGCGCGGCGGCGCGTGCGTGTCCGAGTGCGGGCTCATGCGCTACGCCACCAACATCCAGCAGTCCATGACTCCGCAGGCCGGCCGGACCCGGTGCCCGCCCAAGCTGTTCCTGGACGCAGGAGTCAGGGGTGGTTGAAGATGAAGCTGACCGGGATCAGCAACCACGGACACAGGAAGAAGGGGTGGTTGAAGATGAATCTGACTAGTGGGACCCACATGTCAATGAACAGAAGAAGAGAAATACATGGGCAAATAGGTCTTTTCCGGTGCCAAGTTGGGGCTCCCAAGCACGCTGGCCATGTTGGCACGCCCATGTGGCTCGCCACGTCGCGAAAATGGCAAATATGTAATGGTATCACTGTTTTGTATGGCAAATATGTAATGGCTCATATAAGGATGGTTATTGAAGGAGTGACCTCCGTAAGAGTGGCAAATAGTTAAAAAACCCGCAGTTTTTATATCAAAAGGGCATCATGATTGCAGCCATGGGTGGAGGCTGGCTGTTCGTGGATGGTGCTAGGAAGGAGAAGGGGCAGCGGGCAGAGAAAGCAGCGAGAAGGAAGGGGAAAAGGCCGCCCACGACCGCGAAGCGGAGAATGCCATCTAGGATGCCTACGTGTCCTATCTGCATGTGCAGAGAACTCCCCTAGTGGCCTTCATCTATATAGGGGTTATAGATTTTGATTTTTTATGGTATTCTTTTAAAAAAACATTTTTCAAAATGTCACTGGGAAAATATTGTTATGCCCCGGTTAATAATTTTAAATAGTTCGATGTTCCTTATTGATTTCCTTTTTATTTTTTTATTTTTTTTACGGACAGAGAAGAAGTATATATTAGATTATAGCTGAGTACATCGATCTGTTACATGCACTTTGGAATACATTAAGTATATCTAGATCCTTGTCTAAATTGTACTCACACTTTGAATGACAACAAATCTCAACTCCAAACCTATATGATGGTTCATATAGATAACCGCCTGAGCAAACACTTTCGACAAACAACCCGAGAACACGCCGCGAAACGGCACGAAAAACAGATGACCAACGGGCGGCCAACACTCTGTTGGTGGAATTGAGGAGCTTCTTCTTTCTCATGTCTTCCTTCTTCTTCTTTCTGCCACCGAAGAATAAAGAAGACTGTTCTGAAAACTATTCTCCCTAGTTCTCCATCGTGGCCATATCTAACCACGACATATCTATATCTATACTAAAAAGGTAAACGTGCCCCTGTGTCCGAGAGAAATCTAATACCTATAGGAATTGGACTCTGGACCATCATGAGGACATAGACGTGGCTACGTAGGGGCCAAGCGGGGACGATGGCCCTCCTTGCCATGCGATTTTTTACGAAGGTCCACATCTACAACCGCACGTAAATGTTGCCGAGTCCGAGAGCAAGGCCAACAACATCGGGGTCAGCCCCGTCACCAAGACAACAATTTGGTGCCTTTGCCTCTACTCCGTCGCTCAAAGCGTATGTGGGGGGAAGGAGCGCAGCGCCGGCGGGGACTACGCCTAGTGTGGACCTCATCTACGCCTACACCGGGTGGGACTACAGTAGATTTGGCACCCCTTAATTACTGATCAAGCTCCGTCGTGATCACATATGAAATATGTAGGGCGCAACCCAATACCATACATCCACTCCATGTAGCACCTCCTCTCCAATCACATTTAGGGTCCTGTTTGGTTCACGGGATGGGGACTAAATGAAACTAAAAATTAGTTCCTACTCTCTCCAAAGAGTCTATTGAAATAGAGACTTATTGGGACTAAAAATTAGTCATTAGTCCTCATGTTTGATAATTTAGGGACTAAATAGGACTAAAAGTTAATCCATAGTCCCATAGAAACCAAACAAACCCTTAGTCCTCGTTTCATAGGATTCCTTGGTGTTCCTACTCTTGCTACAATTGACAGATAAGCCAAAACTAATGAGGCCAAAGCAAGTTTCTTCATCGGTTCCCACCTCATTTTGTGAGCGGACAGAAAACTAGCTCATTTGAATACAAGTATATACTTCCTCTGTCTCCATTTAAGTGTCATTGGGGTTGGGCACGGGAATTAAGATAGAAAGCTGCGACATGAACACACCTAGTGACAATGATTGATGGCATGTAGTTTTTTTAATCCACAAATTTGTGCGATGGTGGTGGCCTGGGCCTTGTTTAGATGGCTAAAATTTCTAACCCAACTTCTAAGTTTTTCCACTCTCTCTCCATCACATCACATTAAATACATCAAAAGGCATATGTTTGGAGTATAAAATGTAGGTTAAAAAAATAACTAATTACACAATTTAGATGTACATTACGAGATAATTCTTTTGAGCTAGTTACCTCATGGTAGGATAATATTTACCACAAACAAATGAAACGTGGTACAATGTGCTCTGAGAAGTTCCAATTGTGCTTTTTGCAAATTTTTTTGACATCTAAACAAGGCCCCTGGTGGGTGAATTTTTGTGCGGCGGTGGTGGCCTCGTGGGTGACGATGTGAGGGACCTGGTGGGTGAATTTTGTGCGGTGGTGGTGGCCTTGTGGGTGACGATGCGAGACACAAAGATAAGACTGCCTCCGCTCCATGCTGTACCACCCTAGCGTCTTTGTAGGCAATAACATTTTTTTTTTTTTGAAGCGGCGGGCAAGCCGGGCATATATTAATAAGTAGAAGAGTAGAGAATTACATGCGCAAGCGCGCAAAACAACTTCCCGCATTGCCAATTTGTCAAAGCGGGCGAGGAACTTGAATTGACTAGTCACACTCTAAAAACAAGCGAAGAGCGTCATCTAGGCGCGACCGGTCATGGAGACTCCCCCATACGTCTCCGCCTCGCCCGCAATTGCAGCCCGGCGCCCGCAAAGCTCCATGTCATCAAGCCTCGCAGCCCGTAACGCATTGACCGCCTTCTCGGGTAGGTCCGTCCGGTTGCCAATGTAGCTTGTGATTGCAATGTCGGACACCGACGACCCGCCATTGATGAAGTCCGCTCACGGCGCAAGCTTGATTTGGGCACGTTATGCCACCCGCCACGCAGGAAGGACGAGCGCTTGACGCGACTGGCTAGATTGTGTGGGAGCTAGTGGCCTTTCGTCTCCTTGACTGCGGGGTGTTGATATTTCTTACACGATCCAAATTAGGAAGGCGAAAGTAATATATATGGGATATCTATCTAATCATGTTAGCTTGGATATGGGATTAACCTCATGATCCAACAAAGCGGAGTTAGGCGGTGTTAGTAGTGGGATGTAAACTTAGCATCATAATCCATAGTGGAGTTAATCTCACGAGGTATGTACTCAAGGTATACCACTCATTTCTAGGCATTACCTATACACTAGTCCGTCACCCTAGCAATAACGCTCAAAGAAATGCGAGGCATGGTATTTGTTGATTGGCCTTGATAAAAGAATGAACATGATATCGCAGTTTACGAGATAGAAATACCAATTATAGCACTTCAGGGAGTAATCCGGTATTGTATTTATATTTTACCACGAGGGAAGGGAGTCTATGGAAAGTAGAGAAAGGATATCTAATGATTTATGAAGTGATTTATTTATGAGATCCACTTACGGTTGTACAATGCTTGAGTAGCCATATGCATCTAACATTACTCAACAAAGTATAAGTCACGGGATAAAGATAAATATATAAATGATAAATAACCAAGTCTAAGATCATCATATGCCACTAGTATCATACGAGCAATTAGCATGTTATAGAAAGAACAGAATGAATATTCCTAAGATACTCCTAATCATATATGTCAAATGAATACTACAATTAGTGCAATACATCTAGCTATCATGGCAAGGTTGGATTACTTCTACACATGGCAAGCATTACCAATAACAACTAAGGACGAAACTTGATCATTACCGTAATTATAAGCTCGACTAGTCCTACATTCGGAGGGTGGATTCCAAAGGACTCAACAGATTTGTCATTCCCGCGATCTACCACACGGCCCGGAATATAGGGTGCAATTGCGAGATAAACGTTGTATAAACACCACGTTTACACATTGCTTATCACCCACATAGTGATCATCTATATGGATGCTATACAATTCCATGCATAAAATATAAAGCAATCTTACTAAACTAAACATATATAATCATAGCAAGCATAAACACATATCAATAAGAATATAATAATTATAAAGATCAAAGCCATAACAATTGTATTCTAAATATAATAGGACTTACAGATCGAATATAAGAGAGAAGTCTCAAGAACGATGATCCTTGCTACTTCTTGACTATCGGGAACTCAAGATGAACTTGATCTTCAACTAGAACTAACTAGTTAGCTAGCTACTTCTAGTATGATGAACTAGGGCTTAGGTCTAGACTTGGTTGGACTTGATGGGTATGAGTTGATAATGAATATGATAATGAAATTGATTATAGCCACAGGGTCATTTGGTCTTCTTATATAGTACTTGGCGATGAGCGTGAACCCTTGGATCAAACCGACCTTCAACAACGGTGTAGATACAACCTCAAAGTGGGTAGTAAACCGTAGAAGAAATTTGAGGGCCATTGGGTGGGACCCACACGGCGGCCGCCGAGGTCTGTCTTTCCTCGGCCTACGGTTCTTTACGGTGTTCTCTGGTATCTTCTAGAATGTTTTAGTCCACTTTTCGGGTTGAGTTACTTCACGGTCAAGTCTTGTCATCATATGTCTTGTATATTCGAAACTTTCTCCATTCTTCTCGGTATTTATCTATCAAGTCCCTGGAAAGTCACAGAATACCAAAACTCGTGAAAATACATTAGTTAGACCCCTAGACTTATGTTTGGTCTTTAACTTGAGCCCTTATTTCATGTTAATTGACTTATAATATTATGCTATAACGAGGTGTCAACACGGGGCTGCTTCTCAACGGCGGAGGTGAGGCCGACCTTGGTAGCGGCGGCTCGGGAACCTTCTGAACATCTTCTTACGAAGGATGCGCAAGCACTGTTGTCCTCTGTCTCGGTGCATTCATCGGCATCCCTGCTCCTGCCCGTCCACCTCCTCCTCCTCCGAGGGGGTGTGGCCAAGGCGGCGGCTCAACATCTCGCACCTCGGGCCATCTCGGGGAAGCCTCGGCCGGGGAGCCCGGCCTCCAACGACGCTTCTACCTCCAGAGCTCGATCGGTGTAGAGGTTGGGAACCCGACCACCCGGTGCTCGTAACCATGGCGAGCTGAGCCGCAAGCTCCTCCAACATAGGGTCAACCGATGCGAAGGCTCCTCCGCCACGCAATGCACGGACATCCGAGGCTCAAGCTGGCGCAAAGTGGCGTGTAGCGACCGACGTCGACCTCCACCGTAGAGGGGCTGGCGCAACCTCAATGGTCATGCTGCCCTCCACCACGGGGCGTACTCCTATGTCACGGCGTCGCCGGTTCAGTCTGTAGGCGCCCTCGCACGGCCGCCTCCGAGCTCGATAAACCGCCTTGGATGACATGCTAGGAGCGGGTGGTCGACGATGTGAGGCCGACTGCCGCCCTTATTTACCCGATGGCACATCTGGGGGCCGCTGCACTCCCGGCAAGGTGTGGTGGAGACCATGGCAGCGAGGCAACATCTGAGGGTCTGGCATTGCGCGACACGGTGGTCGGCGAGACAGCGAGCGGCGGCCGATGAACGCCCCGGCCGGATCACTCGTGGGCGGCGGCTGCGTCCTCCGTTACATCCGGCGCGCACTGGCTGCTCTTTGTTCCTCCACGGTTGGTCCAGGTCTTTGAGGGAGCACAGCGCCAACCATGTCGGCGTCGGGTAGTCGCCCGTCGCTGACCCCCCAGCCGGTGGTGGGGCGGGGGATTCGGCCCCGGCGTGGTCGCCCGGCGCCGTCATGCCCACCATCGTTGGAGGCTCGTCGGCGCACAATGCGCTCGCCAGCGGCGAGCAGCGGCCTTCGCACCCAGCCGGCGGCGGCGGCGGCGGCGGCGGTGGTGGCGGGACGTTTGCGCCCATCGCCGGGCCTATGCGCGGAACCAAGCGACTGGCGAGCGTCGGCGTTGACGCCCAGAGCCAACTTTCGCCGCCCACCAGTCGTGTCGGCGGTCGAGCATATCGGGGTGGCCGGCGCCAAGGCCGGGGAAAACGCGACGAGCCGCAGGAGGTAGGGGTCGACCAACAAGCTCCCCACATCCTCCTCGTCGTTGGGCTTCCGGCGACAAGGCATCGGAGGCGGCGACGAGGGGTGGAGGCGTGGGGAGGGGCGACGACGATGGCGGCGGAGCCCCGGCCATCCCGAGGCCTTGTGGTCGTGACGCATCGGCATTGGCGCCGCGCCTGGCGATGCGAAGCGGCGGTGTCGGGCTCGGGCTCCGCGGATCTGGCGGAGCATGCGGATCCGGTCGAGGGGAGAGGAAGTGGCGGCCGGTGCTGGCCGCCCGGCCGGCGGCGACGGCGGCCGTGGAGGCGGCATGGAGGCGGGTGGGGATGGAAGGAGAGGGCGTCGGCGGGTGCGGGCTCTGGCTGGTGGGATGGAGGTGTGGTGGGGATGGGGGGGGGCGGCGGCGGGTGTGGGCGCGGAGGGGGTCCGCCCCGGGGGCGGCGGGGCGGCGCGGAGTCCATGCGGTTGCGACGACCAAATTTAGGCTTGTAGGCAATAACATTTATTTATTTATTTAAAGATAAGTCCACCGTAGCTTGGACGACATTCAAAAAGGTGACAGAGGGAGTACTATTCTAGCTAGGATCGATGAAGCTCATAAAATGACCCAACTTTTTTCATTGTATTAGAGCCCCCAACTCTTTCTTTTCTTTTTTTGAGATTACACAAGTACAACTTAGATGCTCAACACGCACGCACAATCACCCCTATGAACACACGACGCAAACCCTACCCCTATGAGCACCTTCGAAGGATTGAGCGGCAATCTTGAAGTTCACAAAGTCACCACGGGCGCCTCGTTGTCGACGGGGACGTCGCTTACCACTTGTCGTAGCGCCGAAAAATCCTGAAATAAATCGAGGATAATGTGTCGCACTTCGGATTTGAACTACGGGTGGGAACCCCCAACCAATGGCCTTTGCCATTCTTGTGAGCCCCTTGACAACTATTTTTCTTTTCAATGCAATCACATGCTGATTTGAGTTCGTTTTAAAGCTACGTTATATTCCATCGGTGTCTTCAAAAGCAATAAATAACACACTAGAGTCAAACTTTGTTCACCTTATGAAATAGTAATAAAATAGGTTTCAATAATAAGTTTAATCATCGATGTCTCCACTCACTACTCGCTCACAACCAACCCGCATGTAGAAAGGTGGAGTAGTAACCGACCCGGTAAGTGTAGGGACGGTAGAGGTATGCACTATTTTCGGCTTTTCTTATAGGCAACATATGCTATGGAAACGATTTCTTGTGAAAACCTATGCAAAACCACGATAAAAAAGTCATCTAAATTTACAAAATAAATCATACATATAGATGATATGATGATGCACAATCCTCGTAAAAATATCGTGTCTAAACTTCGACTTCGTTTGTGAGATATAAAAATAAATTTAGATGACTTTTTATCGTGGGTTTGCACAGGTTTTCATAGGAAGCCGGGTTTCCATAGCATACGCTGCCTTTTCTTATACACGCCGGAAGCTAGAACGATTCTTTTAGTTCTTTTTACGGACGGAGACAGTAGATTGCTAGGTGTATGTTGCACTCTACTTGCTTGTGATTGAAAGTTACGATGTAGTAACAACACAAAGGGGGGAAAAGAGAAAAGGTAAGTGAAATTGATTAAACCTATCGTTATTTTTTCCATGTTATTACCTTCTATATTTCTATGAAATCGTTTTTTGTAAAGAAATTAGGTCTAAAGTTCGTCATAGGTGTCGGGTTCCGGCTAGATTGGGCCGGAACCCGACACGTGAATTGGGAAGATTGAGGAAGGAGAGGCGGATGGCGATGGTGGTGGTGGTGGTGGTGGCGGCGGCGGCGGCGGCGGGCGTATACAGCTCGGGCGGGCGGCGCGGGCCTTTGTGGCGGGGCGGGGCGGGGGGGCAGGGGCGAGGGAGGGAGAGCGGAGAGATTGGGATAAAATTTCTTTATTTGCTTATTACCCCGAAAAAGATTACAGACCCCTTACTTATATAGCCCGGCTATTGGGACTTGTATCTCAAGCAATCTCTCTAAAGGTTTCCTTATAGATTGGAATACCTTTTACAAGCATGTCCTATTTATTTATTTCCTAATAAGGGTCTCCCTTATAGATGAGATAGCCCCTTGCACACCAAAACACCTAAAGATAATCCTAGATATTTTCCTCCTTTTTCTACGAATTAGTTGCCGAAGAATCCGCGGAAGGGAGGGGGCGGCCTTGTAGCGCAAGAAGCCCGAGGAGGCGGCCCGGCGCCTTGGGCGATGGGCCCATCCTCCGGCCCTATTTCTGGGTCGTGACATCTCCCCCTTCTCCGACCAGGGCGCGTCCTCATGGCTGGATGAAAGTCCATTGGTGACACGGGTGGAGATCGGCCGCCTGGAACAATGAGCTCGACACTGTAGCATGAGTCGCCTCGTCTTGGGTTCCCGAGGATCATGTTGTCCCCGGTTCGCTTGGGATCAAACTCCGGGAGATAGTGAAGGTTGTCGATGTAGCCGTGGAGGATGTAGCGGTGCACCGCACGTCCTGGCGTGAAGCTATCCGACGACGGCGCAAAGCAGGAGTTCCCTTGGAACGCCCACATCTAGGTGGCGATGCACCATGTCGCGTGGGGGGCTCTCCAGAACAAGAAACGCTCATTGGGTGGAGCGTTGACGAAGAGCCGGAAGTAGACGCCCGGATAGTGATGTCGCCAGTAGGAGGAGTAGCGACCAAGTTCAACATCGTCTGCGTACATGAAGGAGCCGACGTCGAGACGGGGAGGCGAGAGGCGGTGAGCGGCCCTCTCGGATCATAGGCGATGTGGACATTGTTGACGCGGTGAAAGAGGCGATCCATGCCGTTGAGGGAAGGCGACTACCGGCCGGGCCGACGTGGTGGCGCCAAGGCGATATATGCCGTAAAGAGTATGGCGGTCGGTGCGGTGAATTTTGGCTCCGTCGTGTAGGCTCCCAAGGCGAGGAAGTTAAATCTGCGAGCTCCATGCTGAAGCAAGGCCTCCGGTAAGTCCAGCGGTAGTGGAGAGGAGGCCGGAAGGTAGAAGCGGCCGTCGAAGAGGAGGAGACCGTCTTCGAGTGTCCAAGGCTGGAGCAAATACGCCCGTGGTGACGTCAAGGCGATGCGGCGTAGGTGCGATCCTCCAATGTAGCCTTTGGCGTAGGCGGGCGAAGACTCCGGCGGATGTGTCGTAGAGGTCCAAGGCGGCCGCATGCCTCGAACGTTTCCCAAGCCGAGTCGCGGCGCACGGATGCCAGCGAGATGCTGGCCGGAGGAGGCCGGGGGCGTGGGCGCGCCTGCGAGGGGTGGAGCTGAGGTGAGCGTGGTCGAGGCGACCCCTCCCGGTAGTACTACAGCTCGTGGGTTGCGAGAGTCCCCGCCCGCAGCGTCGAGCTTGCCGGCCAAGGCATGCCAAGGATGGCGTCGACGCCCCGCCCGATGGCATGATGTAGGCGTCGATGTCGGAAAGGTGCCGGGCGTCGGCGTAGTGGCGCGCCGGTGGCGGCGTGGCACGAGACGCGGGCGGCCGGTGCTGGTGACGTCGACTGCGCATTGGCGAGTCCGAGGGCCCGCCGTGGTCACCACGCGGGGTCGATGTAGTTGTGCGTTGCTCCCGAGTCGACGATGATGTTGACGCCCGTTCTCGAGATCATACCGACGAGGTAGAGAGAATGAGCACCACGTCTGGGAGTTGGGGTCCCCGGTGAGGGACCTTCGATCGGTGGCTCCTCTTTGACGTCCGTTAGTGGGGCGTTTGTCATGTCGTCGGTGTAGTCGTTGAAGATCGTGATGTCGAAGAGATGCTTGCACTTGTGACCCCGTGAAAACGGCTCGTCACGGTTGAGCGAGAGACCCGCCTTTGCGTCGCTCCGTCATCTCCTCGGTGTCGGCGCTTGAACAAATGTGTAGGTGCTTCTTTGTGGAGCGGCTGGGGGGCGGCGAGCGAGGGCCATGGGCGCCCCGCGGCCGCCGCGTCTTTGGTTTACCCGCGATTGTAGAGGATGGCGAGGCGTCGCTCGTACGCTTCGGGCGAGAGACATGGCAGCCTCCATGTCAGCAGGATTTTGCATCTCGGCGTCCGTCTTGAGCTGTTCGCCCAAGCTCCGGCGTGGTAGATGTTTACCGCTGCTTGTCGTCGAGGTGGCAGCCGTGCCACGTGTGCCGTGAAGCGCTCCGTGTACTCCATCAAGCTGGCTGTCTTCCTTAACGATGCGGCTCACCCGGTGGATTTCGCCGTTGGTTGGGCCAAAGCGCCGTTGACGTATTGGCGGCTTGCCCAATCGCCACGGGTTTCTTCACGGGACAGCCTCATGTACCATTGTTGTGCTCCTCCTGTGAGATGATAGGAGGCGCACGGACTTGCTCGCGGGTGGCGCACCTTGTCCCCCCGAAGAATTGCTCACGGTTGATCCATGGAAGGGGATCTTCTTTGCCATTATAGGTGGGGAAGGACGGCTTGTGCAAAGGGGGGCGAGACTGGAAGGTGTCGGCCGGAGGTGGAGGAGGGGGCACATGCGCCCTGGCGAGGACGTGCTGGGTGCGGTTTGTGGCTTTAAGTAGCACTTCATCAGATTTGTCGGCGATCGCGGTGACTTGATTGTCCCGGGTTACCCGCTTGCCATCGGTCCCGTCTCTTGATGAAGTCATGGGCTGCTGCCTCGAACATTGCCCGCATCACCGATCACCGGCTTCACGGAGTTGTTGGCGGTGTTTGAGCTCTGCAAAGATCATTGCTTCGTGAAGATGGAGATCCTATCATCGAGCCGGGTCCATCTGGCGTGGATCTTGGCGACCTCGTGCAAGTTCTTCTTCGCCAGGCGTCTTGATTCGGCATCCATGGTGGTGGGTGGATCGTAGTGGTCTCCGGATACCAATGCCGGGTTCCAGCTAGATTGGGCCGGAACTAACACGTGAATTGGGAAGATTGAGGAAGGAGAGGCGGATGGCGCGATGGTGGTGGTGGTGGTGGTGGCGGGGCGGCGCTGGGCGCTGGGAATATATAGCGGCGTGGCGGGGCGGAGGCGGGCGGGGGCGGGCGGGGGCGGCGCGGGGAGAGGAGAGCGGAGAGATTGGGATAAAATTTCTTTATTTGCTTGTTACCCCGAAAGATTTGAGACCCTTTACTTATATAGCCCGGCTATTGGGACTTGTATCTCAAGCAATCTCTCTAAAGGTTTCCTTATAGATTGGAATACCTTTTACAAGCATGTCCTATTTATTTATTTCCTAATAAGGGTCTCCCTTATAGATGAGATAGCCCCTTGCACACCAAAACACCTAAAGATAATCCTAGATATTTTTTCTCCTTTTTCTCCGAATTAGTTGCCGAAGAATCCGCGGAAGGGAGGGGGACGGCGGCGGGGCGCGCGCAAGCCCGAGGGAGGGCGGCGCCGGCGCCCTTAGGCGATTGGGCCCATCCTCCCGGCCCTATTTCTGGGTCGTGACAATAGGTCATTTTATCCTGGATCCGCCACTTTGCTCATGGATCTCATTTTTTCCTAACCTTTCACTTTTTTTATTTGAGGCCGTGTATTAGCACGTTTTCATTATAATGAAGAAAAAGGAATTGAGTTACAAACAATGTTAAGTATCGGTAATCTAAAGGTCACCGATACATACCAAACAACCTCAGCCAGACTCAGACGAGCCCGCAATTACACAAAGATATACTATTAAGCAATAGTGGTGCCGGTGAGCGAGGAGCTAGATGTTCTCCTTACCCAACCCGATCATATTCGGGTTTATGGCCATTGTGGTCAAACTTTCCATCAAGAAGACGCTTCAAATTCTCATGAGTGTAGTCAAACAACAGCACCTTGAAGGCAGACTTGAGCATTTGCACCGTCTCGAAGCCCACCTTAATCGTTGGAGCCACCGATCCCAACTTCGCGCCGAGAACACACCGCGCCGCTTGGTGTCATGCGCCTCGCGATGGCGCCACGGCGATGGCGCGTGCACTACGCCCCTCATCTTTCATTTTATTGCTCGATTTTTCCTTGCGGCATCCTAGCCTAATTAGCAAGTCGTGGCTACAAGTATAGATTTCCATGCGGCCAGCCGCCCGACGGCCCGACCCGAGGCATTTGTTTTGGCCCGGCAGGGCACGGCACGGCAGCGGGCAGCAGCGATGCGGGCTTGGGCCGACCCTCAAGCACGGGGCACGCGACACGGCCCGAAGACGTTAAGAAAGGGGAGGCCGGTGTCAAATATACTTGTGATAATATTATACATATTTGGTATATTAGTCACGATATTTTCTTATTGGTTTAATATTGTACATATATTGGTGAGGCCCGGTGAATTTTAAATTGTCGTACATGTCATTTTGTATTATGTTTTTCATATGTTTGATGGAATCTGCGTGAAAAAAAGATCATGTTTGAGAGTTTTTTCAAAAATCGGTCAGGTGGTAGCAAGACGCCCGATCGGCCGATTTTTTGGCCCATGGGGACGGGCCCGGACCGACCCCCAAGGCAAGAAGCCCGCAGAGGCACGGCCCGTGAGGCACGACGCACGGCCAGCCAGCACGGACGCAAGACGACGCCGCCGGGCCGGGCCGGGCACGACGCCCGTGGGGAATCTATAGCTACAAGTGCGCTGGGGTCATGATGCTCCGGGAAGAGGGCATCATCCCACGTCCCAAAGGGCGTCGAGGTGGCATATTCCCCCGCTCCCTTCTCCACCGCACGTAACGCCCACGTCACCGTAGCATCGTGCCACCTCACCACAAACCCGGATTCCATGGGCCCCGCACATCCAGTCTTCCAATCACTCCCACTGGCACGCCGACCCCACAAGTCAGAACGCGGCGCGCCTAGCGGCTTCTTCCTTCCTCCGCGGCGGTCCGGCCCGAATCAACGCGTGACGTCGTCGTCGTCGTCCCTCTCTCTTTCCCAACACCTCGCGTGCTGTCTCGCTGCTTCTCGGCTCTCCCGACTCCCAAACAGCAAAACGCCAAAACCCTAGCCGCGGCCATCCAGGAATTGTCTGTCCATGGAGGCGAGGGCGTCGCCGCGTCCGTCGGTCTCCATCGGCGGCGGCGGCGGCGGCTTCGGAGTGGGGCGGGGCGACGACAGCGCCTTCTCGTTCCTCTACAAGGGGTGGCGCGAGGTGCGGGACTCCGCCACCGCCGACCTGCGCCTGATGCGCGCACGGGCCGACTCCCCTGCGCACGCTCGCGGACCGCGAGCTCGAGAACCTCCTCGCGTCCGCCTCCACCGCGCTGACCACCGCGCCGCCGCCGCCGCTCGCCGCGGGGGCGCCCATAGCCGAGCTCGAGTTCGTGCGCACGCGGATCCAGCCTAAGATCTCCGAGCTGCGGCGCCGGTACGCGTCGCAGGAGCGGGACCTCGGACGCAGGGTGCTCGAGGGGTGGGCGCCGCGTGGGGCCGGGGACCCGCGCGCGCCCGCGTCGACCTCTCCGGGATCACCGCCATCCGCAACGCCATCATCTATGAGGTGGACGGCGGGGAGCGCTGGAGGCGCGCGGTGTGGAACGGGGAGGCGGAGGCGGAGGAGGGGAAGGAGTGGGAGGTGGTCAGGATGATACGCGACGGAATCAAGGAGTTCGAGCGCCGGAGCCAGACCAGCGAGATTTTTGAGGGGCTGCGCAGTACCGGCGAGCTCGTTGAGAAATTCAAGTCCAGCCTGGTAATTTTGCACCTCCATCTCCATAATTATAGCGATTATTAATTGAGAAACGTTGCTGGGCCTGCTTTGATTCGGTGGATTGCCCTGGGAAGTTTGTAGAATTTGTTCTTTAGGAATCAACTCAATGTCTCGTATGCGATTTGGCTCTATAGAATAAGCTGAAACAATCAGACAGGGAGTAAGGATCATATGCTATCGTGATGAACTGGCACTAGTTACTTCATTTATATCAATAAACTGCAGAGCACCTCCTGAGTAAACGTCATCATGACTACTTATGACTTGTGAGATGATAAATGCTAGTATTTGAAGAAGTAAATGAAAAATTATATCTAACCCCAAGTGTAAATGCTTGACCTTTACTAGGATTATTCAGTTTCAATTGCGTGCATGGATTTCGGTTCTTAAGCAAATGTTTATTCTGTAGTCCCTTGTTTCAATGTAAGAGTGGTGATCAGATTTAAGTTCTGGTTGCTTAAAATTTCCATTAACCTTGCGACAAATCTGCTAGACAAGCTGGTGATAGAGCATAGAAAACCTCAAATGAATTATCGTGTCCAAGATTTATACTCAACTGCTAAAGCTGGCTTATATTGGGTTATGTGAGCCTCATAGTTACTCATTTTTGGTGCAGAAATCATTCAACATGGAGTCTCAAGGATCCAAGGTAAGCCCAAAAAACTACTCTATCTTTGATTATAATATATAGTTAACTAATGAGAAGTTGTATGATTTGATTTTGTCAGACATAGTTGTGAATTTTGTGTTCTGAGCATTAATTTTCCCTTGATTGGTTTTTATTGGTGGATGGTGATTTCTAAAAACTGCATGGGCACCATTACATTACTTTCCTTTTATCTGTGTGTTGGATCTTGATGTCATGTATACTTTGTGCCTCATATGAACACTGAACTGTGAAAAAATCCAAAAGGAAGCAGCAACCATTTCTCTAGATATTTGATAGTACCTTATAAGCGCAAAGATATTTCATTGTGTAGTATATATTGTTGTCAACTGAACCTAGTGCTTGATGCAGGAAATCCCTCCACTGGATCTTCCTGAAATATTGGCAAATCTAGTAAGGCAGTCTGAACCGTTTTGGATCAACTTGGTGTACGGAGAGGTATACATAAAACTCATTAACAGACGCCTTTATCCTATTTTCTTCTATTTATCAATAGTTGACCCTCGTTTATGTTCATACTGTTGTTCAGATCAGTGTGACAGACTTGTGGAGGCATTGTGTAGGAAACAAAATCATTCCCTTTCAGAAGACACATCCTTGCATGCAAATGATAAGTCATCAGATGAACTTGACTTGAGAATCGCAAAGCGTGCTTCAAAGTACTGGTTATCATGCTGATGATGGTTTCTGGAGTGATCCTGCAAAGTATGAGGTCTCAGACAATAAAAGACATGTGGCCGTAGTCACCACAGCAAGTTTACCTTGGATGACAGGAACAGCAGTTAATCCATTGTTCCGTGCAGCATATCTTGCAAAAGGTACTAGACAAGATGTGACACTGGTAGTGCCCTGGCTCTGCAAATCAGACCAAGAACTGGTATACCCAAATAGCATGACGTTCAATTCACCAGAAGAGCAGGAAGCTTATATAAGGAGCTGGCTGGAGGAAAGACTAGGATTTGAATCAAACTTCAAGATATCCTTTTATCCTGGCAAGGTTACCATCTAATGCATCTTATATCGAATCTGATATTTTCATTGACCTGATATTGACATGTTATATGCTTTACAGTTCTCAAAAGAGCGGCGTAGCATCATTCCTGCTGGTGATACGCCTCAGTTCATACCGTCAAGAGAAGCTGATATAGCAATATTGGAAGAACCAGAACATCTCAATTGGTATCATCATGGGAAACGTTGGACTGACAAGTTCAACCATGTTGTTGGTGTAGTTCATACAAACTACCTGGAATATATCAAGAGGGAGAAGAATGGAGCCCTTCAGGCATTTCTAGTTAAACACATCAACAATTGGGTGACCAGAGCATACTGCGACAAAGGTACTTTGTCTAGCTTAGTTGTTTTTGTTAATTATATGAATGCCCATGAAACTTCTAGTGTTATCCATATGTAGGTCTTACGTCTCTCTGCAGCAACTCAAGATTTACCAAAGTCTATAGTTTGCAATGTTCATGGTGTTAACCCAAAGTTCTTGAAGATTGGAGAGGAAATAACTGCCAATAGGGAGAGTGGAGAGCCGCAATTTTCCAAGGGAGCATATTTTCTCGGGAAGATGGTTTGGGCCAAAGGTTATAGGGAACTCATAGATTTGATGGCTAAACATAAAAGCGACTTGGAAGGATTCAAGTTAGATGTATACGGAAGTGGTGAGGACTCGCAAGAAGTTCAATCTACTGCCAGGAAGTTGGATTTGAGTCTCAATTTTTTCAAGGGAAGGGATCATGCTGATAATTCACTCCATGGGTATGTATCAATCATTAAACTACAAAGGGGTTGTTAATGCTCAATTAATTCTGTACTCCACTTTTTTTTTTTTTGTTGATTACTGATGCTGCCATTTGATGTTGTGTTATTTTCAGGTACAAGGTTTTCATAAATCCAAGCATTAGTGATGTCCTGTGCACAGCAACAGCAGAGGCTCTTGCAATGGGGAAATTCGTCATCTGTGCAGAACATCCTTCAAACGAGTTTTTCATGTCATTTCCAAACTGCTTGACATACAAGACATCAGAGGAGTTTGTTGCGAGAGTGAAAGAGGCAATGGATAGAGAACCCCAGCCGCTAACCCCTGAGCAAAGATACAACCTTTCATGGGAGGCAGCGACTGAGAGATTCATGGAGTACTCAGACCTTGACAAGGTTCTGAACAATGAGGCTGCTCAGTCTGGACAAGGTAGGAATAGAAAGAATAAAAGAACCTCACAGCCTAATTTGTCTGACATCATGGATGGCGGTCTGGCATTTGCCCATCGATGCTTAACTGGCAGTGAGGTCCTCAGGCTGGCAACCGGAGCCATTCCTGGTACCCGGGACTACGATAGGCAACACTGTGTGGATATGGGTCTCTTGCCTCCTCAAGTACAGCACCCTGTATATGGCTGGTGATGAGTGGTGAGCACCCAAAGTTAATTGTAGGTATATGTAGATAATACACCATGTAGCTCTTACTATATCAACTAATGTTTGGAGTGTTGTAATTGTAGCACCCATGAAGACCTTTTGGCCATTGTTTTGTACTCTGTAATAAATTTCTCTCTCCTTAAATTTGGAGCTGTATTACGGAAATTTAGTACATAGACATCAAAAGTTCATGACTCCATAAGACTGTCAGCATAATCTATGTATGCTTGCCACTGAATTATAGTCTCACAGGGCAAAGAGCATCTTTCTACAGAACTGTCTATGTTATTATTCTCTTGGATATATATACATGTGAAGGGTGTTATGAAGGGACATGACTGTTTTCAAAGGACATGCCCTTTGGAGTAAAACTAATTGTCTAATCTTATCCAATAATCTTATATATTCGACGGATGAGTTCATTTTGTGCCGTTTCACAACAGGCAGAAAGACATGCGCGAAAGGAGAGCTGCTCCCGCGCTGTCTCTTGACTCTCAGCGGGACAGAAGTCAAAATCCCTGGATGAAAACATCTCCAACTCACGATCTTGGAAGGTGGATGTCGCAGGAAAATTTACCTTGTGACTTACCGAATGAAAGTCACAAAATCGCGTTCTTCGATAGGATGCCAATCGTTGCTTTATGCTATTAGCAGTGTTGTTTAAGATGGCTTGTTGGCTTTTGTTTCATTGTCCACGCTTTAGGGTTGCTCTGCTGTCTAGCCGGATTTAATTTATAATATAATATAAGTGTCATAATATAATCAGCAACCCTCCTGCCTAATTTATTGAAAACGTAAAATAAAAATGAAGCTATGTGAATATAGGATTAGGAACTGAAGTGTAGTATAAAAAAGACAAATTTAACAGAAAAACCAATTTTTAATGCAACAGCCACCGATGATTTACGGAATGACTATACAGGGTGAATATGCGAACTTACACTACTTGTACGGGAAATCCAGTCTATTACATCACATAACACATTAGTATATATATATTTCCTAACTTATACTACATTACAATTTTTTTTTTTAAAATTTTATCATACCAGCTATTCCATAATTCCATTCAGATATAACGTCGTGTAGGTTGAATGCAGACAAACAACGACCTTGGGATCTTTTCTTCTCACAGAATTCTCAAAAGAGTTTGGGGTTCCGGAAATCCTTTGTTCCAGACGAATGATTTTCACTTTCTGTCAGCTAATAAATGGTTCCGGTTATACATGTCCTTTACTCCGTCAAGTTGTCTTAAGGCATCATCAATCAGCAAGCGGTCCGTTGGAAGCTCCTTCGAGCACAGAACTCCAATATGCAGAATTGAAGCAATGCAGGCAACTATCATTTCTCTGGTGCTACTGGAGTTGCATGTTCGCCCTTCATGTTCCTGATCTTGTACCGGCAGTAACTGATGGTCTACCACACTGGCGACTTTCTGATCTTGCAGTGCTAGTTCCACGTACCTGTGAAGGTTCAGATCTTGCATATCTGTTGGTCTTTTTCCAGTAAAGATTTCCAGCAGCAGTACTCCAAAGCTGTATATGTCGCCGTAGATTGAAACTTCGTTACCCAGTCCATACTCTGTTTGGGACAAATATTCAGAAACTAAATGAATTGAAGACTGCCGACAGTGCTAGTATATTTTTGAACCGAAACCATGTGGCAGAGAGGCCCCCGGCGACATTTAAAATATATTAAAAAGGAACAAAACAAAGTTTAGACGATATTGCAAAAACCCTACAAAACTGATGATATGTCACTGTATTAGCGTGCTTTATGAATCAAGCCTACCCCACGTTGCAATGTAAGCTGTCTGTGCGTATGATTCATGGTAGGTTTTTCTTAAATGTAGTGCTGCCCTTTCTCAAAGAAGATCATTTTAGCATACTGTTGGCTAATTTCTTTTGACAATTTAGCGAAAACTAATGTGTGCTTGCTTAAATGTTATTGCTTATTACTATGTGAAATAATTAATTTTAAAAGGAGCAATGCGTCTTACATGCTTGCAGTGCATTTCAATTGGATAAATCATGAAAGTAAGATGATTGTGTACAACTTCTTTTGTAAATTATACTACTTCATTTCAACTTATTAGTCACTTTGACTTTTTCTCAAAAAAGTGACTAATACTTTGAAACAGACGAAGCAATTTACTTAAGTTCTCTAATTTTAACCAAGTTCATCAAAATATTCACCAACATCAACAATATTCGATTAAGTTTTTGTTGAATCCTTCATGAAGCATATTTGATAGTAAATTTGTTTGGCATTATAGATGTTAATATATTTTTCCCCAAAACCTTATTAGTCAAAACTAACGAAGTTTGAATTAAAACAAAACTGAAGTAAACTATAATTAAAAGCAGAGTGAGTATTTATGAAAATCAGACCTGGAGCAGCATATCCAATGGTTCCCCTTCTTGTTGCCCAACCGCTTGATATGTCTGAGAGATTAGCCTGGTCTTGATGCACAAATCTTGCAAGTCCGAAATCACCAACATGCGCAATCATGTCATAATCAAGGAGAATATTGCTTGGCTTCAGATCACAGTGAACTATTGGGGATGGTTTATAGTGGTGAAGATATTCAAGAGCTGAAGCAACATGAATGGCAATGTCTATCCGTTGGACAAGGTCAAGACACCTACGGGTGCCTTGGTCTGAGTGATGCTGGTGTAGCCACTGGTCTAGATTTCCATTTGGTAGGAAATCAAATACAATAGCTTTGAAATCAAGACCAGCAGAATCAATACTTGAGCACACTGTCAAGATTTTCACAAGGTTCCTATGCCGAGCACATCTCAGAGTCTCACATTCTGCAATAAAACTTTGTGAAGCTCCTCGCTGCTGAAGGTTGAGCACCTTCACGGCAACAACTTGTTCTTGTTCATGGTTCATCATTGTTCCCTTGTACACAGAGCCGAAGCTTCCAACGCCTATAAGGTTGTCAGAAGCAAAACTATTTGTTGAATTCATCAAGTTAGTGTAAGAAATCCTGTCATAGTTATCATTAATAAGCGGTAAGGCATGCTGTTCCTTTCTCAAGTTCTTTTGTTGATGACAGAATACAAATAGTGCGAGCAGCAAGGAGATTCCTAGAATGGCAGCAGCTATGGAGATGATCATGACAAGCTTGCGCGATCGCTTAATGGTTGGAGTGCTGTGGTTTGAGCATGGCGGCAATTTCAGCTGAGGGATACCCCCACAGAGAGCAGCGTTCCCTTCAACTGAAAAGGCACTAGCGTTAAGAAATATCCCATGTCTAGGAACTTCGCCATCGAAGTTGTTGAAGGAGATATCCAGTTGTTGAAGACCATTCATGGTAGCAAGGAAGTCAGGAATATGACCAGACAAGTTGTTTCTGGAAAGATCAAGAGCCAAGAGACCCTTCAATTGCCCTATCGAGTCAGGAATGTTCCCTTCAAAGTTGTTCCCTTTCATGATGCAATATTGTAAGATTTGGCAATCACCAAGAGAGGCAGGGATTTGCCCGGTCAATCTATTTCCAGATACATCAAGGGCCTGGAGGTTTCTCAGGCGACCAACTTCTGATGGAAGTGATCCAGTTAGCATGTTCCCTTGGAAAAAGCATACATGGAGAGAGTGGGTATGAGGAGCACTTCTTTAGTTCTTTTGGTATTGGACCAGTAAGGCGATTGGTTTCCAGGGACAGACTCTCCAAAGGGCAACTACCAAGACCGGAAGGAATGGGACCCGTGAGCATGTTGTCAGCAAGGGATAGTCTGCTGAGAACGGTGAGATTGCCAATTGTTGATGGATTTGCCCTGATAGCTTGTTACCATATAAGTATAGATTGGTCAGCTTGTTAAGTTTGCCAACGGGCTCAGGGATAGTGCCAGTAAGGTTATTGAGATGCATATAAAGTGTAGTCAAGTTGACTAGGTTGCCAATTTCCTTAGGTATTTCTCCACTTACCCGGTTGAGGAAAATGCTCAAGAACTGCATGCTCGTCGAAAGGTTGGCAATCGAGCCGGGCAGCACACCTCCTAGCTTGTTGGCGGACAGGCCAATGAACTTGAGGTTGCTACAGTTGGTCAGACTATTCATGAATCCCCAATCGGCATCAACCTTAGCTTCCAGCTGGTTGTTGTCCAGTATCAGCGCCCACAAGTTCTTGAGGTTAGCTCCTAGGCAGTTTGGTATGACTCCGGAGAAGTCGTCTTCAGGCATCTGGACCACCTCCAGCTTGGAGGCATTGCAGAGGGACTCCGGGATGGTGCCGTGGAGCCGGTTAGAGTCAACGCTGAGCAGCTTGAGGCTAGGCAGCCTGCTGCCAGCGTCCGGGGGCAGAGTTCCGGTGAGGTTGTTGAACTTTTTTTTTTCGAAAGCGTGCATATTGCACGTGCTGCATAAGGGAAAATAGAGTTTTGCAATACAACCACTAGTTCATTGGCGAGATGCCGTGAGACTTAGTGGCAACACAGAACACGAATCACCGGCTTCAAAGGCGCCGCAAGGAAGTTGTACTAAAGGGGAAACTATTGTGCAACCGATCTTTCGCCGGGCTCAAATGCACTCTGCCGGCTCCACCCACGACCCGGCTTCATCGGGGAACAGCTCCCGCACGGTGTGTCGGTGCGCGAGAGGGCACCTCATTGACAAAGCGGTCGTGGAACTTGGCCGCCCGGTGGACGGGTCCGCGCGAAGTTGCGGGGATCGCGTCTCGCGCCGCTTGCCCTCCCACTTGTTGAGCATCACGCGGGCACGGGCTTCGACGCCCCTCGGATCGCGGTAGACCGATTTCCGCCACAGTTCGAATCTCGACGACGGAGCAGACCCGTGGACGAGGTGCGACGCACGACGGCGGCGGCATGGATACAGCAGTGGGCTCCCTTGATAGGGACAAACAAGCGAGCCGAGGTAGTCCGCATGGACGCAAAGAGGTGGTTGCCGAGCCGCTGTTCGGTATCGGGCCGGGCAAAGATCCCCCATCACGCACCGACCAAGGTTGCATTGGCCGGATAGGACGACGGTCGTCGCCGGTGCCCCGGCAACCGTTGTCGATCGCCGTGAAGCCCCGCTGAAAGGATGGTCACCGACGCCAGACGCTTAGCGGGCAGGCGGCCCGGCGCAATCGCCCTTGGCCGCCATCGCTCCAGCGCCCTCAAACACCACCGCCGGGCTACCCGAGTCGGCGTAACGCAGTAGTAACTGGGGCCGAGAGTGCGACCCCAGCCCGCGAACCCACGGGCCGAGGGTCCAAAGACCACCCCTAGTGGCGCGAAGAGAGGCCGCCGCCACCGCCCTCGTCCCGCATCCTCCATGGTTACCAAACCCGCATCGTTCACCAGGTCGCCCCAACAAGGTCGGAAGTGGTGGCCGCAGTGGCGTAGCTCCGTGCGAGGTCGGCCCACCAATCGCATGGTGGCAGGCTGTAGTGGGAGGGAGGCACCAAGGTGGGCGGAGGCGCGGACGAGGAAGGCCGCGAGCTCGTCGATCATCGGGTCCACTGGCGCCCAAAGGGAGGAGCGCTCAGCCGCTCTTCCGCGCCGAGCGGGTCAATCTGGCCGCGCGACGTTGTTGTCCACCGGGGCAATTGCCCGACGCCAACACATAGGTGTAGTGGGGCGGGGAGACGAGATGATCGGGCATAGGATCCGACCACGTGAGGAGTAGGCGCCGACGCCCAAAGCCACCTCGGTGGTCGCCATGCCCGGGACAAGGCCGGTGGCGCCCCGGGCGGTCATGAGCACCGCATAGGGTCCCCGGACATGGCGTGAGACATCAGCCCCCCCGCGCACCCAGGAGTGCGGGGGGCGGGAGGTGGCGACGGTGACCCGCAGGTCCTCCCCTCGCGCCCCGCAGCTTGAGGCGAGATGAGGCGGCGTGTGGAGCGGGCGTGAGGCGGCGGCGAGTGATCCCGGCCCACCCAGGTGAGCATAGCCCGCCCCAGGGATGGCGGCACAGCCGCTGCGACGATTGGTGGGGGGGCACGCCGTCGGTGGCCGGCGCCGCCGACGAGAGTGAAACGCCGCCGACGGCGATGACGGCGGCGGAGTGAGAGCACTTGGCCGGTCCTCGCCACGGCCCACGGCGGATCGCGAGTGTCGGCGACTGGGCGGCAAAGCGTTGGTGGGCGAATACGCTGGCGGCGAGGGCGACCCTACGCGTGGTCGGTACTCGGCCCGTAGGCGGCGTCAGGCGGTGGAACGCCCGGCACGTCGGCGTCGTTTGCCCTTGAACGGCGGATCGTTGCCAAAGGCATAAATCCTTGTTGTGAGGCGGAGTTTCCCGTTCCCTCCTCCGTGGTCCTCCCCGAGGCCAAGAACGCCCGGGCGAGTGGAGGATGGACAGGCACACCGCACGGCGGTGAGGGCCTCAGCTCGACGAACTCGTCCCCGATGTCCGGGCGGTCGGATAGCCATCAACCCACCGCATGCCCTTTGTTCTCCCCAACTAAGGGACGTGGGGGAGGTCGACGCTGACGAGGCAATTCGGAGCCGCGTCGGGAGACGTATTCGCGTGGCGGCAGATTGGGGGCGGAGGAGGCGACCGGATCGGAAAGCGAGATGGGCGCCAAAGCACCCTCACCATCCCTTGACGGCGACGCTCGAGCCGAGCCGGCCGCGGCGCCACCCGCTCGGCGCAGCTTCGGGCGAGGAAGTGACCACGGGCGACGCGACGTGCGTGCACATGGACAGCGCCCCACCAAAGACTGAGATGCACGCGAAAGCCGCGGCGGCGCCGGTGGCCATCACGGAAATCTCGCCGTATCGCCGATGCATTCCCGGATCGGGCCCTCGGCGGGGACATCGGTTATTCCAGGCGCGGAGGTGCAGGTCCTCCACGGTAGTGACGACGTCAATCGGGCGGGCGGCGCGCAAACTCCGATGCCCCCTTCGAGGCCGGCCCGAGGCCGCCCGGCCTCTCGCCGGGCGGGCTCGAGCGAGAGGGGGCGTGGTGCAGCGCCCCGCGCGGGCAGAGGAAGCTCCGACACGCCGGCGCCATGGGGTTGTGGGGCGGGGGCCCCACGGTGCCGGCGTCGGCCGTACCGGAGAGACGATGGCGACGAATCCCCACACGAGACCGATGCCGGGGAGGAGGAGAGAAAACGGCCGGGAGCGGGGAGGGATGGTGGAATTGTTGGGCGGGCCGGGTGGAGGTAGGTACCGACGAACTCCCGGCGGGCGGCGACGACGGCGAGGGCGACCTCCGTGTTCCGCGAACCGCCACCGGAGGAACGCCCAAGAGGCCGCGGGTGGACGGCTCCCTCCCGGCGCGGGTCGGGGGACGCCAGCGACCGCCGCAACAGTGGCGCGGCCCGCTGCGCGCGCGCGGCCACGGCTGGGCGGCGCTGACGTCCGGCGAACATGGGTCGCGCGGCCGGGGATGGGACGGGGGCCGCCGCTGGCCCCGCGTGGCCGGGAACTTCGAGAGGAGGAGGACGGGGGCCATAGATCGAGACGAGCATTCGGATCCGGGCTTGGATGGAGGTGGGGCGGTATGGTGGCCGGAGTAGGGCGGGGCGCGCGCCGGGCGTTCCGACCGCTGGGGCGTCGGGGTCGGGAGGGGGACGGAGGACACAACATCTCACGCGCTAGGGCCTTGTCTTGAGGCGTGCATGTGCATATGCTACTTGAGGCGCCGCTGATCGAGGTTGTTGAACCGCACGACAAGATGCTGGAGAGAGGAGACGTTGAATATCTCGTGGAAGGTATGGATCCCTGAGCATGTTGCCGTTGAGGTAGAGGTCGCGGTGAGGGCTTGGAGGTTGCCGATGGAGATTGTGGGGGATGGCACCGGTGGAGGTAGTTACCACCGGTGAGGCCGAGGAGGGTGAGGGGAGGTGAGGTTGCCGAGGAGGCCGGGATTGTTCCGTGAGGTCGTTGTATCCGAGGTGGAGGACCCGAGGCGGTGGTGGGCGACCCTCCCCCAACGGCCCCCGCAGCGTGTTGCGGCCGAGGTTGAGGAGCTCGAGGGAGGGCGGCAACGACCAGGGCATGCCGCCGCTGAGGCGGTTATCGGAGAGGTCGAGCCGCCAAGGTAGGTGAGGTCCGGACGGGGATGACGGGCGACGGACTCGCCGGGCCGAGCCCACGGAGGTCCAGCGGCTGTGGACGCGCCCCGTCGCGGCGCCCGCGCACCTCGCAAATCACCCCGCCACCACCGCACGGCGTCCCGCGCTGGCGACACACGCCCGCCCGCCCCATGACGCCAAGGCCCCGTATGGGTCGCCCGTGACGATGGACCGAACCGCATGAGCGCACGTAGTCGGCACTTCCCGGGGGGAGGGGGAGGCCGACGCCCATGCAAGGAGGGGAGGCGACAGTAGGATGGAGCAATGGCAGCGGCGGCGGTAACCATGGTGCTCCATGTCTGTCTGCATAGCCTCGTAGCTTATGGACTGAGGCTTGATTTATGTTCAGAGATCAGGCTTTCCAAGTCAATGGTCTTTTTCCAGACTCGTCACAGCGTCCAATGGGATCAAAGTTAGGTGATTATTGACTCGGCAGTCTCCAGTTCTCCACACGCGCGGAAAATGGCTCACTATTATGTTACTTTTCTAAGGTGCGTGGCTCAAATTAGATCCAACTTTATGCACGATGCTTTCACGTGGTACTTTTGCAGTTGTTGCCGGTGCTTAAAGGTGACATCATAGATTTTACCAAATAAACTAAGAATTTCAATTTTGGTGGGACAAAATGAATTTCTAGTTTTTTTAAAAAACTAAAAGGTATTCATATTGGAGGATATCCATGGACATCCAACTTCCATGGGTGCTTGCTGATCATAGCAGCGCCACGTCTCCCGGCTGATCAGCTAGTAGGAATTTTCACGTTAAATTTCCCTTTATCAACCGAGCGTCCATCGGTTACTCTGCGTCCGGACACGGCTCCCGAGGAGCGGGACCTCAATAAAAACGGAAACTTTATGAACCGGGCGTCTGTTCCGTTCGTGACTCTACGACTATAATTACGTTGAATAAAATAATTATGGTTGAAGCAATATCAAATTTGAGAAAATCCCCATGGTGGCTTGACATAGTTGCTCGACGTGGACCACAGTCGGCAGAGGAAGATGTTTACAGTGCAACTTCTAAAACAACCACTAGGGAGAAGACCACGATCCGGGCGTGAGGGAGAACAACGAGAGCGGTCGTGGCCTTGCTCCTCCAAAAACCTGATCTCCCACTTACCTGAGCAGGTGCCGCAGATGGCCATGGCAGGCTACTCCCCGGTGTCCAGGCCCTTGGGCCTGGGATTTGGCGGGACACCTGCCGGGGGTTCCATGGCCTCACATGGCCGGCTGCCCCTAGGGTTAGGGTGCGTCGATGACATGAGTGTCTCATTGTGGTATGGGTGAAAGCTCAGCCCAACTTCAGCCAGGCAGACGACGTTAACGCTTCGAGTGCCATGCACCTCCCTAGGGGTGTCGTTGTTCAGCCCCATGTAGCTGCACAGGCCTCGCCAAGTTCTAGGATCTTGCCCTGCCTTCCAGCGATTATGGCTGCTAGATTCTCTTGGTCATCACCCCCTTCTTGAAGGTTTCATTGAAGAATCACCTGTGGCTCGTCTCCTTGGCCCCATTTTGTCGCTGTGTTGTGCCTGATCGTGCTTCACTTTGGATCGTAGCTGGTGGTTGGTGTAGCTGTACTTGTTGTTCGGACGGATGCTTTGCCGCCGCTGTCACTTAGGCTCCCTCTCAGGTAGATGCTTTGTTACCGAGAGTGTGGTGGCCCCATCCACGGATGCTTTGCCGCGTTGTTGGCCTTGATGGTCGTTCTCTCTAGCCGATGCTTGGTCGCCTTTGTAGTCGCTCATGCCCCGTCCCATGTAGATGCTTTGCTGCTGTGATCGTATTGGCCCCATCCGCGGTTGTTTTTTCGTGGTCGATGATCGTAGTTTTGGCGGATGTTTGGCCGCCGTGGTCGCCGCTATACGGCTACACTACCCCCGCTACCTTCCATAGTGTTGAGTTTTCTTTTATTTTCGGGTTCTTGGCCAGGGTTTTTATGGTGGAAGTTCCCGCCGCAATTTCTTGTTGTTTGAATGTGCCTGTGGGATCCGTTGGTAATCTATGGTTTAGGTTTTAAGATTTAGGGTTTTAGGGTTACGGGTGAATCCTATGTAATTTTCCACTTCTATTTAATGCAGACCGTGTAATACATGCTTTCAAAAAAATAGAGTTGAGTTTGTGAGGACTTTCACGGGAGGAAGTGGATTCAACGCAGGAGATCCCGAGAACGGATGCACTTGCAACTCTTTGTGCTTGGACAACCGTGAGTTAAGGAAAGAGACGTAACCGTGCCTCACCGTGTTTGTGAGTTACATGTAAACATGTGACTATGCCTCACCGTACGCGTAGAACTGCGAGTCACTACAAAAGACTTGCGACGTGCGGTATGTATGGGACTTCATAACACTCTCTATTGACCGTCATGGGTGGCAAAACCAAGAAGCTGTTCGGCTGATCTTGGCTGATAGCTGATTTTGACTGATTGAATAGTATTCTGTAAGAGAGAATAAGCTGAAACAAGATAAGTCAAGACAAAGCGAACACGCTCCCAACGTGCCCGGCACTCTCGCCACGGCTCGAACGGCTACGACACTCCGCGACACTTGCGTGTGGCCTGCTATTAGCCTCTTTCAACTTCTCAACAATGCACATGCAGCTAGAGAGAAAAAGGAAAAAAAAAACTCCAAGCGTGATGGGCACCACGTACAACATTCGCGCTGGACCCGGCTTCCTTCGGTAGGAAGTGACCTCCCAACTCTTCCTAGCCGCCTCTCCTCCGTCCCTCCCGTTCGCCTCGGTGATCTCGCCGGAGCGCGTGGGGAGCGGGGCCCGTCGCCTCTAAGTAGCTAGTAGTAGTTCCTAGTTTTTATTCCGTGCCTTTATGGCTTGTGCCCATCGTGGCTTCCTCTACCTTCCGTGGCCGGCTGTCGCGCACGCCGTCGCCGGAGTCTTCTCCGGCTACCTCGCCGCCGCCGTCCTCGCCCCTAAGGTTAGTACCAATAAAATAAAATCCTTGCAACTGCCTTCTCCAGCAGCTCCTACTCCGCTCCTTTCCGCCCCTCTGCTACTAGTGCTCTTCCGTCAACGCCCGGATCTGGTCGGTGAGGAGGTCGATTTGATAGCGCCTCCGGTAGATCGGATCTTACCTTTGGTGGATCTGGTCTCTCGGGATGCTATCTCGCCGCCTCTCTCTCTCGGCCAAGATCTCCGCCGCCCCCCCCCCGTCGCCCCCGCTTTCCTTCGACAGCAGTCACGAGCCCTGGAGCTTACTTCTTCAACAAGATGGCTTCGCTCTTGGTGCGGGTTCACATCGCCGCCACCCCACTAGATCCTATTACAAGCCGATTCACCAATCAAGTATGTTGCCTCTATGGAAATACTTCGATGCCAGAACTCTTGCACATAAAAAGTCAGGATTCGTTAGCAGCCGCCATGCTTGTTTTGCTAACATGGCCATATTGAAACCGTGGATGTCCCTGAAACCCAAGCCCCCATCTTCCTTTGCTTGGGTAAGTTTCTCCCAACTAAGCCAATGCATCTTATCTTTATCTTGCTGACTCCACCAAAATTTTGCAATCATCGAGCTGATATCATCACATAGCCCCTTTGTAAGATCGAACAACCCATTGCAAACATGGGGATGGCTTGTGCAACTGCTTTTATCATAATCTCTTTACCCGCTCTTGAGAGCATCTTTTCACGCCACCCCATTATTCTTTTTTCCACACACGGTCCTTTAAATAGCTGAAAGTGTCAGACCGAGATGCATCAACATGTACTGGCAGTCCTAAGTATCGATCATTGACTGCCTCATTTGAAATATTCAAAGCCTCCTTCACTGCTTGTCGGGATGAGCGCGATAATAGTCTCATTCCAATCCTATGGGATAGGATCTCCATGCAGATAATTCATAACTTCCTCTATGACTCGCCTTCCTACAATATCCAACAATTTTTTGTAGAAAACTGCTGCCATACCATCAGGACCGGGGCTTTCAGATCACCAATGTTATCAAGAGCGTTCTTTATCTCTTCTTCAGTAAAGACAACCTTTAACGATTCATTCATCTTCGGTGTTACCTGACTTTGAACTGCACTCAAGAGGCGTTGAGCATTGCCACTTCTATTCGAAGTAAATAGCTGCATAAAATAGTTAGTAATAAAGCCCTGCTTCTCTACTTCTTCCTCCACCCAACCCCCATCACCATTTTGCAGTGGACCTATCCAATTTCTCTGTTTCCTACTTGAGCAAGCCGCATCGAAAAAAGAAGTGTTCCCATCTCCCTTCTCTAGCCATCTTACATGCGACCTCTGTCTCCAATACACATCCACCTGCTCCTCCACCTTATCTAGTTGATAGCTAAGTACTGCTTCTCTTGCCACCCCTTTCTCCGACAAAATCTGACGTCTACACTTCTCCTGCTCCTTTTTTTTTTTTATTTTTTTTCCCTCCTTTTCTCTAAATCACCAAGACCATTAGAGCTCCACCAAGACAGGTCACCCGCCACCTTCCCGATCAATTGGCCTACCTTGTCTAAACCCTCACCTTCCCCTTTCTCCCACACTCCTCGCACCACCTCTCTACAACCCTCCTCTTCTAACCAACTCGCTTCAAAAGACAAGATTTTATTTCTTTTTACAGTCATCTTCTCCGCTGCAACGGTGGTTATAATCACCGGCCTGTGGTCTGAGAAACGCCAACAACCAACTGTATGTGATGTTATTGGATTTTTTTTTATAATGGATAAAGTTCATTTTTTCGACCTTCAACTTTGCACAAGAGTTTAATTTTTCAATCCGAAACCATTAAATCAGCTACTGGACACCTTCCAAGTCGACACCGAATAGATTAGGTAATTTAGCTAGTCTTAAGATGGTTTTGTATTTTCTAAAATAATAAAATGGTTTTAATCTTTTCAAAATTCATAAATTATTTATTTTGAATAAAAAGCTTGTGAAACCGGTATCATTTTTCTCTCAAAATTCATAACTTTTCACCCCCGAGACGGTCCGGCGTGAGTCCGATCGGACTTCCGTAAAGCATGTTTTTCGGTTCACCCACGACGAGCGATCGGACGCAGGGACGGAAGCGGCGATCGAAGCATAGAAGACACCGGAGCGCCCGGTCGGTCGCGTCTCGCGTAGAGCTCTGTGATTCGTCCGTGATCGACGAATGACCGGACGTTTTGATCGGAACCGATGACGGACGCCAAGACGTTGTCAGCTGCCGGGGGCTCGTCAGACTCATTTGGACGCATGGCCGATCGCTGGCCGAAGCTGGACCCGAACCCGCTGGTGCGTCCGGTCAGCGAGTCCGGTCGGGCGCTGTGAAACCCCAACGGCTCCATTTTCGAGAGGGGCCTTTAAATACTTGGTTGGCCGGGTCTTTTACCTTTCTCTTGCACATTTGAAGCTTCTAACTTGCTATTGAGCTTGTGAGACTCCCCTCCACTCATCTCTTCACTCTAACCCGATTCTTGAGTGAGATTGAGAGTGATAGAAGTGCATTGCTTGATAGTCTTGCATCTAGAGGCACTTCATCCTTGGAGAAGCCGGGATTCTTGTTTTCTTGGGAATTTGCCCGGTTCCCTAGCGGCTTGGAGCAAGAGGCGGTGTTGAGCTCGATTGAGCTTGTTCGAGGCCACACGGTGGTTTGTGAGGGGTCGTTCCTTACCCCGCTGGAGATTCGCGAAAAGGAGCACTAGTGGATCGCTCGTGGCTTGTTGGACCCTCTCTTGTGATCGTTTGCTTGAGCTCCCACCGATTTGGCACCGCCATTGCTTAGCAACCGCCAGAGTGAGTGTGTCGCCACAACGGGACTAGCGTGCCGGCAAGCACGTGAACCTCGGTGAAAAATCATCGTGTCTTGTGTGCTAGCTCGTTGGAGATTTCTTGTACACGGTGATTGGCTTCAACCTCGACACTACACCGTGTGTTGTTGCAAGAATTTTTAATAGGCTATTCAAAACCCCCTCTAGCCATTAGGACCTTTCACCAAGGCACAACGACACAATGATCCATGTCCATCCCAGAGCCCACCACGCGAAGGTGGTGGCGAGCGGGGCACAGTCAAGGGGCAGCCAGTCCTAGGGGAAAACGGCCCCCTACTGGCGCATCTCAGCCGTTCCTTCGGTACTGTTGCTTCACACCAATAATATGTTGTAGCACCGCCTAGAGCCTGTATAAACAGAGCGACACTCTGTTCGCGTTAACAAACAACATCAAACTTTCTGGCGTCGTTGCCGGGGAAACAAACCAAGTAGCGACACTAAGAAACACCAACAACCAGCTGATATGTGATATTATTTGATTTTTTAATGGATAAAGTGCAAATTTTTCGACCTTCAACTTTGCACAAAGTACAATTTTCAATCCTAAACTATTAAATGGACACCTTCCAAGTCAAGACCGAATAGATTAGGTCATTTAGCTAGTATTAAGATGGTTTTCTATTATCTAAAATAATAAAAATGGTTCTAATATCTCACAAATCATGACTTATTTATTTTGAATAAAAAGCTTGTGAAACTGGTATCATTTTTTCTCAGAAAACTAATAACTTTTCTCCCGTGAAGCAACCCAGCCAAAGTTTGTTACAGCACATCTGCTTGCAGCCCAGTAATCCTTTGTCCCGTTTTGTGGTGTGCCGTGTTGGGCCGCTGGCTTGGTCAGCCCCGTATTCGATCCTCGCCCAAAACGGATTCTTGTTTTTTCTGTTTGAAACTTGGTCAAATGAAAACCCAGTCAATATATATCCGTCCGCTTGGTCTGTTTTGTGTTGCGCTGACGACGCGCCCTCGGCCCCTTGTGGTGGTGGTGCACATCCTTCTCGCCCCACCGGATCGCGCTCGCAGCGGACGCGGACGCGGACGCGGACGCGGCGTCGAGGTAGCTAGCGGCCGGGGTGCCACACCATGCCGGTGACACGGCCGAGGAGGATAAGGGCGGCGTCGGGACCCGCCACCGCCAGCTCCGACCTCCGAATGATGGATGAATCAATCAGGTGCATATGCATGCGTGGACCATTCAACTTAACCACGCGCTGACCGGCTTGCGCGCGCGCTGACTGAGCGAGTGAAAAAGTACACCACCAGGGCCAAGCTGGCTACCAGTCCCTGTGTGGCTGTGTGTTGAGTTGTTGACTGCTCGTCGGCTGCCTAAATCCTCTCGCCGCTGGCTTCAAGTTCATCGGCTAGTTCATGCTCAACAGCTCAAGCCCAGGGCTTTTTGCGGCTTTGCCTGTGTCATCGTCTGCTACTTCTTTCGTGGACCTTTTTAGAAAGGCGGCAAAAGCTTTGCCGCGATTTCTATTAGACGAAAAAAAGAAAAGACAAGTGCCAGTCAAGTTTTTAGGACTGAAACCGGACCAGAAAAAACCATACAAGGGGAGGGTACCCTACTCTACCCGCACACCTAAATACCTAAACAACTCAACTCGCGCCACAACTAGCGCCCACTGAACTCGACTCAACTTGGGTAAAAAGCGCACCACAACTAACCACTCCACTTGGTCGAAACGACCCGACTAAAGGAACCAAAACACAACTAACAACAACTCAGATGGGAGAAAATGAACGTGATGCTCCACTCGGTTGGATTGGGTCATCGACACGAGCCTCCATCCACCACAGCCAGTCGGATTGGGACGTCGACACAACTCACACTGCACAACACTACACCACCACCACGGGAGAGGAGCCAAAAGCAGGTCGTCGAAACACCGCGCCGCCGCCGCAAACGCCGCGCCACGCCCGGCCGCAGCCAGCCGCAAGCCCAAACGGCTACCAGAACTCCTCCACCACGGGACTGTCATCCTCAAGCCGCACACCCACAATCGTCGATCCCCCAGCACCAGCGAAACATCAGCAGAACAATCCCGTCGCGGCACCATTGAAAACCACTGATCCTGGCTACTCTGCGTGGGGGCCTCGCCTCACCCACCGCCTGACACTCCACTAATCCACTGCCCAGGACTGAGACATCTGAAACCGCACGGAGAGCACCACCTTCGCCCAGCCGGCACCGAGATCACCACCACCATGCGCGCCTACTCCAGGCCTCTAGCACCCATGGGCCCTCTGCACCTTGCCGCCATCACAAGGACCCTGCACACCATCTATGTCGCTGCACGCGGACCAACCAGCCAGACCACCAACACTGCCACAGGCTGAGACGAGTCTCGGAGAGCAACGCCTCCAAGGAGGTCGTGACGCCAATTGCGCCACCGTCGCCCGTCCAATAACTGGACCGGGTTTTCACCCCGAGACCCCATGCGCTAAGGACACGATATTCCATAATGGTGTCCCTAAGGGAAGAACGACGCACCAAAGGGCGCCGCCACCACTACCACCAACCCAAATGTTGGTGAAGGCTTTCGCCCGGATCAATACCTCACCTAATGCACGCACTCAGACATGCAGCAACTCCCCACCGCCTCCGAACTCCTCCAGTAATCAAGAGATGGCTCGATACATCCCACAAATGCCACCACGACACCGGGAGGACATACCAGCCCTGGAGCGCCCGGAGCAAGCCACCCAGCCCCACCACCGAAGTGGTGGCGCTGAATCTGCACGATCGTCGAGGAGAACAAAGGGGAGCACCACCAACTCACCTCCATCCCCGTTGTCCGCACACAGTGTCCGCCGGCACCATCACGACCGCCATGGCCAAGAGCTGCCGCCCATGGGCGCCCCCACACAGTCCTCCCACGGCAGGAACGCGCGCCATGCCCCACGCAGCCGCCCAAAGACCACCGCCCGCCGTCGCCCCCGCGGGGCCGCGCAGCGCACACCACCCAATGTCGCCGGGTCGCCCTCCACCGCCACAGCACCACCGCGAGCCCCCAGATCTAGATCGGGGAAAATCCTTGGTGCCACCCCACGCCGCCACCCCACATCTGCCGGCTCCACATGAACGTGCCTCCGCCGCCCCGCCCTCGCCACCACAAAGACGGAGCCCCATTCGCCGCCCACCCCGGCGCCGCCGAACAACGCCGAGGAGAAGCCCCGCCGCCACCGAGGGCCATGGGCACCCCCGGCGAAGGCCCGACGAGCAGCCACCGGATCCAGCCTCGACCCCGGATCCGCCGCCGAGGCCCCAACTCCGCCGCCGGTGCCGGGAAGAGGACGCCGCCGCCGGAAGGGAAGAGCTGCTGCGCCCACCCGCTTCGGAGCCCGCAGCCACCACGAAGAGAGGCCCGCCGCCGCCATCACAGGGAGCCGAGCGGGCTTCCGGGCGCGCCCCTCCGGCGACGGGCGTAGGTAGGGAGGCGGGTTGGGGAGCTGGTTGGCGGCGGAGTGGAGGCGCCGCCCGAGTCGCCCGAGCGGGGGCGACGAGGGGCCGAGTCGCAACGGTCTGTGCACAACCACTTATTTATGTCATTCTTTCGTGGACCTGTACGTTGCTTCTTTTTGTGATCTCGTTCATAGCGCGCCTACCTAGCTCTGCACTGTGCAGTGTCACGAATCGAGACTGCATTGCGTTGCGGAAGAAACGCATGCTACGTGTGCCTCCATTTTTCTGAAAAAAAAAAAAAAAGACTGCCAAGGTACGACGCTACACTCGAATGCATATAGTCCCTGAACACTCCCCGATCGATCTCCAACAAGACCGTTGGCTCGTACGTGTTTGCTTCTACTATTTTTCCACTTCTAATCGTCAGTGGATCGAGATGACGGAGCACCCCATAATTTCGAGCCATCAGTGACAACTGCAAGGTGTAAGTCTTTCGATCGGCCGCTAGACAAGAATATGAGCCCACAGAGTATACAATTATACATTCTTGTCAGTCTAGACAAATTTAACCTAGTGATGTAATAGTTGCCTCATAATCCTAAATGTTAGTTTATAGAACGATTGTTTTGCGAAACAACGACAGTATTCTCTGTCTCCTATATCTCTTTCCTACATGTCATTTCATGAGATAGAGTACGAGACTGCTGATGCGTATAGCAATGCACCCGGCCGCGGAGCTCGTGGCGAGCTCCATCTGATATTGCGCGTGCCTGACGACGACGTGGGACGGCGAAAACATACTGACGTTGGTGCACTACCGGAATCAGGTCCACGGTTTAGGTCGAAAAACACTCGGCTTAGGCTAAGCCGAGTGTTACACACGGCTTAGGCCACCCGGCCACGTTTTCTCGCCTTTGAAGGCCTAAGCCGAGTGCCAAATATCGGGCACTCGGCTTAGCCTAAGCCGAGTGTTTTTTAACTTAAGGCGAAAGTGTCAACGGAGCACCCGGCTTACAAAAAGGAGATAACGTTAGGACATTTTGACGGAGGTCTAAGCCGAGTGCTTGGACTAGGCACTCGTCAAAGAAATTTTTGATTTTTTTTCCCTATAATTTCTAAGCCGAGTGCCTTGCATGGGGCACTCGGCTTAGAATGACTCTAAACCGAGTGTCTTGCATATACACTCGGCTTAGAGGCTTTCCAGGCACAAAAAAAAAATCAAATAATATATAAATTTAGAAACTAAATTAACAATGATGACACCATATAAACATTTATTACGCTGCACACAAATCCATACTCTAGCTGAACACCATGAATTCCAATCATAAACACTTGCATCTCAATTACATGCATCTGTACAATATAAATCATAGAGACCATTATATCTGTACAATAGAGATGCATAAAGGACTTTGAGCTAATATCCTATACTGATGCCACTTGGAGCTAATATCCTAGAAGCTAAACTTAGTACTATGTTCATGAGCATGTACCGTCGCCTTTAATCTTGTGCTCCAGATCCCTCACCTTTTCTTGCAGAAGCTAAACATGTCAAAAAGCACCACAAAACATAAGCTGCGAACTAAGATTCACTAAAAACAACTAAGTGGTTCCAAACTTGGATACAAATATAGTGTGGAAATCATCCTGGTACTCATGAACAGCTAAAAAACATGAAGTACCAGTTAAGGTCAAAAAAGAAAAAAAACATATAAGGAACATTCGCTCCATGCTAATGCAAAGATATCAATTATTTTGCAAAGGCTACATCATGCAACAACTACACAGCAGTAAGGCAAGTCACAGAGATACATTGTTCTGCAGATTCAGAAAAGACCCCCAGATCAATTCTTCAGCGCATTGTTTGGTAAAACACATGGATCAATTCTAAGCTGTTATACATAAAAAAAAATCCAACGGTTAGATGTATTATGCTTCCAACAGACCAAACCAATTCTCCATTGATCCACCACTTCAATAACTTTATGATTGCCTAGCAAATGAGAAACAGATATCTCGACAGTTCAATCCCTTATAGCCAACAGAAAAAGTTTCAATCCCTTTGAAATCAGAGCAAGAAGTCTTTCAGAATAACAAACTGTAAAACTCTCAAATGGAGGTGCCTTCATATATATTACAGAAAACTTAATAGTAGTGACACTAAGGTTTCGACATCAATAAACAACATACTAACTCTGAAACTTCTAAGGAGATGTTCCAGCTTTTCAAACGATGTTCGTCACAACTTGCTCTAAACCTTATCAATTTTTTTTCCACAGCTTCCACATATGATATGACGAAAAACTCGTCGAATTTCGTGATTTTTCAACTTCATTTTCTTTTTTTTATACAATTTAAAAACCGTTCACCCACACGCCGTGTCGTGTTTCTCAAACGAGATCATTGAAAACCGTAATCATATCATCTCTGGGGACTTAAATTAGGTTAACTAACATGAATATCAATTTTACATTCAATTTTTCCAAATATTTGAATGACCTGTAGTTCAAATCTCACCCGATAAAAAATATTGTTTGAAATGCAATTAATTAGTTATATATAGTAAATTAATTGAAAAAAGCACCAAACTTTGTTAGGGGGTACGAAATGTGATATGTGTTGAGGAGAAAAAGTTTGGCGTCATTTGGAAAAAAAAGAAAAATTCTAAGCCGAGTGCCATTGGGAGGCACTCGGCTTAGACCCTCTAAGACGAAAGTGTGTTTTTTCCGGACTCGACAAAATAAAAAATAAGCCGGGTGTCGCACTCTTAGCCGAGTGCCATATTTTTGCACTTTCGGCTTAGAAGTGACGGAGGGGCCGATGTATGTTCACGGGCGCCGGTTGAAACTTCCGTTAGCGAGTGGTGGCGTTAGGCACTTCGGCTTATCTCGCCTCTAAGCCGAAAGTGTTTTGCCTAAGCCGAGTGTTTCCGGTTTTGGCACTCGGTTTTATCTAGCCTCTAAGCCGAGTGTTGTGCCTAAGCCAAGCCCCCCGGTTTTAGCACTCGGCTTATCGTGTCTAAGCCGAAAGTGTTGATTTTTGGCCGTGTGCTCGTTGCCTAGGCACTCGGCTTAGGGCACTCCACAAGGTAGAGACTCTACCCATAGAGTCTTAACGTGCAAGACTCTACCCCAAGAAACTATACTTCCCAATGCAAGGTTTTTAATAGTAGTTTCCATAGATACATATATTTATTACACAACACAAAAAAAGCTGATCAAGTGTGGCATATCACTTTGCGATCCACGCTGCACAGTGAACGTGTGATGATGAACCGCAGCGAACTTGGCATCTGCAGAGAAGAAAAAAATCCCCTTTTCACCGTGACCAAGCACAAGGATAATTTGTAGTCAATCAATCCAAGAATAGAAAATTTGTGAAGAATGCATCCACCATCCATCCGCCGCTAAACGGAACAATAATAGAAAAATCAGAATTTGGTGTTGCTTGCCGGATATTCGCAGCGGCGGCGCAGTGGTAGCATCGCACAAGCCCCGCGGGCGGCGTTACCGGGCGGCCGAGCGCTGGCGCCGCTTGCCGGAAATCCATGGGTGGCAGCCGTGGTGATGCGACCTCCGCGACGACACGGAAGCGACGCAACGCGGGTGGCGGCACGCGCCACGCTGCGGTGTCCGCCGCCGGGCGCGGACGCAGAGCCCTCCACGGGCGAAGCTGAAAGCGGCCGCCGCCAACCTGCGCGGTGTTCCGCGGGCGAGCCTAGGGCGCAGCACCATGGTGGCGAGCTGCCCGTGAGCCCGTGCACGATCTCCCCAGCGAGGTCAGACGCGCCGCGGGCGCTCGCTCCCGAGCCCGCGGGCGAGGCTACGCAAGCTCCGAGTTGTACGCGACCTGTGCAGCGAGATTCGCCGGGCGGTGGGCTGTACGAGATTCGTGGAGAGGCTGAGGGAACACCACGGCAATCTCCGACGAGCTCTCGTGACGGCAGACGGCCATGCGAGATCCAATCGCGGCCACGCGAGATCCCCGCCAGGTGGCTGCGCGAGGTTCGCGGTATCACCGGGCGCTTAGCCAGGTTCCACGACGGGCGCCGAGGACTCCGCGACGGTGACCGGCGGCGGACGGCGGCCTTCACCCGGGCGGTTGCGTGATCTCCGCATGCGGCGACGGACAGCCCACATCGGATCGGTCGGCGGTGAAGGACCTCGATGGCGCGCCAGCGCCGTTTCTTGTTTGGGACGTCGTTTCTACAATTTTTCCTTCTCTCCTCAATAAATGTCCTGCCACATCAGCAAAATGCCTACGTGACAGTGTAATTAATGGGTATGGACTCTACCATAGAATCTGCACTGTGAGTGCTCTTAGAGGCTCTAAGCCGAGTGCCCGATATATGGCACTCGGCTTAGGCCCGGGCACACGGCCAAGGTGCCGTTTCCGGTAGTGGTGGTGGCCTGGCTACGCGCACCTAGGCTTCTTCCTGCCTCGTTCTTCCTCCGAGTGATCGAGCGAGCAATCAGTATCAGTGCATGCATGCGTGGACCAGTCAACGAACTTGGTTGACCACCAGCTTGCGAATTGCGAGTGATGGCCGCTGACAGACTATTACCACCAGTCCTGTGTTGACTGTTGAGAGTGTTCTGACTCCAGCCAGAGTATATCGTATTATATACTATACATGGGATTTTTTTTTTTTTGACTATTCTGGAGGGACCGGAGTCCGTACAGTATATTTTATTAAACTAGAAGGACTCTCCGCGCGTTGCTGCGAGGACTCTCTGCGCATTGCTGCGGGAAGCAATTAGTTTTGTTAAATTAATTCTTTGTAATCACCAAGGATTGTAATCACAATTATTTCTTGATTGCAATATTATTTTTTTATAGCATTGCTGATTTTTGGGCAATGACGGGTAATGAGAAACAATCCAATTATGTTACAGAGGTATCGCTTGATGGGTTGTTGTATTGAACAATCGAACTCGGCTCCTCCGATGTCTCTTCATATGCACATAGTGTGCATCGTGTTATAGGAGTTATTTTCAGAATTTGCAAACGAAATTGGAAGTAAATTTGGTTATCACCGAACAGAGCATCCAACTGTAAAGAAGTAAATGCGCACAGCTGTCATGTGTATGTCCTTGCATGAAAAAGTTGCAGATTATATAGCCCGAGCTTAAAAGAAAACTCTCAGATTGTGAACACGCAAGTCATAGGATTCGACTCGTTAAGGCACTAATGGCCAAACCTAGATTACCCAAACCAAACCAATAATGTCATGAGTGCGGGACGTCATAAGATTAGTTCCCAACAATCTATTAGGTAACAACTTGTAGAAACAGGAGTAGTGATCTTTTATTTGTAATAAAATAAAATAAAGAACATATAACTATTTATTTGATTGAGTCCTTGGTAGCTGTTGTAATCGCATTAACTCCACATTTCATGGCTGATGCTGGTACCTGCATTAACAGTGATTTAAATACAAAGTTAAACACTGTATTTTTTCCGATTTTTAGTTTTTTTATACTAATTTTTGAATCACCTCTCACCGTGTCTTTTGCTGTTTTCCTTGAGGATCAAATGTATCCACCTGGTTTAGATCAAGCTTTCTTTTTGCCTGTGAGCTGCTACAAAACGGAAATAACGATATATCCCGAGTGGTTAACTTAAAATACTGTGGTGAAATATCTAAATTGGAGTAATTCAATTGGAGTACTCCCTCCGTTTCAAATTGTAGTTCACTTTGGCTTTTCTAGATTCATTTCTTTTATTATGTATCTAGACATATTGTATAACTAGGTGCATATCAAAATTAATGTATCTAGGAAAGCCAAAGTGAACTACAATTTGAAACGGAGGAAGTATATTAATAAGGAGTAATTCAATTGGAGTATTTTAATATAAACTTGACATGATATGATTGACTGACTTATTCACATGATAGTTTCCTTTGATCATATATAATATAATAAGTTGCTAGGCAATAACCAAGATTCAGACATGTTACATTGCTGATCGACTGAAATAGTTAGTTGGTAGCCAGTAATCCAAATTCAGAAAAGATGCCTCATCTGAACATGTTTTAGTTATGATGGAATGAATTAGTTAGTAGACAGTAACCAAAATTCAGAAAAGATGTTTCATCTGGACATGGTACAGTTCTGATGTAATGAAAGTTTAACATTCCAGATCATCATCGTTGATCTCCAAGAGTAGAAAGAAAATCTATTAAAATATTGTTGCCCATGAGTTGACGACATCATTCATGAACTTTATGATTCAGTCCCAGAAAGAAAAGGATGATTCACCTTCCAGGAAAATTTTTTTTTTTTTATTTGCCTTACTGTAAATGGTCCCATATGATTTAAATGTGGTTGATTGAAATGGAAAAGGCTATTAATGATGTAGGAGGTCATCTTTTACATTTATTTAATGATGCAGAAAGTATGAAGAATTATTTACCTGTCCTGGGCTGATGTAGATTCAATATTTCCAGTAGATGTAGGTTCAGGGTCAATTGGAGCCACCTGGTTAACTTTGAGGATTTGGTTTCCTTGTGAGCTGCTGTGAAATGGAACAAATAACCATAAATTTTCATCAGGTTTGGTGATTCTATATTTTCAGAGGGTCAGCTTGAGCAGTAGTTCACAGTTAAAAAGTAATGTTTGGTACTTGCTTGCGTTTAGTTGATAGATTTCAGAAAATGAATTCAAAGTGCATACTGAATTTTAAGACAGGAGGTTTTGAGGAGATAAATCTCAATGGTTTGTTTCTGACTCACCAGATGTCCAAGAAGAAGACCAGGGATAACAAATGTTAAGATGCCAGCTTCCAATTTTCCATAGCAGAGACCTATGGATGCACTACTGTAACATGATTGACAAACTGGAATATCATGAGCATGGCCATTGCTACTACATTCTTGATATCACTGTATATAATCAGCTATCTAAACAACCAATTGGCATAATGAAATGCAATGGATGAGCTGAAATCTAATGTAAGCAGAGAGGAAGCAAGTAGCAAATGGAGATACACTATGTGTCATATAGCGCTCACATGAGAATAGTGTAACTGTAAAAGATCAATCCTGGCAAGAATAATAGGCAGGACAAAGTGCAAACATGAAACAAAAAAAAAGAAAAGAAAAAAAAAGAAAGAAGCCAAAGACATGCAGACATGTTTTGAGCAGAGTCATAACAGAGCACAACATTTTTTTTCATGTCATTTTTATTCACCATCTTTCCCAAATTCCGAAATCTGTAGTACTCGTCACTGAAACACTCATTCATATAGATAAATGGCACATTCATTCAGATAACTGAAACGCTCTTGACTAAACATTAGATAAATCAAACATCCAGACAAGTAATCTGAATCCTAGCACAGCATGCCATGGTTCTCTGAGTCCTAGCACATGTCTCGTATGAATGTCCACCGTTTGGAAGAACACTGACAACCTGACATGCGAGCCGGCAATGAAGCTAATGTATGGGATGGGTGAGCGAGCACTGACAACCTAACATACGAATTAACACGCAGAAGCACGGGCGGAGCTACGTTGGCCGGACTGGGTGCGGCCGCACCCACGCCGAAATCGCAAAAGCCTTTTTGTAAGTGGATTTTTACCCTGTTCGCACCCCTTCAACCCAAGTAGCTGCACCCACAGCCCAGCACGGAGAGCCCACAGCAGCACAATCTCACGTATGTAGGCAGCAGTCGTCCGCCGCCGCCGTCCATGACTCTTCAACTGGCCGACTGCACGCTTGCGTTTCTGCTTCCCTCTCTTTCTCGTATTGCAATTCTGCTCGTCGATTCCTCTTCCATTCTTCCCGTGTCCCTCCACGCGCAAAAGCGATCAGGCATCAAGATTTGGTTGGTGCCTCGGCGGTGGCCGCTGCCGGCTAGCAGATCGACGACGCCCGGCGCTGCTGCCTGCTAGGACCACCACCAACGCAGCGCAAGCACCAACACAGTTTGCCCACCTGCCTGCTCTTATGTTATTCTTTAAAAAGTAAAGAACTTCATTATTCTTTAATCTTTATTCAATTTTTTGTTTTTTCTTTAATTTATTAAATATTGTTTGTGGGTGCTAGTTTCTGTGGGTGCTAGGAAATACATGGAAAGATTTTTTGACAATCTTTGTTGTTATAATTGTGACATTCTCTTACTGTATTTTGATAAATCGTAAGCACAAATTCACTGCTACTTTATTGTTCATGTATATCAATATTGTTTGTTTTAAAGTATTCACTATAAAATCATGGCTATGTTAATATTAAGTTGTGTTGTGGCTCTGTCATTAGACTACTCCTTACGCCCCTAAATAAGTATCTCTGTTGATGTGCGTGCCACAAGTTTGACTTGGTTTGTAGAAATACGTGCAAGATTTGTATCTCCAAATAATTTTGTTAAAAACTTATATTCAAATATCTTTCCAATAATTATATATCATAGGTATTAATATATTTAAATATAAAATTACTTAAAGTTGTTTCTTGAGAAGTGCAAACCATACTTATTTAGAGACATAGTCGCACCCCCTCCATGATTCTCTAGCTCCGCCACTGCGCAGAAGAACACTGACAACCTGACATACAAATTAACATGCTGGGGGATTAAACAAATTAAACATTCAGATATAAGTGAATACCGATGGATCCCATGTTGCTGAACGACCAAACAAAGAAGAGATCGAATCGATGCCGGCTGAAGCCCACCAAGTTGTAGATGACGATGGGTGGAATGGGGCTGTCGCTGGGCTGGGAAAGATGGAGCCGCCGCAGCCGAAGATAGGGCCGCCGCCGCCGATCTGCGACCTAGGGTTCAGCCAGCAGCATCCACGCCCAGGACCGAGCCAGCACCACGACCGAGATTGCAGGCCGCCGGCAAGTATCCTCCGCCACCGCCGTAGCATTATCCACCGCCCGGGAGAAGGCTTTGTCACGAAATCACCTTCCTGCGCGCGAACGGGATCCACACAACGGCGATTCAAGGAGACGGCGCCATACATCGCTGCTCCTGCCATCTTCACCACCCGGAGATTCCTCCCGGTCGAGCCTCCCTCCTCGTGCGGCTCTCCCTCCGTCGTGCGGGCGGGAGCACCCCGCTCCACGGCGCCCAGATTTTATAGGAATGTGTATTTTGGGAAGCCGGCGGAGGGGAGGCAGGAGGCCAGGAGCTGCTGCATACACGGACGGCGATGGCGATTCAATTCCTGCACCTCGATTTGAAAACGTATGGTGACGCCTCAGCTGTGCGTGAGTGCTACCTCGCAGTTTCGGTGACGTGGCTTCACCACAGCCCGAAGAACTCCTAAGTGGGGGTTTCCCATATAGAAGGTTTAGATCAGAAAAGGTTCAAACTAATACAAAGCAGGGTAATAAGAACATAAAAAACCAAAAAGAAAACAGCCTCACAGCTTCTAAAAAGGCCCCTTCAAGAGACAAAGAAGGAAGGAGTGCATGTTGAGCACAGTTCAAAAAGCCAAAACTTCTTCATTACCAGAGCTGTCATCCTAGCTTCTTCATTAGCCTAACTCTTGTTTTGTTAGTATTAGACACTTGGACTAGCTTGTACATGCAGTGCAACTTAATCTGATGTCGAGACCCTAGCTAGATGACTAAAGTTTGAACCATGACTGGCTGAACAATTTGATGAAAGAAGAATTGCTAATCGCTCATCACTACCGGAAATAGGAGATTTCCGTGAGCCCTGTGCTCACGGGATAGGCACTTTTACCCCCGGGAAAGCCTTTCGGGGGGGGTAAATCACGGATATACGTGGACGGGAAAGAAGCGGCCGGGGAAATAACTCTATCCCGTGAGCCGAGACAATGCACGCGGGATATCCTATCCCGTGATCCTATTTAGCTCACGGATACGCTTAACGCACGGGGTGGAACCCGTTATGGCCTACGTGGCTTGTTCGACAAAACGGCATTTCAGCCTTATTTCCCGTGAGCATAGCGGTGTAGCTCACGGGATATCGAGGCTCTTTCCCATGAGTCGAATCGTGCTCACGGGAAAGATGTGGCCTCTTTCCGTGAGCCGTCCCCCCACTCACGGGGAAAGATTTGGCCTCTTTCCCGTGAGCTACACCCGGAAATTGATTTTTTTTTTTTTTTTTGTTCCAAAGCACATAATTGACACATATAAATATATATATACATACCACATTGCATAATACCACATATATAGCTCGATAAATCCATAATAGCACATATATTACATAAGATCCAACCAAGTCACAAGTTCGACCACATGTCCATGAGTGCAACCACAAGTTCACAAACTCACATAAAATCCAAGTTCACAAGTTCAAGTGCACAAGTTTTGAACCTAAATCATGACAAATTTATGGCCACGGCCTCCAACCTTCCCGCGTTCCCAAGCGTCCGATTGAGATTGGTTCGGAGTTGGGTTCGAGGCATGAGAATTATCCTGCACGTAGGCAACGATAAATAGTTAGAAATTTGTGAGACAAAATTCAAGGTAGATTCTATTAACTTGAAAAAAAAAGAAGATAAATAGTTAGAAATTTCGCAAGACACCTCCCCGCACGCGGGGGTTTCCAACCCGCAAGAAAACAATGGCTCGATGGCCGGCGACCACATGTCCACGTGCACATCTCATGGTGCATTCAAAACTCCGTGATCATATCCATTCACATTCATATATGCATATTTCGAGTTACGGAGACAAACTCACGGAGGAGAGGCTCCATGCGGTGGAGGGAAGATCGGCGGCTGACCGTAGACGGGCGGTGGGACGAAGACGGGCGGTGGGGCGAAGACGGGCGGTGGCGGGAAGGCGATCTCCGGTGGCGCCGCACACCAACCTGGCCACCAACACGCCGGAGGTACGCTAGGAGAGCTTCCATGCTCTTCCCGGTGCTGCTCGGCCTTCTCTTGCTCGCTTTCGAGCCCTCTCTTGCTCCGCCGAGCCCTTGCCCACTCCCTCTCCTCGGCCTCCTCCCGTCGCTTCCTCTCTTCCTCTATCGGGGCCTATTTCAACACAAAGTTAGAACACGGAGAAAGAGTATGTAACGATAAATGAACCTTAAATAAAAATAAATAAACCTCAAGTCCGGAGACCGTAGCCCGGTAAGTGCTTGGCCGCTCGCGTTTCACGGGCCCCCGAGCGTGCTTTCGAGCTCGAATAGCTTCTTTGTGTTGTGCGGGTTGATAACGCTATCACCCAAATAGTACCGCCGTGCTTCTTGCCTCCTCCGGCGATCATGGCGATGTCCCCCTCAATGTCGTGGCCACGGGGATCGAAGATTTCTCCATACATCTCCCTCGCGAATTCGGTGTACCTACTGATCTTCTCGTAGGCGGTTGTCCTGGCAACACCATGGGAGATAATAAACTTGTGTGGCATGTTGAGCCACAATGTAGACATCATCTCCGGCCATCCGGGAATCTTGTCGAATCGAACAATCCCAAGTTGTTCGAGGTCCGAATTTGTTATTTCAGGATCGAACCAATGGCACTTAAACACGGCAGGAGCAAGCCGTTTAGAGCCGGGGAAATGGACCTCGTATATTTCTTCAATTCTTCCATAATAACCTTTAGTGCTAGTTCCATCATCACCTTTAGTGAAAACTCCGGTATTTGTGGTTTTTCGGTTTGGTCGATTCGCTCATAGCTCGTTGTGTGGTAGCGATATCCATTCACGTCATAACCGGTAAATGACCTAACCCCGGGTCTCAAAGCCATTGGCAACCTGTATGAGCTCGGGATGCATACCGGATCGGTCGGTGCCCGCAAGCTCAAGCAGGATAAATGAAATGAGACAGTTCGTTAGCATATCAAACGAGACGTTATTTAACATGAATTGGACAGTACCTGGCGTTTGAACCAACTACATGAAATCGGGTTTTCCATTGCCAAAGACTCGTCTAAGCGGGCGCCCAATTCATGTGCTTCAGCGGCGTTCGTTGACGCTTGCGTAATTGCCTTTGAAATTTCCTATACCAACGAGAGACAAAAGGGTTGGACGCAGAATATTAAGTACTAGAAGACAAGTAGGTTCTATGCTTAGAGTTGTGACTTACTGTATGTAAGGAAGCACTTCGTCCAGGTTGAAAAGTATATAATTCATTATACTGATCCACTCTGGATTTGTCAAGGTCTTTATTTTTGAACCACTTGCACGTCCTAGTTCTCCTTGGAAAAGGCCGAGGGTTGATTCATTTTCATCGGCATTGTAACGAGGGGGTGGATAATGCGAGCTAGGAAGGTTGTCACCATAGTATTTTGATGTGAAGTCCGACACCTCTGCCGAACCTTTGCCTCTCGCGATGGAACCCTCAATATTACACTTATTTTTACGATCGGACCGAACATGCTTCGTAACTCTCTCAACAAAGATAGCACCAACGAAATGCGTGCGGGGCCACCCACCCTTGCCTCGTATGGAAGGTGCAAAATCAAATGCACCATCGAACGAAGAAGCCTTTGGCGGAAATATCTTCTCCAACTTACAAACCAACACGGGTGCCATTTTTTCCATTTCTTCTAGTGTGGTCCGAGATAACTCTTTAGCACAAAGTGCCGAAAGAAATTGCTCAACTCGCCATCACGTGCGGACATGATCGGGGACATAGCCTCGAAGCATCACCGGTAGAAGCCGCTCCATCCATATGTGGTAGTCATGACTCTTGAGCCCATTGATTCGCATAGTAGATAAGTTCACTCCCCTCCTCAGATTTCTTCGCATACCCATCGAGGAACATTAATTTACGAAACCATTGCAAGTACTTCCCTCCTTTGGGGCACGCTCAACACGTAATCGGCCTTAGGTTTTTCCATCTCTTGCCATTGCTAGGAGGCTTCAGTTCTTGCCCGATTACGTCACACAACTCGCCGGATCAATTCTAGCCTTAACGTTGTCCTTTGACTTGCTAGTTTCCATGAATGTTCCAAGAAAATACTCGGCGATGTTCTTTTCAGTATGCATTAAATCAAGGTTATGTGGAAGAAGAAGGTCATCATAATAGGGGAGCCTCTCTAATCGACTTGTGGGTCCATGCATGATCCTCGCCATAACCCACAAAGACACCCTTTTCATCGACCACAAGAGAATCCACTTGAGCACGCATTACCTCGGCGAGATGTCATCATCTCCGGTTCGGGTCCGTAACTTGGAGACCTTTTCGTAAAGTTCTTCTTGTCTAGCTCGAATGCATGGTCGGGAGGGAGGAACTGTCGATGCTTGTCGAACGCAGTAATACTTGCCACCCTTCTTCAACCAGTGTGAACCTCACGCCGCCTTACATCTTGGGCAAGGGAACTCGCCGTGCACACACCGGCCACAAAATATCCCATACGCCAAGAAATCATGCAGGGAGTAGTGGTACCACACGTACATCCTGAAATTTCTCTTCAAAGCTCGGTCGTACGTCCAAAACCCTTCATTCCAACCTTTGATCAATTCATCAATCACAGGCTCTAAGAACACACCCATTTTATTTCCCGGGTGGCCAGGAATTATCAAAGACAAAAGAATATTCTTCATTTGAAAGCGAGGCGCCCGGAGGAAGATTCAAGCGGGATAACGAATACAGGGCAACAAGTGTATGGGGCAGCCATCATTCCATAAGGATTGAACCCATCTGTTGCCAGCGCAACACGCACATTACGAGCCTCCATAGCTTTGTCAGGATGAATATTGTTGAAATGGGTCCATGCTTCGGCATCGGATGGGTGTACCATCTTATCTGGATTGTAGCGACGCCCATCTTTGTGTCATGTCATCTGTTTCGCAGACTCCTGGCCATGTACATCCGTTGTAACCTCGGTCCGAAGGGAAGGTACCGTAGGATTTTCATGGGGACCTTAAGCCGCCTCTTCTCACCGTCTTCACGGGGTCTACCTCTATGAACCTTGAGGATTTACACTTTCGACGGTGCGTATCATCTTTGTACTCTTTCCTAAATAAGACGCACCCGTTCTCACAAGCATGTATCTGCTCGTATGGCATCTTGAGTACCTTGAGGAGTTTCTCTGACTCGTACATGTTCTTTGGCAGCACGTGACCTCGCGGAAGCAAGCCCCCAAAGATCATCAACATGTCGGTGAAGCCGTCTCGACTAATATTGCATCGGGCCTTCAAGTCCATAAGGCGTGAAATGGCATCTAGTTTGGAGACCTCACAGTAGTCGTGAAGGGGTTTCTGTGCCGCCTCCAACATGGTATAATAGGCCTTTGCGGTTTCTTCCGGCTCCCCCCTCATCCCCAAGTCCTTGCTCAAAGTTTCCGGCATGAAAGTCATCTATCATGTCTCCTATCCCGGCATCGAAGCAAGATCATCGATGCGTTGCCTCACGACCTCGTCTCTCATACGCCTCGGTTTCACCATGGAAGATCCACCGCTTGTAGCCATCCGTCCATCCATACTTGGGAAGATGTTTAGACATGTCCTCCTTACTTTGCCTTTTTTATTCTCACATTTCTTACATGGACACCAAACCTTACTCGCACCTCGAGCATTACGAAAAGCCTTGTCCATGAAATCACCTTTGCTCTTCTTAACCCATTCAAGGTCATAATCTCCAAAACTCCTCCAACCATCGTGATATCCACACGACGGTCATCCATTCTCTATCATATGCGCGAGAATATAAGAATGCAAAGGTGCATCTACACAAAGATCCTACCATCTAGTAGGTGAAGATAGGTCCTAATCCCACTCGAGGATGCGTAGATGAGGTCGGTTCCATGCTCCACTCCTATCCGAGACAGGGGCTGGCAGAAGCACCTCCCGGCGGTTCTCCGAATACACGCCCTCCCGAGAGGGGAGCCGTGTATTCGAAGAACAACAGGGAGATGCCGCGAAACTCGAATCGACAGAGTGGAGCATGGAACGAACCTCATCTACGCATCCCCGGGCTGTCCAAAAGCGTGGACAACTCGAAAAACAGATCACGGTTATAGGTATGGGGATCTCGCATACTTCCAACCGTATCTCTTTCGAACGGAGACGCCTAATCGAGCCGCGATCTAGCTACGACCATGACACGGAAGGGAGGCCAAGGTCATACCTAGGGTCGCGGTGGAGTCGAGCTAGCCGGCAAAGCAAAAGATCGTGGGCCGCCAAGGGACTCCGGCCGGCTCGGCAAGGCACTCAACTCCGCTCCCGCAGGGCTCCTCTCGCATAAAAAGAAACACACGGGATCGGTTGAAAATTTTTCGCCAGAACCTCCCCTACCCGGGGAGGTTTCCAATACCCGCAAACAAAGCACATGGCACGATGGCCGACAATCATATTCACATCGGGGGGCACGATGGCGACAATCATATTCACATCAAAGGGCACGATGGCCGACAACTGCCGAAGGTCGAAGGCGACGGGGACGGCGGTGGGCGGTCCTCCTCCCTCTCTTCCGCCGGCGGGGGTAGCGGTGCGAGGTCGCAAGGGTGGCGGGCACGCCCGGGCGGCGGTGCGGGCGGTCCTCCTCCTCCTACTCCTCTCCTTCCTTCCCCCCCCTCCTCCTCCTCCTCTTCTCCCCCCCTTCCCCTCCTTCCTCCCTCCTCTTCCTTCCTCCTCCTCTCCTCCTTTCTCCCTCCTTCCTCCACCTCTTCCTTCCTCCCCCTTCCCCCTCCCCCTCCCTCCCCTCCCTCCCCCACTCCCTCCCCTAACCCCGCCCTGCGGCGCCTGGGGGTAGGCGCCGACGGCGCCGCGCGCCTGGCGGGCTGGCTACTGCCGAGGGGGGCGGGGAGGGAGGTGGGGCGTGCGCGGGCGGGGCGGGCCGGCGCGAGGCGGGGCGGAGCGCTGGGCGGGGGCGGGCGGGCGGGCGGAGGCGCGGCCGGGCGTGGTATGGCGGCGGCAAGACTCGTCGGGGTGGCGGCGGCGCCGCCTGTGTCGTGTGTGTGCGGGTGTGTGTGTCGAGTGAGTGTGCGCGCGGCGTGTGTGGTGTCGAGTGGGTGTGTTGACTTTGTAAAAAACGATTTCCGTGATGGATCCGCCCCACGAAAGACAACACCTTCCCGTGAGCCGCGCGCATCCATCACGAAAGCTCATATTTTTTAAAAATATCCACCGTCGGGGGCCTCGTGGAAGCGGTCCCACTCCACCCCTTCCCGTGATCGGCTCACGGAAATCTCCTCCCGTTCCGTGAGTCGCTCCACGGAAATTGTTTTTTCGTAAATTAAATTTATTCCTCCCCTTTCCCTTTCTAAACATATATATATATTCAAACTTTGATCAAGATTACTTGAAAAATACCTTATCACATACACTCACCCATACATAATTGATCCTTTCGCGAAAAATGGGCCATTATTTCATGTGGTTCTATCTTTTTTTTCAAAATTGTGTTTACTTCACTACAACAAAAAATTATAATAATTACCAAAATAATCCAAAAAATTCTCAAAAAATAGACATGACACAATATCCGAGGTCATTTGCATATAGAAAAAGTTTCAGTAGCCAAACCACAACTTGACCGCCACATCCACATGAAATCACACTAGATCACTCTCAACAAACATGAAACTTTCTACGCAGATGTTGGAGCTTGTGAACATCGTGACGTGCCAACTTGTGCAAAACGTTCCCAATTTTTTATCATAGCCTCGGCATAAGATATCATGACATATTATCAAATTTCATGATTTTTTGCACATCGGTTTATTTTCTAGAATTTTTAAACCACTCGAACAGGGATTAACGTTCATGATTTCGTATTAAGATGTTCCAGATTTCGTTATTTTTTTAAATGCAAGGTCTTACATTGTGTTGAGTATGAGGAATATAAATTTTCTACTAATTTTTTTCAACAATTTGAAGCACTTGTAGTTCAAATTTGGCCTCATTTCAAAAATTCTCATAAAAAGAATAATTACCGAAATATATCAAATAACGTCAATAATTCACTAAACTTTAACATGTAGTGCCATATGATGTGCTAGAAGTGTAGAAAAAGTTTAAAGATGAAAATCCAAAAAAAAAAAATTCCCGTGAGCTTCTTTCCGTGGAGCGGGGATATTCCACTCACGGGAAAGAGGGTCCTTTGCCGAGGCCGCTGTTTGGCCCACGGGGAAAGCCCGCTCACGGGAAAGTGTTTCCCGTGAGCTTGACGGTGTTCTCACGGAAAGGGGCACGGAGGTGACGGAGGCGGGGGGGGGGCTCACGGCGGTTACCTTTCCCGTGAGCCCCGTTCTCACGGGAAAGGGAATGGGGCTTTCCCGTGAGCTACGCCTCACGGAAATATGTTTTCCCGTGATCTTTTTCTTTCCCGTGATGTTTTCTATTGACTCACGGGATAGCTTGTTATTTCCCCGTGATTTTTTCCTGTTAGCTCACGGGAAAGAATTTCCCCACGGGAACGTGCAGAAATCCGGTAGTGCATATTCCATGTTTGGAGAGTATTGTAGTTCAAGTGAATTCACCACCCTTTTTCACCATCTTTCCTGTAACATAAGCTTTTTAATGACATTCTTCAGTAGACACTTTTCCTTTTGTTTTCCCGTGTAGTTTCTGGTTTTCCGGTTGATGAGCGGCCGGTGTGCGTACCGCAGTAGCTCTTTTTTGATTGTTTCTTTCTTTTCAGTAGTTTCAGTAGAGTGGTTCTAATCAGTTGTATGGTTGTTTTTTTTTTTGTTGTTTTTCGTCTATTAATAGATCGGCAAAGCTCTTGCCACCAGTCGGATTGGCTCCAAACCCATGGAGTATTTGAGATCCATATGTCAATGCATGATTGCACGTCCAGTCCAACTAACTAGTATATAGACCGACCTCCCACCCCAATTGCAGCTGCTAACATATAATATTGGCAACATATTTCTGCAACTGTGTTGTCCGACCTTCACATTTGTAGGCGATTAATTAAACGGAGCAAGATTCAGCGGCTGCTAGCAAAACCACGCTTTCGTAACCTCAGTGTGGTGGACATATATACATCTAGATCTAGGCGAAGAAGTTAATGGAGAAGAAATTCAGTTGCTTGCAAACCGCTTTCGCGATCTCACTTTTCTCTCATGTCCAAGTGGAGCTGCCGACTACTAGTTCATAAGTGCAGGTTTGATTTGCTCAAGCATGGGCAGGCTCATGAAATGTGTGTCCATAAACCCTTATCTGCTTTGACCTGTTTGACCCGCCGCCCGCCAGGATACATCATGCATGTGGCTGCAGAGTCTTTGTCTCTGCATATTTTCGTAGCAGTGTTTTGCAGCCACAACTACATTGGACATTACGATCGAACATCAAAGTTGAACGGCGAGTAGTCAAACTTGCTGGTAACTGAGGATGACTTTTTTTTTTGAAAGTGCAGGAGAGGAAATCTAAATCAAAGGATCAGTGTCAACACGCAAGCTTCAAATGAAGTATATACAGCAGAATTGAAGACTGGATGGACTGAATTGTCTTCTCTCTAGCTACTATTATCTATCACCGTTACCAGCAAGCAACTGTGGTGGGCTGTAATAATAATAACAAGGATAAGCATTTGACTATTGTTTCTGTGCCTTTCCACTAGTTGGTCCCAATTAATGTCCATTTATTTATGGTTTTAACGGGTCCTTGTTTTGAATTTGAACCAATTAATAACTGATTGTGTTGGTTGCAGTTTCTTCAGTCGGGTTTGATTTATTCGTAGCTTGTGCATATGAATGTTGAACTTGCAGAAACTAGCGCGGCGCTGGGAGAACATGCATGGCATCTGACGTGCGATTTTCAGACATGTAGACAAAGCAAGCATATAGCTTTCACTCTCTTCTTTTCAGACAATCAGATTGAGGCATTCAGCTGCGTTGTTTCATTTCTGACAAAACTTGTAGATTTTATTACTTTCATAATAAGGACTTCGTCTTGTTTTTTTCCAGGAGACTAGAGAAAAAGGGATCGGAGCAGGTAGCAGATGATGGATTGAGGCATTGGATCACAGCTGCTGTTTCCCAGTCATGCATCATGTTGGTCGGTACGTTGATCCACAATTGAGCCAAGAATGGGACTTGTATTCCATTTTCCTTTAAAAAATAGTTTTATATGGTAGCCAAAATGGTCTATGCATGCATGCTCTGATGTCTTGCTAGAATGCGTGTGTACAAAAAAATTCATCTAGAAGCGGACAATGGCTGCGAGAGAAATAAAGTGAAAGGTGCATCTTTTGTTATTCATCAATCAGGTGCTATTTTAATTTGCAGCCATCAAGCGAAAGCAATAGCAAACCAAAACTGTCATAAACTCGAATAATTTAATAATGTTGGCTTATTGATCGATCAATGGCAGTATGATGCTGCCACTGAATCTGATTGTTGTGTAGATAGTAGCAGCCTACGAAAAATAAGAACGGGTGAAATAGACCTGTAGGGATATAAATATGTAAAATAAAGTTAACATGGTTTATTGGTTTTGCAGAAAAAAAAAATGTACACACGGTTTATTGGTTTTGCAGGAAAAAAATGTACACATATGGAAGGGTGTGATTTTTATACAAATCACTAAAAATTAATATGATTTCTTGACATATAAGATGAAATTGAATCAACGAATCTGTACAGCTTTTGATATGATTTATTTCAAATGTACACTATCTAACGATCTATAAAGATCAATATGATTTATTTCAAAATGTACACTATCTAACGATCTATAAAGATCAATAGATGCATTTTCTACTTTGGAGAGTATAATATCTCTCTAAAGGATGTTACATTCTTTTTTTTTTTTTTTTTTTTGAAACATGAAAGAATTCTTACATTGTAACGACTAAATGTTCTATAGCGACAAACTTAAGAGGAGAATCAAAATGTGTGCTCCTTTTGGCTACTAATAAATATCAATGTAATGTACATGAAGTAGTATATTGTTTATACATCAGCAAGGGTATGAATCCCTCAGGTATGCTTGGAGGCATGGTGACCCCTTCCAAACCCTAGCGTGTGTCTTTAGCATCTCCTTTGCCCTGACACCGGCCCTGTCGCCGGCATTGACCTGCAGCACCAGCAGCAGTTTTGCCACCACACCAACAGCGAGCATCTCCTGTAGCACAGAGGGCGTCGGCGAGTGCCTGGCCACGGCGTGGAGTGCGCGCACGGCGCTCTCGGTGGCGGCTGCGGACACCCTCATGACCTTCTTGGACACGACGGCCAGCCCCGCCGGGGGCGCGCGAGCAGCTCCGACCGTCCCTCCGCGCAGCCACAGAGGTGGTCGATGGCCACGACGGACAGCTCGGTGACGCGGCGTCCACCCTCGTCGAGGAGCAGCTCCACCAGCGTGGCCACGGCGCCGGCCTCGACGGCCTTGACGCGGTTCCCGCCCCAGGGGGCAGAGGCGGCACAGCACGTGCAGTGCCGCCCGGACAGCCTTGGAGGACACCCGGTCCAAGACCACGCGCACCACCTCGTGCACGAGGCCGGCGCTCACCATCATAAGGCGCGCCGGCGTCATGACCGTCGTCATCGCCTTGAGGAGAAGGATGCCGTAGACGCGCGACTGGTAGCTCGGGCTGCGCAGGACGGACGTCAGCGCGTCGAGGAAGTCTCCGTCCCGTTCCATGATCTGGGCAAGGCTTCGCTCAGAGGGCTTTAGCGAGTAGAGGACACCGAGCGCGTCCTCCGCCGGAGAGCTCGTGGAGGTCGGCGAATCCAGCACGAAGTCTTCGGCTGGGGCGTCTTGCTGGCTGCTCGCACGTTTGGATGAGTGCTTTGTGACGAGTGACGCGAGGAAGTCAACGGCACCCGGCGTGGCCTCGACGCATCGCCTGTTGCGCTCGCTCTCGGCGACGACGGCCTTGATCTCCCTCAGGGCGGCTTGCGCCTGTCGGTCCCCGCCGTGGCGTCCCTCGTCGATGAGCGCGGCGACGCGGCACGAGTCGAGCGGCGGGCGCGGCGTCGGGAAGCGCTCGACCTGGTGCGCGGCGCACCAGGCCTGGATGAGGCGGCGCAGCGTGTGGTTGGGCGTGGCGTCCATCTCGCCGGGCTCCAGCGCGCGGCGCGTGACGGGGCATGTCGCGTGGCCGTCGGTGAAGAGCCAGCGCTCGATGCTGGCACGGTCGTAGGTGATGCCCGTGGCGAGCGTGACCGGGTCGCGCATCACCTCCAGCGAGATCGGGCAGAGGAAATAGTGGGGAACCTCCGGCAGCTCCATGCTGCGGGCTGTGGTCGCTGCTTGTGCGTGTGATCGGAGGATCGATCAGTTGAGAGCTTGCTGCGCGACGATTGAGATGGATGCAGAAGAGGAGATGATGTTGTGTTTGCAGCTGGGAGTTGAACGAATGGATCGAGATGGAAGGCAGCACTTTATAGGTGGCGGGAAGGGAAGGGAAGGGGAAGCGAAGATGTCAACCCGCGGCGCGGCGATGCGTGTGGGGTCAGGGGTTGCAGGGTTGGGGCGGTGGCGTGCGTTACTTATAAAACATTTTTATAATCGATTATTAATTAATATATGATACTTTAATAATCATCGCTCGCATAAGTTACCTCGTTCGTCCCGTTTTCACTCACTTTGCTCTTTATACATTTTTTTACATAACTCACAAGTGTGCATTATTCATAAAACCTCTTTTTGAGTCATTTTTATCTCCTTATTTTTTCCTCGATGTGTCCACAGCAAAGCGTGAACATCAATCTCTACAACATAAAAAGGATAAAAGGAAGACTGTCATTTGGTGCGGTAAAAATTTCGCCTCACTTTTGACCCTCCATGCGATCCCGAGTCCCCTTCCTGGCGGTCTCTTCCTACATGCGAAACATGCAATCTATATTAGGAAGTGTAGGGAACATACAATCTATATTAGGAAGCCTCCCAATCTCCCCTAAAACAAAAGAAACCTCCCAATCTTGATCCCGCATCCCTTCCCTTGTGCTTTCCTCTCCTTTCTGACCCGAAAAAATCAGGCATCCTGTGCTTGCGGCTGCATCACATGTTAATTTGATTCCCATAGTAATGCTCATCTATACAAATTCACAATTTTATTAGTATAATCACTGATTTCCTTTTTACCATTTTTTCTATTGCTAGACTCTGTTAACAGATAATATCGACTGATGCCATGGCAGTGATGAGTGAAGGTTTATGTTGGCGAGGTGTGATGAAGTATTTATGTGGGTCTTTCGTGGGTTCAAAAAGGCCAAGCACACAAGTAACAGATCTTTTAAGTTTTTTTTTATGTATCGATGACAGTTTGGTACGTGCATGGTATATACCGTCCTCTCTCGCCTTTTGTAATATCTTGTTATTGTACTTTTTTATCACATAGTTAGTGCCTAATCCCCATCGGTACATATCACTACAAGTGATCCTTATTGGATTTAAGGGGCTTTTAAGTTTGAAAAAGTATGCTATTTAAACTAGATGGTTTGGCATTTAAACAACAAAATATGTTGGATGGTCCATTCTTGTGGCCTTGAAACAAACAATTCAAAATCAACAATTCATTGCAAGTAAGCTATAAGTGACAGGTTTTGTATTGTGTGCTGAAATTTGGTTCATTAGTTAATATTTTCCAAGGTGGTTCTCTGTGCACACAGTACCAATTGGAGAATTCAGGCAAGTACAACCACTTTGTTTCAAGATGGTTAACGTGATTGCCGGCTACACAACTTTGGATCTGCATTTTGGTCGCGGTTTAACATTGTCCGGCAAAGTGATCTTGTGCAGAGTACTCGTTGTGTATACTTGGGTTAATTCCTTTTGTTTCATGTGGCATGTCGGCACGATCAATGAAAACACATCGATTTGTTGTATAAAGTGACTGGGTAGATATCCAACTGTGCGAAGGTGCTCGTTTAATCATCCCCGATTCTTAATCTTTAGTTCTTTTCTTCGGTAATGAAGATCAAACAAGAGAGCAGAGAGGGCTGCCTCTTTGATGTATCATGGAATCTGTGTGCATTGCAATGTACATCGTTGAATTTAATACAAGATGCGGATGTGAGAGAACCCTCTCGAAATCCTATAATTCTTTTTAATTAGCGAGCATTACAGTAAGGTGTTGATCACTGTTAACTGTCCTCACACCATGTAAATTGTGACCAATTCAGATTCAATGAAAGACAATGAGTTTAATGTCTACTGTTGTACGAAGCACCTTCAAGACAAATAATAATTTGAAGAAGAAAATTTTGATTGTGTTAAGAATTCAAAAAAAAAAAAAACTTTGGGAAACATATAGACACGAATCGCCATCTTTGATTTAGGGTTGGCAAGAATTCTTCAATAAGAAAGCATGTTAGTTTTATTCTCCCATTGCAATGCACGGGCATAACTGTGTGTTTAATGTCGATTCAATTCCACGGTATTTTATCTTATGATGGTGCGGTCGGATACAATTCCATGGTATTGTTATCTTATCTTGTGATCCGTATGCGTTTTTAGAATAAAAGTTTAGTTGACCAAAGTAGCAACACACGGGCGTGCTACCTATGGTATGAAGATGCCTTAGAACTTACTCGTGTATTTATTGTCGTACAAAATAAATAGATATCGAAGATTTCTTCTAGCCGATATAAAATATTATCTTAGGCAAATTACGAGAAAGCCCATAAAATAGAGTTTACTGAGCACGAGATATCTGTGTGATTGATTGTGTTACATTCACAAAACTTGTTTGGATTAAATATCACTTTAATATCATTGTTTAGTTTTATAATATTGTTATCTTATCATGCGATCCATGTATTTTTGTATAAAATTTAGTTATCCTGTAGCAACGCACGGGCGCTTAACTAGTCAATTATAAGAAACACTTGTGTCTCGTTGAAAAAATAGTACTCGCTCCCTCATTCCAAATTATAAGTGGTTTAATTTTTTTTTTTTTTTTTTTTTTTGGTTCATCCATTTAGTTACAATTAAGAACAGAGGAAGATCATACAGTATGACACCATTGATTATTTTTCAACGGTTAGCGTTTTTCTTGAACATCAATCAATTATAAGAAACACTTGTGTCTCGTTGAAAAAAAAATAGTACTCGCTCCCTCATTCCAAATTATAAGGTGTTTAATTTTTTTTCTTTTTTTAGTTCATCCATTTAGTTATAATTAAGAACAGAGGAAGATCATATAGTATGACACCATTTATTATTTTTCAACGGTTAGCGTTTTCTTGAGAGGGTTCCACCGATTAATTGGCAATTAAATTCATTATTTATTTGGGGGCAAATTGGCCGGGGTTATTGAAAAAGAAGTGCCTACCTGGGTTGGGTTTAGTTTGGTATCAGTCTAGAGCTACTACCTAGTCGATGTTGGTCTGTGGAACGAACGAAAAGGTATGGGTTCCCCGCTGACCATGGCCGTGTTCTTCTTCAAACCCATGCTGGCCTGGCCGCATTATTGACTTTTAATTGATCCCTTCTTGATCGTCCTCGTCCAGTAGGAGTATATCCTTTTCCGTGGTCTTTTTCTTCAGCTCGTTGCACTGAAAGATTTTTGTTCGTCATGCCAACAACCCATAGTAAGCCGCATGCATATGCATGTTCAATGCGTTTGGTAACGCTTCTCTTCTAAAGAAAAGCGAGCTATTTTCACATACTCCCTCTGTTCCAGAATAACTATTGTTATATTAAAATATATAAACATTTATAAGTCTAGTTTTTAACAAATTTATTTGGAGATACAAATCTTATGCGTATTTTCTACTTAACCGAGTCAAACTTGCGACCACGAACACCCAAAACGACAACACCCAAAAACGACACTTAATTTGGGACGGAGGGAGCACTATACTAATTGAGATTGACATGCAGTGGTCATCACGCATTAATCCTTGCGAGACGTGCTAAAAAAAAGAGATGAATCATAAAAAAAATATCAAATAACAAAAACTTAACAGACTCTAATATACCTATTTTATACTTTCTAAAAAACAACACGTATACCTTTTCCATTATAAAAACATCATATAGTAACTATGTGGCTAATTTAGACGTACACATTAAAGGAAAATTTTACCTTGCTTTCAATAATTAATGAAGTGGTAACAAGTTTCATGGCTTATTTAGAATATATCTATCATATTGGCATGAATGTGTAGTTTATATGTGTCGAGTATCAATATTTCGGATATCTAGCAGGATTAAACGAACATGATCCCTCATTCCCTCATCTACATAAACAATTAAAGACGAGACCCTGGTCCCATATCCGACCCCATAGAGGGGAGTTTCTGCTCATCGGATCAAAGGAAGGGAAAACCTCACTTCGCCCGACTCCTAGGGCATGGTTTTGGCCTCATCCGAGGGGCTGGAGATTCCGCCTCGGCCCAACCCGTGTCGAGTGCATCACCGATCCCATGAAATTTCAATCTCGCCCCGACCCTAGCATTATAGGCCAAAGATGATTCCTACGAGGCCCATGCGGTCTCCAAAAACTCTAGACATGGAGACGCAGGCTTTGGTAAGATCATACCTCTCGCTGCCCGGGACGGGAGTGGGAATATCTCGCGACCCATGGCCTTGATAGGCCATGCCCGCCCGCCCACATCGCCCACTAACCCCGAACGGGGGTAACTCGTGATGCCTAACCCACGTATAGCCGTTGTCGACTCAACCATTGATCCTACCGTTCACCACGATAGATGGGGTGCCACGTCCGTTCATGACGCTTGCACGTGCGACACCATATGTGAACAGGACCACAACGTGGAGCCATCTCCATCGCCATCTAGCAGATTGACAGGCCCGCGTGAAAAGCAAAAGGATGACACAATCTTAGGAACCCTTTATCCTCGCGTCTTTGTTTTTCACTTTGTTGTTTTATTTCTCTCTCTTAACATGTAACCTGCCCTCCTCTTTGGCTATATAAAGGGAAGGCAAGAGCTCCTCATGTGGGGAGCAAAAACTCACCCGCTACACACGCACTCACCGTAGATTTGGGAGCTCTCTCCTTCGATCTCTCGCGCCATTTGTAACCTCTACTACAAACTTTAGTGCTAGTAACACCATCAGCGACGCAACTAGACGTAGAACCATTCTGTTTGAACCAATGTACATCCACGTGTCCTCTTTGCACACCATCCAAAGCTGGACGTGTCATACAAATTCACTTGTCGGCGGTTCAAAGCACCGACGATATGTAACTTTATGGGTTCATTTTAGAGTGTGCTTCATAATGGTTGTGTGTATTATTCACTTCCATTGCCATATAGTTACCGAGGACACCAAAATTATATACGATTATATTAATATGCATTAAAATAATTTGGGAATGTTGTTACTTCTGATCGTTTAGACATTATTTAAAAAAAAAACATATGATATATCCATATTAATGCTATAGTTGTAAGCGCCCTATCTTTTAATAAAGTACTGGTGCCTCCATTTCAAATTATGGTTTTTTGGCTTTTCTAGATGCATAGTTTTTGCTACGCAATTATCTTTAAATATATAGTGAACTTGTGAATCTAAAAAAAGGTTAGAACATCGATGTTGGAGTAGTACATATATAATTTTTTTTTATAAGAAGGGCCCTACTTCCTGGTCCTAGATTAAAAGACGTCTTAGAAGTTGTTTTGTACACCAATGTAGATGAAAATAGACCCACCCCTACTAGAATCTTACCCGACAACAGCAGCATGCATCCTAAGAATAGCTCTGGTTGTGGCTGGGAGCCTCCTCTCACAACGCCGTTTTTTTTTTTTTTTTTCCCCATAGTGGACGATAGGATTGACAGCAGCTGCTGGATAACCAGTACCATGCTCTGTTGTTGTAGGAGCTATAGAACCTAAAACGTCTTCCTTTTTCTATATTTTTTTTTCGAATTCTAGGACGAAATCTTATTGAGTGCTGAGACTATCTCCAATCACGTGAGGCAAACGCAAATGTGGGTCACAAATACTCTTTTGGGTGCCATAAAACCACGGAGCACGCAAAACCGACAACGCAAAATGCGCTGAAGGTGAGAGGAAGCGCAAATATGTGTCTCTCTCTGTTCTCGATCCAATCTACGTCGTGCGGGACTGCAAGGCGGGCAGGACAACAGGGCAAGGAGGGCTCACGACTGGACGACTACGGCATGACGGGCCGACGACGAGGAGCTACCAACGTGGCCAATTCAGTTTTTTCCCCATTCACGCGCGCATGCCAAGTGGAGCTGTGGCGGCCAGGTTCAGGGCACCCGCCACGCCCCTGCTGGTGTGTCGCGCTCTCACGGCCGGGCTTCGACCGCCGCGCTCGCGCAAGGGGCCTCGCATGCGCCGCTAGAGGGGTGCCAGGCTGACGCCTCGCGCTATGCGGCTTGGCCAGCCGAAGCGTGATCCTTCGCGCGCTCCATGAGACGGGGGCGGCGATGGCGATGGAGGCAGGAGAGAGAAGACCGTGAGGTGGAAGAAAGAGAGCGACGGGAGGAAGGGGAGGGAGGCTGCTTTTGCCTAGCCTGCTAGAGTGGAGGAATATTAGGTTGCTAACTCTCTTACTGTGTGTGACTCAAACCATAGAATATGTACCGTTTTTTGCATCCTAACTGTTGGAGACAGCACGATGGGAGCGTGTTGTTTATTGCCCACACTGTTCCTTGCAATGCTTGGACTTTTCGAAATGTTATTAAGGAAATACTGTTATATGTCTGTCGGTGAGGATTTTATGTTACTAAAGAGGGCAAAAAGAACAGGCATGCGCACACAAAAGCTGGTGTGGTAACGTCCGTCCTGTTCCTACAGCGCTAGAGATCATATTTGATTGATTAACTAATTTGATTATCACCGAAAGTAAAGAAATTAGTACGGTCGGGAAAATAAAACTGCGTGTCGGCACGCCATTTGTATAATTATGAGAGAAATAAATAAAAAATAAACCAAACGACAAGCGCGTCGGGTCGAGTCGTCCAGATGGAAGCTGCTGGCACTGGCAAGCGGATGTGGGCCAGGTCGGTTTGACTTTGACCAGCACAGCATCATCGTAGCCTTCTACGGAGGGAGGAGGACTTGTGTTGTTGTCGACCGCAAACGCACGCGCGTGTAAAATAATTGAGCAGGGATTAGATTGCTTGCAGCATTATTCGGATTTCGGCACGTGCCGTGTGCTAATCTTACGACGACCGTTTACCACCGGAACTATTGTTTCACTTCCAGCAAACTCTGGATCTTCGTTACTTTCCTGTTCGTTCCTACCACTACTACTCTTCCGGCGGTAGTTCTACTGCCTTTGATCGGACCACAAACAACTGCATGCCACATATATAAAAATTTAAACTACTCCTACTAGTCGTTTATTATGACCAGACCAGACCTGTTGATCGACTGGCAAACTGAACTAATTAAATAGGAGTAATTGTCACATCAAACCTGATCATATGAAATAGGAGTAATTTAAACTACTCCTAAACCCTGACGAGAGGCTACTGCGGCGGCGATTGTGTAATTGATCATATCAAACCTGATCGATGAACCGTTCTAAATGAAGAATTAATTGTAGTATAGCGAGGTAGCAGGAGTTTGGACGGGATCGCTTCCAAAAGATCGACCGTATATCCAGATGAAGCCCATATAGACGGGATCCGTTCTTGGGACAGGATCATTTCGAATTTGATCTTGAACCAGGCATAATATTGAAATTGGAAAACAAAATTAGGGTTTTGTGTTCAACCCTAAGGACATGGGTTTCTTGCGTTGAAAGTCGAACCCTAACGAGCTCTACAAACAAGTGTAAATCATCAACAACAGAGCTTTACCTGGATCATCGCCAACCATAGGCGCGGGTGATCTTCTTCATGTCCAACATGGCCTACCACGCCGCAAGGTCACCATTGAGGTTGGACCTAGTGACGTGGCTTCATTGAGGCTAACTCGGGCTAAGACGGTACTACCCTTGGTCCAATAAAAGTTCTATACAATTAGTGCCTTCTCTGCAGCATTACGTAGATAAGTTTTCTCTTTACTATAACAACTAAATTAGTTTTAGGCACCTGCTAGCTATGATTTGGCCCAAGCTCTACCTTTGGCTGGAACCATGCTCAAGCTCTCCTACTATGATGAATGATCATGACTACACCCCTTGCTCATATGGCCACATATATATAGATTCTCACTATACTATTACTAATCTGTAGTTCTTTGACGCTTTTGCCAAGTCTCTTTGAATGACCCTTATGCTCCCTGTTTTCTCCTGCCAGATGTGGAACCATAACCATGCCAGGTGCATCTTCAGTGAGAAGAATAAGATAAAATCAGGATGGCTGTGAGCAATAGAGACTAAAATCATAAGATAAAATCAGTGAGAAGAACAAGGTGCATCTGCAGTGAGAAGAATAAGATAAAATCATAAGTATTTGTGTTTCTTTTACATGTCGTGGTTGTCGGGTAGATTTATTCCAAATGTAAATTAACTATCACGGGACCTACAAAGTGAGCCATAGAGATATAAATCGTGAGAAGAACAAGGTGCATCTGCAGTGAGAAGAATAAGATAAAATCATAAGTATTTGTGTTTCTTTTACATGTCGTGTTGTCGTAGATTTATTCCAAATGTAAATTAACTATCACAGACCTACAAAGTGAGCCATAGAGATATTTTTTTCACTATGGTGAGAAGACCTGTTATTTGGACCGACCGACCGGGCGATCCAACCGTAAAAGACCAACCAGAGTCTCGGACGGTCCGTTCACCTTAGAAGACCGGAATGCAATCAAACCGAAAAACCGCATGAACCGGCCGGTTTTTGGCGGAAACAGTGAACCGCCGGTTCCATACGAACCGGACAGGTTTTGAAAATCCTGCGTGCGGCAGCGTGCTCTGGCCTCTGGCTGGTGGGCAGAGGTGTGCATGCACCTGAGTGGAGCCGTGGTGGACCATGCAGCAGGGCCCCACCTAGCTGCTGTGAACTTTGGTGTGCATGCACCGCGTGGAGCCGTAGTGATTTGTGATTAATTCTTTTTTTTTTTTACAAGAATTGATAGTACTGGGCAAGGGACATCGTATGCATGTGTACTGGCTTTTTTTTTTCTTATACCAGGTGATGTCATTGCTTTCTTTACTCCAAAGTTTAAAACTTATTACATATGAGCTTTAACGAGACAAATAATATATCCATCTTAGCTATTTCAACAGGCTCCTTGCAATAGTGCAATATATTTCAGCATCTAATATTCTATTATAATGATGAGTATTTAAATTACTATTGGAGCAACATTTTGCGTCAATTCGAAAAAAAAAAAAACATTTTGCGTCAATTTCTAAGTGCTCCGTATATTCTTTTTTTCATTCATATTTTCTACATAAAACAACTCTAGAGCTAGTTATATAATTGTGATTTTTGTCATCTTATTTTTACATTGACCAAATATATCTTTCTAATTATTTTTTGTATATTATTAAACTACACCGGTTCAAAGTATTTGTGACCGGTTCAATACATCCGGTCCAAAACAATCGGACCGGCGGTTCAACCGGTTCTTAACGGTCGGACCAGTGAACCATCGAATCAAGACCTCACCGGTTCGATCTCCGTCCGTCCTAATAACTTGGTGAGAAGGCTAGCATGTGAGAACGTGTTGCATTCTTTTTCTTTTGATGAATCATGAAAGAATTTGTACATGAACTAACTAAAAAGATTTATAGACAAACTAAATAACAGGAGAATAAAATGTGTGCTCCTTTTGGCTACAATAAATATCAATGGAATGTACATGGTGTAGTGTATAATTATATATCAGCAAGGGTAAGAATCCCTCAGGTATGCTTGAAGGCATGGAGAGTCCTTCCAAACCCTAGCGTGTGTTTTTAGCATCTCCTTTGCCCTGACACTGGCCCTGTCGTCGGCATTGACCTGCAGCACCAGCAGCAGTTTTGCCACCACACCGACGGCAAGCATCTCCTGTAGCACCGAGGGCGTCGGCGAGTGCCTGGACACGGCGTAAAGCGCGCGCACGGCACATTCAGTGGCGGCTGCAGACACCCGCATGACCTTCTTGGACACGACGGCCAGCCCCGCCGGGTGCCCGACCAGCTCCGACCGTCCCTCCGCGCAGCCACAGAGGTGGTCGATGGCCACGACGGCAAGCTCGGTGACACGGCGTCCACCCTCGTCGAGGAGCAGCTCTACAAGCACAGTAACCGCGCCGGCCTCGACGGCCTTGACGCGGTTCCGGCCCCAGGGGCAGAGGCGGCACAACACGTGCAGCGCCGCCCGGACAGCCTTGGAGGACACCCGGTCCGAGACGACGCGCACCACCTCCTGCACGAGGCCAGCGCTCACCGTCATTAGGCGCGCCGGCGTCATAACCGCCGTCATCGCCTTGAGAAGATGGATGGCGTAGGCGCGCGACCGGTAGCTCGGGCTGCGCAGGACAGACGCCAGCGTGTTGAGAAAGTCTCCGTTCCGTTCCATGATCTGGGCAAGGCTCCGCTCAGACGGCTTGAGCGAGTAGAGCACGCCGAGCGCGTCCTCCGCCGGCGAGCTCGTGGACGTCGGCGAATCCAACACGAAGTCCTCGGCGGCGTCTTGCTGGCTGCTGGCACGCTTTGATGAAGAGTTAAACGAGTGTTTGGTGACGAGCGAGGCGAGGAAGTCGACGGCGCCCGGCGTGGCCTCGACGCATCGCCTGTTGCGCTCGCTCGGCGACGACGGCCTTGATCTCCCTAAGCGCAGCTTGCGCCTGTCGGTCCCCGCCGTGGCGTCCTCGTCGATGAGCGCGGCGACGCGGCACGAGTCGAGCGGCGAGCGCGGCGTCGGGAAGCGCTCGACCTGGTGCGCGGCGCACCAGGCCTGGATGAGGCGGCGCAGCGTGTGGTTGGGCGTGGCGTCCATCTCGGCGGGGGCCAGCGCGCGGCGCGTGACGGGGCATGTCGCGTGGCCGTCGGTGAAGAGCCAGCGCTCGATGCTGGCGCGGTCGTAGGTGATGCCGGTGGCCAGCGTGACCGGGTCGCGCATCACCTCCAGCGAGATCGGGCAGAGGAAATAGTGGGGACCTCCGCCGAGACCTCCATGCTGCGGGCTGTGCTCACTCTTGTGATGCGCGCTGCTGCTTGTGCGAGGAGCGATCGGTTGAGAGATGGATGCAGAAGACGAGCGAGACGAGAGGAGGAGATGATGTTGTTTGCTGGGATCGGAGTTGAACGAATGGAAGTGGAAGAGGGATGGAAGGCGCGTTTTATAGACGAGGCCAAGCGAAGAGGAAGCGAAGAAGTCAACCCGCGGCGATGCGTGTGGGTCACAGTGTAACGGCCGGGTTTGGTGCTGTTTGTGCTGTGGCGTGCGTTAGCACAAGAGCGATTACTTATAATTTAATCGATTCTAATCTGCAGAATTCCTTAATGTCAGCACGCATAAGTTACCTCTCGGCCTGCTTTTACTTTTGCGTCTCCTGATACATTTTACACACCACCCAGAAGTGTGCAACCATAAAGCTTTTTTGAGTCATTTTTATATCTGATCAAAAAAGTCGACCACGACTACTTAAAACACGTGGCTCATCGAAACAACAAAAAGCGAAGAAAAAGAAAAGAAAAGTGTGTGGATTTATTTATTTATTTATTTTCGCAGCAGTAAATTGGTGTATTTTCTTGAGAGGGTTCCTAATTGGCCAAGTTGAAAAAGAAGTGGCTAAGCTGGGTCTGGTTGGGTCAGTCTATAGCTACTACGTACCTGGTCGGTGTTGGTCTGTGGAACCAAGGAAAAGGTATATGGCTGGCTCGCCCCCGCTGACCATGGCCGTGTTCTCATCCTTGGCCTGGGCAGATGGATTGACTTTTAATTGATCCCGTCTCCTCACCTCCACCCGAAGGTATACGTAGTACGTATATCTCGCCTGCCGTGCGTGGTCTTTTCAACGTACGATCGAGTAGGTTTCTTCAACTCCTTGGTCTTGAAAGATTCCGTTCACCTTGTCTTTGGGCTTACGTGCCTTTGACGACGCCGCTCCAGCTCCTGCCTGCACTTTTCTGCTCTATCCACCTCTATCTCTATCTACAATTTGGAAAGCCGCAGCGCCAGCAGATTATACTAATTTCAGACACGCGCAGGATGCCAGATGGTTCAACAACCCATAGTATAGGAGTACTAGTACATACTATTACGTTCTTGAACGGTTCTCTTTTAAAAACTCGCGAGCATGTCGGACAATGTCCCGATCAATCAAACTATACTATTTCCACGCCCCTGCATGCTGGGAATCATTTTAAATGTTTGCACATCTCATGGTGGCATTATTACTAATTCAAGACCTCCAATAGTGGTGTCATCTCATTAATCATCACGAGGTGTGCTAAAATAAAAAAAAAATGTATATAAATTATAAAATTTCTTCCAAAAAATAAGAAGGGACTATTTTTGAAAAAGTAAAATAAATGAAAAGATAAGAAGGGATTATCAATTAATTCAACTAAACTCTATTGGATCTATTTTATTTTTCTGCATAATTACAAATCTCTCCCAATACAAAAAAACAACATAAATTAACCATTTGTTGGTTAGTTTGGATATATAATTGAAGGATTATTTTAGCTTCTCGCTTAATAATATAGAAGTGGTAATTAGGGTGCAAATTTAACGGGTTACTTTGATTATTTACCAAATTTAATAGGTATAAAAAGATAAATCTGAGCCTACTCTAAATGGTGGTGAAAATTAGAATAGAAAAAAAAGGATTATGGCAAGAAATTGTTAAACCCAAATGCTTGCACACTAAATCTATCTTGACTTTGACACATAAAGCAACTGATTCCCCCATATGATATGATTTGTTTAAAGTGAGGCATTTATACCTTTAGGGCAAAGGCATTAGAATTAGGAATCACAACTACACTTAGATCCTTCGTAGACACATCGTAACACACCTTTGCAGCCAAATTTCGGCCCGATAGTAAGCACTCATCACATATGCTCATATCCCTCACTGCGGCCGATGCGTGGATCGACCGTGGCATACACCAACACTTGTCATATTAGCTTACGATCCGCCTGTGTTGATGACACGAACCGCTTGTGTAGCGCTCATCAGGATCGACGCCTTGTACTATTACCCAGCTGTATGTAGTGAATTCTACCATCACGTCACTGGTCAAGAGATCTGTGTAGTGGTATACATCACAGTCACCCTGTCGTATGAACAATAGGTGCAATGCAATGGTCGTGCTCACCATTGCTTGGGCATATGAAAAGTCTGTCGAAAGGTCATGGCAATGTCGCCTTGCATCACGATCCACCTTTGACGATCCTTTTTTTTTATGTCGGTTTACTAAGTGATTCGGTGGTGATAAACTTTTGATCTTTGTCATATACCTTCGGGAAGCGGCAGTAATACAATTTTTTTGACTATACTTATTTCCTGATGTACGGTAACATAATTGTAGAATGTTTATAGTAATCCAGTTAGGCATTAATAGCTTAACACACACCATATACAGATATAAATCATTACAAATTTACAATCAAACATCATGTCCACAATTAAACAAGAGTACTTTTTACAATAACAAATTGACGCTAACATGGCAAGTTTGTCAATTGATGTTGCATAACAAATAAGGTACTGATCTATATAGACTTACATAACGAAAACAAGGAAATTGGGTTCCTCGCTCTTATGTTCCATTCCTACTTGGAAGGGAAACTGTAACGAGTGAAACGTTCAGATTGGTAGCCAATGCATATGGAACCCCCCTCTTCTTCCTCCCTTAGCCATTGTAGAAAAATTGTTAAAAGCACTGAGACTCCACAACCTACACGTACAAAGAAGCATAATTAATTATATTCAACACATAATAAACATAAGATAAGAAAGATAGTGAGGTCCTCGATCAGCCCCTGCAGAGTACTGCACACAAACTTTGCACATAAACCCGTGTAAGAGCACATAGTGATGGATAACCCACCCACTACAAGCAAGCATCTATATATGACTTGTTTGATGCATACTCTTACAATGAAAAAAAAAAAAACTTACTGGGGTCATGGGAGGGTGTTGTTTGTTGCCTAGTGTTAGGTACTTGCAATGCTTGTACACTTTCAAAATGTTGTCTAAAGTAAAGGAAGTACGGCAATCCTTGTCGACGAAGATTTTATAAGATGCATGCACACACAAAAAGCTGGTGTGGTCCTAGAGCGCTAGACAAGGTCTTTAGCGTTGGATTGTGATTCGTTAATTCATCATCATCATCTGAAGTTCCTAACTAATAAAATCAGACCGGTCGGCAATAGCCAGCCAATAACAACTGCCCGCATGTCGAAACGTCATTTGTGTATGGGACGAGAATTTTATAGTACGTGTACAGTACGACCACACATTATCTACACGGTACCTACGCGCGTCGGCGTCGTCCAGACGGAAGGAAGCTGCTGCCTGCTGGCAACCAGCGAGCGCACGGGGATCCAGTGGGCGACGGCCCGGACCCGCATGTCGGCCATGCCGGTTTGACGACTTTGACCGGTCCATCGAGGACCGGTGTTGTTGTCAACCGCAAACGCACGCGCGCGTGAAATAATTGGGTTACGGTTGGGATTGGGTTCCAATTTCGGCACGTGCCGTGCAATATATATGTCTAATTAACGACGATGACCGTTTACCACTCCACCTGCGGATTTATCAGCAGCATGCAGCAGTTGTTTCCCTGCTTTCACTTTTCAGCAAACTCCATCTGGATGCTTCGATACTTTCCTGTTCAGCTCATTCCTACCAGGCTAGTGCGGCGACCGGCTCATATGGTGTAAATAATGGTCATATATCAAATCTGATGAACCAACTATTCTTTCTAAAGATTTGATTATAAGTATTTTAGTTTTCTTTTGAAACGAGAAAGTCGTACATCGTAGCCATGACGAAGGAGGTAGCAGGGATCAGGTTACGAAAAGGATCGGATCTTGTACTTGTATACATACCTACGTTACCTGAAAGAATTTGCAATTAATAAACTATCGTTGTACTCGTTTTTTCCTTGTGTGTGGCACACATTTCGCGTCCTTTCCTTGATTTTGAGGTGATGCATGGTCGCGCGTGCCGTGCAAAACAAACCAAATTAAAAGAGACATTAAGCACTTTCGGTTGCCACCGCAACAAAAGAAAGCTCGGCGCCGCCTAGCTACGGTTACGTTGGATGGCTGCGTCGTCTTCATCCTTTGCGTGCTTCTCGTCTCCAAAAGATCGGCTAAGACAGTCTCTAACGACATAGGCAAAATGCAAAACATAGTGTACAGTGCTTTTAGGCAGTAAAATCGTTCTCCAATGGAGGATGTAATCAGGATATGCATTTCGTGTACTGGCCAAACCACTAGGTAAATATCAGTGTTTTAAATCGCGGGCTATAGAATTTAGCGTCAACCTCGCCAAAACGCTATTTTGGCGCTATAGCGCGCTAATGAGCATCAGGACAACTGCTTTCTACCGCTATTTCGGTGCTATAGCACGCTATTTAAAACATTGTGAGGGCCGCAGCGAGAGCGAGGCAAAGGCAGAGGCCGGTGACAGGGACGCGAGGAGGGGGCCATCAAGAGCGAAGTGGCGCGCCTCGGCGAGGAGCGCAGTGGAGGGAGGGGACGACGTGAGGAGGCGGCCGTGGCGGAGGAAGGAGATGAGGTGGGTGAACAGGTGCAGATCGCCGTCAAGGAAGTGCAGGGTGGAGGGGGTAGGGGCCAAGGGAGGCGCCGGCACGGTAAAGTGTGGTGGTGGTGGTATGGAAGGGCTCGCCACCGACGTTGACGGAGAGACGGCAAAGGGCGAAGGCCATGTATGGGTTTGCTCGGTTGGGTTGACTTCCGCCCCTTGGCTCGACGGGGGCGGAGTAGAGAGCAGGAGGGACGGCTGGCACCGGCGCGGGAAGAGAGAGTGAGGAGAGAGATGATGGTGAAACAGGGTCTTGGTTGGCAGTTGGAGATCGCTAATTTTGGGTGCTCTTTCTTTTCAAATATAGCTGACCTAGATGGTGAGATGAGAGTCTCCTATTTGATTCTCAATTGTTGAAGATAGTCTAAGCCCAGATAGAACAGGTGTAACCGTACAAAAGGGTGTCTAAAGGGCGTGTATAATATTTTTTTGTAGGAACCATGGTCCAAGCTGAGGAAGAATTTGCACAGCTTAATTATGGATCAGTTTACCCCGGCTGGATTAATAATGTATGAATAGTATACAAAGCTGGTGGGTACGAATATATGACACCAGTTAACCGGCCAGCTAGTACCACTAGTTATCGTTTTTTCATATATAATATTTAGTATATAAACATAAACTAAAAAAAAAAAAAGGAGCTCACATTATTCTTCGCTAGCTTTAAGTTGGTGATCATCACATGAATGATTTAACAAAACAAACAGCTGTCGGCTGGCCGGCCGGTCATAATCACTGCTATATGCAATTTGCAAAGCAAGCTTGATGTTGGGAAATGGATAAAGTACAGACGCGTGCCGAATGGGATAAATAATCGATGTCGGGGTTCAATGCGTAGTGGCCAGTAGCATTACAGTAGTTCTTGGCGTGCGGTGCGATCGCAGATCCGACCCAGAGAAAAATATTGAACGAGGGAGGAGATGGAAAGGATCGGACCCGGCACGCACGAGTCACGTGTGTCGCCGTGCAGACTGGACAGGACAGGACAGGACAGGGCCCCTTGTGGAGGGCCGGTAGGCGACCCTGACGTTGACGCCGTGCGAATACGCACGTGGAAGGAGTGCGCGTTTGTACTCCTCCTCCGAATGGTCTGACTGACAAGGGAGAGGAACAGCAGCAGCAGCAACTCACGGGCGGGCGCGGGCGTTGGATTGGATGGATCTAGCCAGGCCAGGCGACAGACAGCTCTGCGCTCACGCTGCTGCTGCTCTTCTGTGGTCAGGAACAGGCGGCGCCCCCCTTCCTGCCTTTTCGGCTGGGATTGGGTGGAATAGCCGTCAACCCGCCGCCGTCGTCGCCACGCCACCGCGGCGCCGCCCGCCCCTGCGTGCATGCCACTGGCATATCCACGGCGAGTACTAGTCGACACACATGTCAACAGGCCGAACGACCCTCCCTTCACTTTTTTCCGCATTTCTTTTGTGCGTGCAATATGTACGAACCCGATTATTTGGGGACTGGGACAGCTTCCTCGATCAAAGTATACGTACGCACGCGGCACCTGGCCTACCACGCTGCGCAGTTTGAGCCTCCAGTCTTAATTAACTGGATGAATTCTACGTACTACTTGTAGTACATACTTCGCCACAGCTACCATGTTTCTGCATCGCGATTATTTCACATGTGTCTCTGCCTTTCGAGTGAATAATTATAATAGTACTTTAAGTTCTGGCAATGTTTGATAGTAGTATTTACTTTTTGTACGGGAGTAGTACCAGTGAGTGGTGATACATGCAGCTTTTTTTTTTTTTTTTTTTTTTGAACATGTGATACATGCAGCTAGCGACCTTTTTCCGAGCGCATGACCGGTCACTAGTGTTGCAGGCGTTTCTGCGATTTTTTCGAACCATCAGCACACGACTGGGCTTCGCCGATGCGGCCCGTACGTAGAAGCCCAAGCGTGACCCTCCTCCTCTCTCGAAAGCCCACAATCTGATACCCATTGGAAGCAATCCAGGCCGGCCGAGGAAGGGAAAGCCCACCACAACTTGGGCTGGCTGAGGAAACACTACTGTACATACCTTCATATATGCAATTATGCATATGTGCCTCTGTCATGGGCGTTGTTCATGTAAGGTTGTCATGTGCCTCTATCAAAACTTTGACATGAAAACTTTTCATGTCAAAGTTTTCAGCTTGAAATGAAAAGGCTGAAAACTTTTCAGCCTTCAATCCTGCTGCTTATCTCGAACCAAAGCTTTGACATGAAAACCCCGGCCGTAACTTGCAATGTGGAACGAGACGGCGATATCATGCCTGCGCTGAAGATATACATTGCTGTGGTCAGCCACCCGGTGTTGACGGCTACATACTTGGTACATCTAGACGCTGATCGATAGTGACATGTACATCTCGATGGATAGCAACAACAAACCTTAATATGGCTCCATGGCATCCATGCATATATCACGACACGAGGGTCCAAGAACAAGCGAATTGGCTTTGTAGTCCAATTAGGGCGGCCCAGGTGACGCTACCCACCATACCTTCAAATCCTTGCTCGCACCTTTTCCCGGGATTTTCCCAAGGATTTACCGGGCGTTATGCATTAAGTGGTCATGACGCCTCTTCAAAACTTTGGCATGAATGGTGACATTGGAGAATCTCTGGTCAGCCGCCGGGTTGCCCAGTCCCCATAGGGTGCATCAGAGGGGTAGGGTTTAGTGACGTGTGTTCATAGGGGTGAGTGTGCGTGCGTGTTGTGAGTGCCCTGCGTTGCATCCATGTCAATCTCAAAAAAAGAGGGTCCAAGAACAAGATATATAACGCCAAACCGTCAAAGCAGCCAGGGTGAAGAAGTTACGTTAATTAATTAATTAACAGAAAATAAGAGGATCTGCACTACTCCTTCCCTCCATCCGATCAAATTAGTCCAACTAATATAACAGGAATAGTAACAGTGGAAGATGACCCCCCCCCCCTGCCCTGCTTCCCTCCATCCGATCAAATTAGTCCAACTAATATAACAGGAATAGTAACAGTGGAAGATGACAACCCCCCTGCCCTGTTAGATGCTTGAACATCCAGAGCATTTTCATTAACAAAACCAAGGAGGTCAGCAAAATGCACTCCATCCACAGGATCTGTATTGGAAGAGGGGTAACCAGAAGACTGAGGCTCTCCATCTCATCTGTTTGGTCATCCATGGCCAAAATTCCCCTTGTGTGTTTTCCTATAAAACTACTGCATTCTCCACCAGACTATCAATTCCATCCAAGTCAACAAGTTCTTTAAGCCCGTCAGCTTTTTTTTTTTTATTTGATAATCAAATACTCCCTCCATCTCAAATTGTATGTCATTACAAGAATCTTAGGGCCTGTTTGGATTAGGTGATTAAAACTTTAGTCACTTTACTTCCAAACAGGGGTGACTAAAATTAAGAAGTCAGGGTACCCCTAACTTTTATATTTTAGTCAGGTGACTGAAATTTAGTCACCTAACTAACAATCCAAACACCTCCTTAGAGAGTGAAACAATCTTAAGTTTGTCAAATTTATATAATAAGATAATAACATTTGGAAGTCAACTAAGTGCCAAGGATTCTTCGTTAATTATTTTTTCATAATATCCCCAATTGATATCTGTCGTGGTCTAATACCACCGTCACAGTAATCGACCGGCTAGTATGTGCTCCGACGGCCTAGCTCTAGAGACAATGACACAAGATGTATACTGGTTCGGGGCAATTCGTGCACCCTAGTCCAGTTGCGATCACTATCCGAGCTCAAATGCTCATACCGGGGTGAGTACAAGCAAGGCGAGAGAGGGAGGGGGCTCCCAAGTCTCTGTGATTGAGGCAAGTGCCAATATGAGAGGGTGAGGCTAGAATGCTGGAGATCTAAGAGTTCTGCCTCAACCCGGTGGCAAGGGTCCCCTTTTATAGTTGTAAAAGGGGGATACATGGGCGCCACCGCGGTTGAGGACTAAGGGGGAGAAAGGAGTATAATTACAGCGGCGATAGTGCTAAATGGAGCGAAGCAACGAGCTCTCTATGTGAAAAAGAGCTCGTCAGGAGCTCGAGTCCGGGCGCAGCGCCGTGGCTGGTCGTCGTCGTACACGGGATTCTCGGGTTGGACGGTAGCCGGTCGTCGCCCAGTCTTCAATCGTAGTCGGAACACGTCCCCTCCGTATGGGCGCGACCATGCCGTGGATGGGGCAGGCATACGTCGGACGTACCCGTGCGACACTGTAGAAGAGCAGTTGGATACGGCAGGGTATGGCGGGGTGAATCTGTCATTCTTCTCCTGTCACTGTGACCCTGCGTGGCCACAATGCTCGTCAAAGAGTTGTTGAACTCGTCAGAGAGTGGTTGACCAACTCCCGTACCCGTTGGCTTCCTCGGGAAGACAGGTGGATGAGCTCCAGACCGCTCCCTGCGCACGGGGGGTTGTGGAGCTCGTTGCGGGAGGAGCTCGAGCAAGGCGGAGAGAGGTCTTCGATTGAGTCTTGCTCGTCGTGGGAACCGGAGAGCTCGTTGACGAGGGAGCTCGAGCGTGGCGGTGAATCGACCTCGCCCTAAGAACTCGTGTGGACGAGAGCTCGAGCGAGGCGGAGAATGATCCCACGTTGAGCTTGTTCTTGTTATGAGGTCGCGGATCCTGGAGAGCTCGAGCGAGGCGGGAGGGGTGTCCTTGATCGCTCGCGCTCCTGCCCAGGATCGAAGAGCTCGTTCGCGAGGGTGACCTCGCGCGTCTTGACGGGGTGATCTGTCTCCTCTCACGTTCCATGGACTTGTGGGGTCAGGACGGTTCTGGGCTTTTGTTTTGAGTCGGGTCATTTTTTGGAATGTCCCGAATATCGACCCCCCACAATATCCCAAATCTTTGTAATTCTTTTTATATATATTTTTGACTCTCCATAATTTAGAATGGAGGGAGTAGTTAATTTATACATATATGTGTATTTTATAGTTTAATACAAAAAAACCAAGATATTAAACTTTACACAAAAAACTAAATTTACAACAAGTGGTCGTTTTTGTCACACCAAAAACCGTGGGATCAACTCGGCAATATAGTCATGCCACTGTATGTGACCTGATTAATGTTGCCATATGCTGGCAATCAGGATGAAGCCACACACGTGGTTCTGACATGGAAGTGGCATGACAAATTAAAACTTTTTTTACAACATTAAGCCAACTTTGCTGGCAGGACTAAGTCGCGACACTAACCCTGGGCTGACTTAGTCACGCCATCTCACTTGGCACTCCTCAATTAATTGGAAGGCAGTTTTCTTAATTCTTCCTTTTGGCGCCATCTCACCCGACAGTAATCCAAGGCTTCCTTCCGTACCTGCACAGTTTTTCTAAGCATGCTTTTCATCTCTTCACCTGTATTACTTGAGGAAAGGATTGGATACTCTTTCTTGTTGATTAGTTTTTTTTCGATCAAGGGGCTTCCCCATTTCCATTACGAATAACGGAAATACAGTAGAGTTTAGAATTGTTCAGGCAGCAAAAGAAAAGTCCCAGACACCGGACCAACACGGGGGAATAGGCACCCCAGAAATTAAACTCCTATTACATGAACCTCTCAAAAGAGCATACTGAAAACCAACTAAACACATGAAACGCGCTGCAAGAGAACGCAACACACAGAGAACGCAACACGCTATTCTTGTCCGGCGTCATCAGCTCCCTCCTCATCATCGCCGATCAGCCTTCCTCCATAATCACCGCGCTCCTTGTGTAGCAGGTTGACCGCAAACTGAAGAGTAGCCTGGACCGCCTTCGACCACGCCTCCTTATCGCACTCCTTCAACAAACCTGACCAATGATTCATTAGCCCACCAGCATGGCTAATTATCTTCAGTGGGTTGTTAAATTTTTTCCCTTCAAAACAAATCGAGTTCCTTTTTTTCCATATGGCCCAACAAATGGCGCCAAGATCAATTCCATGAAACTGGCTATCCTATGGAAGCCACTTTTCACACCACCACCACCCTTGATCAAAGGATTGTGGTATATCGGTTGCACCGATACTTGCAGCCACAGTTGCCCAAACACATTTTGCTATTGGACAAGTGAATAAAAGATGGTCAACATTTTCAGGCTGGTTACAAAAATAGCAAGTAGGATCACCTTTCCAATTCCTCCTTAAACATATTATCTTTTGTCAAAATTGCTTTATTGGTGACTAACCACATAAAAATTTTGATTTTGGCTGGAACTTTGGCTTTCCAAATCTTCTTATGATAAGGACCAACATCATTCACAATTAAAGCATTGTAAGTTGATTTGACACTAAACCTGCCATGTTTTTCAAGTTTTTAGACAGGGGATATCATTACCCGTTGTCAAATCACAACTTAGGATCCTCTCTTTGAGAGTAATCCAATCATTTAACAGGTCACCATATAGCCATCTACCAAATGAAATTGCATTAGGATCACAAAGCATTTGTGCAATAGTCAAATCTTTCTGATTACAAAACTTGTATAAAATTGGATAGGATAAGCATAAGGGTTTATCATCAAGCCAAGAATCTTTCAAAGTGCAGGTTGCATTCCAATCCCTAACCCTCATCTTCATACCCTGCAAATAGATGTCCTTGACCTTAAGAAGGTCGGACCGGATAGGAGAATCATTTTGCTTATGTTTCACATTTGTAATTGAATCCTTTTTCAAATATTTGTATCGACAATGTCTTGTCACAACCCATTTTCATTTTCCAACTTCCACCACCACTTGCATAGCAAGCTCAGATTCATCTTTCTAATATCTTTAATGCCCAAACCTCTTTCTTTTTGCTTTTGTAGATTCTTATCCACTTGATCAAGTGGTATTTTCTTTTCACATGATCCCCCTACCGTAAAAAAATTTCTTCTATCTTTGTCCAAAGATTTGACCACGATTTTGGAAACAAATATATGGACATGTTATAAATGGGGGCATTATTCAAACCTGGCAAATAATAAGGGTTGATCTCCCAGCAATAGTGAGGGTAGAGCCTCTCCACACCTCTAATCTCTTTGAGCTCTTATTCATTAAAGGAACCCAATCAACAACATGTAATCTACTAGGGCTCACAGCTACCCCTAGTATTTAATGGGAAAATACCCAACTTGGCAATTAAAGATCTCAAAGCATAAATGAGCCCTCGGTGGGATTTCGGGAGGGATTTGATCTATTTTCCCCTCCGGTGGAATCGTCTTTCTTGTCGTTAGTGCTACCACCAGCGGCGACGGATTTCTTTTTCCGGTTACCGTTGGTGATGGCTAACGGCGTCGTCGGATGGTACAGGCGGTTCAACTATCAGAAGATAAGGTCGATGTGCTTTCAACGCCTTTTACTCCCTTCAATGGTTGAGCATACACCGCCTTTTATGCGGCCTACACATCCATGGAGTCTTGTGTTGGTGAGAACCAAGTTTGGATCCGATCATCGTTCATGGCGATAGAGTTTCTCAAGTAGTAGCCGACGTCGATTGAAATGAAGATGAAGTGTAGAGACCCAGTGGTATACTTCAATGTAATCTTTCTTTATGTTGAGATGTGGATTGTATAAAAGGGGTTTTATCTATTGATATCCGATTCCTTTCTTAAAAGGCAAACAAAAGAAGTTATATTTTGCATAATTTTTTTTAATAAAGACGAGTGGTCAAATTTAGAGTCAAAAAAATGAAATGAATTACAACTTAGAATGAAGAAAATATGGAGTAATAGAGAGAATCAAACGAGAATAAATGGTGAGACACCAGAGGGGCACTCCAAGATACCGTTTACTCCATGAGTAAGTTTTTTTTTTTTCTATTTTGGGACTGAGTTGTAATTTGATGTTCTTTTCAAACAAAATACGCCCAATTACAATCTTTTCAAACATAGTAATATCTATAGTTTGTCGTTGCGCTGCGCTACCTATGACCTATCAAGGCCACCTAGCGCAAGTAGCAGCAGGAAAAGTGCATCAAGCCAAATCCCGGTCGCTGCCGTCCGTGTTCAGTTCAGGCAATCGAGGTGCTGCTCTTCTCTCCTGCCGCAAAAGACGGGGGTACAAGAAAGTCGTCCAGGATTCAATCACGCACTGCTTTGGATTTGCTTTTGCTTTTGCTCTGCTGCAGTCTGCCCCACCGTAATCTTTCGATTAACAATAGTAATCAACTAGTCATCCATCCTGTTCCTGTCCAAAGCGAGCAGAGCGACACTCCAATTATAGAGCAGCAATTACACCGATCCAAGACGGTTGGGTTTGTGTTGCGTTGGCCTAGCCAGCCAGCCTTTGCCCGCCCGTAGACTTTTCCGTAGCCGTCGTCAACAGCCCCCCCCTCCCCGCTTGCAGACTCGCTCTCCTCTCTTGCCTTCGCCTCTTCCTCCTCGCGTTGAACCATTCCACCTCTTCCACCCGCAGACCGCAGCTACAAAGCCCCGTACGGCTTCCGACCACTATCTAGCTCCGCCGGCACGCCGTCTCCTCCTCCCGCCGCTTCCCTGCCTCCACCAGCTGCCGCGAACCCCGTCGTACATGGACGCGTCCTCGGGCGACCGCTCGTCGCCGCGGAGCCGGCAGCAGCTCCAGGGCCCGCGCCCGCCGCGGCTCGCCGTCAGTAAGGAGTCGCACAAGGTCAGGAAGCCGCCCGTCGTGCCGCAGCGGCACCCCACCAGCAGCAGCAGCAGCCGGCCGCGCACCACCACCACCAGCAGCAGTACCACCACCACCCGCACCACCACCAGCAGCAGCGGCAGCCGGTCATCATCTACGACGCGTCGCCCAAGGTGATCCACACCAAGCCAGGGGACTTCATGGCGCTCGTCCAGCGCCTCACCGGCCCGGGCTCCACCTCCTCCCAGGCCCAATTCGACGCCGCCGCCACCGCCGCGGCTGAGGCAGGACCCTCCGCCGCGGCGTCGTCGTCTCACTCGCAGCCGGCAGCGACGACGGCGATGGAGTTCGAGCCCCGGGAGTTCCTCCTCTCGCCCACCGCCGCGCTGTCTCCTGCCGCGCGGCTCGCCGCCATCGAGCGGTCCGTCCGCCCACTTCCCCCGCACCACCACGCGCCGCCGCACGTCCCTCCCTACTACGACGCCGACGATTTCTTCCTGCCCTTCCCCGGTTCCGGTTTCGGTTCGGCGGACGTGGGGGACAGCCTCGCCGCGGCTGCGGTCCTCGGTCCGCCTGTAGGGGCAGCCCGCCCCGGGATCCTCTCCCCGCGGCGCTCCCTCCAGCGGCCTCCACGGGGCTGTTCTCGCCGATGCCGTTCGATCCGAGCAGCCTGTCGTGGCTGAGCGAGCTGAGCCCGTTCCTGCCCTCCGCCGGCACCCGCGCCGCCGCCGCGGCCGGACTGGACCAGGTGCCGTTCGCGCCCAGCCCGCGCAGCAGCAGCCTGCTGCTGGCCACGCCCACCATGCCGTCGCCGGCCACCTTCTCCGTGCTCGAGTTCTTCAGCAGCAACAACTTCCCGGACCTGTAAATCTCTACTAGTAGATGATTATTGACCTCACGACAATTCAATTCTACTGATTGATTCCATTCCATTTCATTTCATTACTATACTGATTGAATTGCCGTTGCCGTCCCGTGAAAATAATTCTTTCGCTTTGGTAATTCAGGGACATGAACAGGAACTGGAACAAATAGTGTATTTTAGAGTTTTTTTTTTTCCCTTGGTGTTTCGTCGTCATCCGTGCTGGCTTTGTGGGTCAGTTGCGAGAGCAAGTTGGCATTCTCCAGTAGTGGTAGCTACTGATTCATTAGTTTACTCTAATTTGATTGATTGGTTGGAGTTAGATTATTTTTTTTTTTCTCTCTTCTTAAACAAGCGTTTCCATGGATTGAATTCGTCAACTGTTGGTAGGTAGGAGGAGGCACAGGCTGCTAATGTTTTGTCTCTCTGTTTTTTCATCGTTTATTTTATTTTATTTTATGATTATTAGGTGGTAATAGGTGTTACTTGTAAACGAAGGCGGTGATGATTCATTGAATGTGTAGATAAATTTATTATTCCGGTTGAGATGATCGATCAGCTGCGATGCGACGAAGAAAATGGTTTAGTGATTTCATCATGACCATAATATGGAAATTAATAATCTATATAGGACCCCGAACCAACCACCTCGACGTCAGCGAGCTTTTGACTTTGTTCCGTGGCGCGAGAGATCGATCGGCTCTGTGACTCGCCATCGAAATTGTCCACGAGTGCGCAAGAGAACAGAGAGAGCCGACAGTCCGCCTGCTCGACCTACGGCGCCGGCGGCGGTTGGCGTTCACACGGCACCGCCGCCGCCCGCCGCCTCGTCGCGCATCCAAAGTAGTCTGGCATCGCCCATCCAAAGAATGCTGGCTCGCGGCAACTTTTGTCACATCGATCGCCTGCCGGGCTTCGAAACGAGTGGCACGAGTGAAGTGTCACGTTAGCACACGGTCCGGTCTGGTCCGTGGTTTTCAGACGGAGGGCCGTCAGGAAATAAATGCATGAGAACTGTTGTCGTCAGAACAGGTGAAACACGTAGGCCGGTCAATCATCGTCGCTACGGGAAGTGTTATCCGCATGAAAGAATCATCCGATCCAAATCGGAGTCGCGGCACGTCATCAACTTGTTCTTCATTCGTGGAGCTATTCCATTTGCGGTGTTTTAAGTGAACCAATAGCAAATGATCTCTCGAACCGTGTGCTAATTTGTTTTAGCTTATTTAAGCGCCGAAGGAGCCAAAATTTTGGCGCTAATTGGAGCTAAAATGAATTACCACCCAAAAAAATAGCCCTCCAAGAGATGCTTAGGGCATTCAAACTAATCATGGGTTCTATAGTTTTGGACATTGTGTCAAGAAACTATCTCCCACAATGCAATTTTCTATCATGATGTCACATGGCCCACTTGTCACTCTCACAAATTATCTTGGTTTACGTGAAGACCTGGTTTTTGTTAGTTAGACTTGTTTTCTTATGTTTTTCCCCTCTCTCTTCAATAAATACGGTAGCCACATCAGCAAAAAGCAATAAATAGAGGGGTAATAAATGAGGATAGAAACCATGATAGAGTCTGGATTGTGAGTGCTCTTATTGAGGCTACATGCATGAAATGTAGAGCTAATGATTAGGATGCATGCATTAAAGTCAAATTAGGCCATTAATCCAAACAGCTCAAGGGCCTAAACTTTAGTTCAATGGCTAAACTTTAGGGCACTCAAAACGCAGACTCTACCATAAAGTCTAAAACTATTTATTATCTTGGGTAATGTGGACTTGGAGTCCAAATAAATAAGACTTAGAGTCTTGTTTTTCTCCCTCTCTCATTCATAAATATCTTCGCCACATCGGCGCCACATCAAGAAAGTGCAATAAATATGATGGTAATAAATAAACTTGGACTCTATGGTAGAGTCTACATTGTGAGTGCCCTTAGGGGCGTCCCCCAACAATCTAGATAGTCTCGCTATCGATTTAACGTCCACCTCAACAGCGAAGTTAAAACAGCCATGTCTCCGTCCAACGGTGCACTGTGCTCCAAAGCAGCACTATACTATTTAATTAGATTGTTTATGTTGTCCTGGAGAAGATGAGTGGTACTCCCTCTGTTCCAGAAAACTTGCAATTCTCGCTTCCCGAGAATTTAAGTATTTTCAAACTGCCGGCAATTATTTATTAAAATATATAAAAATTTTATACTAAGTAATTAGTATCATTGGAAAGATCTTTAAGTCTAGTTTTTTAACAAATTTATTTGGAGATATAAATGTTGCACGTATTTTCTACAAACGTAAGTCAAAGTTGAGTCAATTTGTCCGGACACGCTTCCCATAGTTGCAAATGAAATGGAACGGAGGGAGTACATGTTAGAAACGCGAAGGAAGAAAGTGGCGTGTCAGGTGGCCTCGGGCACGCAAATCGTCTACTCCCTCCGTCCCACGAACTCGCCGTTCTAGCAAACGGCTAACGGGGATCAAGGAGCTAGGCATGGAGCTCGCAACCACGCATTCAATGGTGTCATCCGAATTTAATGTACTACTTCTCTCTTTTGCTCTTTCTCTCCATCCGATGCCCTCTCTCCTTGTTCAGGTCCACTCACGGAGCAGCACCTCATCTTCACGACAGCGAAGGGTCACCGTTTCGATAGGGCCGGATAAAGTGCAGGCCTAGTGGACATGGGACCGTGGGCTAGAACGACAAACTTGCCTCCCGGGACACGGAGCTGAGTCTAGAACGACAAACTGGGCGGGGGCCTCGGGGGGCAGGGAGTAGCGACGAACTCCTCGCTAGCGCGAGGATTTTAGCACACTCTCTCATCCATGTCAGCAGGTTTCTACGTCAACTAGCTCCTAGATAGCTCCTAGATAGACCATTGGGGACGCCCTTAGCCCTTATTAGCAAAGTGCAACTTTTGTCACATCGATCGCCTGCCGGGCTTCGAAACGAGTAGCACAAGTGAAGTGTCATGTTAGGAGTTAGGACACGGTCCGGTCTGGTCCGTGGTTTTCAGACGGAGGAGAGTTTGAATAGCCATCAGGAAATAAATGCATGGGAACTGTTGTCGTTACAACAGGTGAAACACGTAGGCCGGTCAGTCGTCGCTACGGGAAGTGTTATCCGCATGAAAGATTCATCCGATCCTTTTAGGAGCCTAAAAGTCACGGCACGTCATCAACTTGTTCTTCATGGACCTATTCCATTTTGGGGAGTTTAAGTGAACCAATAGCAAATAATCTCTCGGACCGGGTGCTAGTTTGTAACCCTTCTCTTTTTCCCTATTTTAACCCTGGAGAGACAAACTACTGGTGCTAATTGGGGCTAAAATGAATTAACACCCTAAAAAATTAGCCCCTCCAAGAGGTGCTTATTGAAGCTACATGAATGGAAGATAGAGCTAACTATTAGGACACATGCAATAAAGTCAAATTAGCCAATTCATCCAAACAGCTCAAGGGCCTAAACTTTAGCTCTCAAATTAGCCCAAGTGCTAATTCTCCAAAGAGGTCCGAGGTCATTTCGCAAAAAAACTTGAGACGAGCTTCCTTTTGGTGCCTGACCAGCCCATGTGGAACTAATCCAATCTCCGAACCAAACAGGCTGTTAAAGTCACCGCAAAGATCAAATCGATAGGATCTCTTTGCCAGAGGTTTGCGTGATTAGCCTAAGTTTTGTTTAGTTTTTAGTACACGATGCAGTCTAGACATAATGGCTTGTGCTAGCGAATGTTGATGTGAATGTTTTGCTTGGCGCGTAACATTGCTAGTGGGGATTAAAAATATAGGATCTAGATTAGCTAGTTAAACATGTGTATATGGTCTTTTATACTTGTTTCATATGAGTTTCATCTCTAGTCTACCCCAATTAGCTTGGGACTAAAGACTATATTGTTGTTGCTGTTGTTGTATTAGCTACTTAAACATACACGCAGTAGACAGACAAATACTATAAATTAGGGTACCGTACAACTACTCGGTGCTACTACCCTTAAAAAAACTACTCAATGCTACATTTATGATAAGACAAAGAAAAACATATATAAAACAATTTTGTATCTAAAAGAGAATCGGAGGAGATGTAAAATCACCTAGAGAACCTAAATTTGAACAAGTGGACCATTAGATTTTGCTCAAAGTAGCACTTGTTTAGAGTGAAATCTTGGAATTCCATCGAAAATCTCTATTTCGACCTACGTACCGAAACAAGAAGGGGAATGGCATGAAAGGTACATAGGAAGTTAGGGTGGATTGGTTAGATGATGGTAGGATCAATTACATTGCGTTCCACAACCATTAATATATGTTTCTGGATATGACATTAGGGACTGCTGACACTGATTTCAGCGCGAACTCAAAATAAAGAGAAGTTTCCAATCCGGAGCGCGATCATACCAACCTCATTCTCGATGTTGAGGGCATCTGCGAGCTCCTCGGGGTCGAGGAGGTGGAGAACCTAGCGCACAGGGTGCTCCATGCCCCGGCCGTGGTGAGGGAGAACACCCATCACGCTGTTCACAAGGCGGTGGCCGTGATCCTTGCCCATTATACTGATACTGAGAGGCAGATAGTGGGCATGGGTTGGCCCGAGCCTGTCGAGGGCATGGAGTTGGACGACATCGTCGCTGCCGCCAAAGCGCGCTCCATGAAGATGGCGAGGAAGCTCTTCAGGCTCGCAGTTGAAGAGCTCGGCGTATTCAAGCCGACGGCCGGCGAGGAGGATCCGGAGGACTCGTTGTTGACGGTCGTTAACTACATATTTTATACTGTCAACACCTGCATAAAAGCTTTATTTTGACCACCAAACTTAGTGGTAGGGTTTAATTCTAACTAGTTCCACGAGTTTTGGTATTTTCAAGAGCAATGCAGGAATTCTCCATTTATCGTCAGTAAAAGCATCTTATATGGCAAAATAAAGTACACCATCACGTAGAGCTCGTCACGCTGATTGAAATGGATATATTACTTGATATATTTGGACTCGGATGGAAAAGATATGAGATGAATAAGAATCACATGAAATGATGATCTCATACGTGAATAGTATCATGCAACCGGGGCCCACGTGTCGGTCAAGCACAGCAGCAGCAAAGCGCCAGGCATATCATCAAATATGCTCCTTGAACATGATCCCACAAGTTATTTTGGATATATAATCCCCGATGAATGAGATATCAAAGCCGTGTTGCGCTACGCTCTTGTCCAAACAAAGAACCCATCCTATTTTTACATCCTCGTTCCCCGTTGATCCATCAAACCATATGATGCATCCTTTGGACATAATATCATATATATAGTTTCACATGCCTCTACAAAGTTTCATGGCCATATCATCAAATATGAAAGAGATATGTTCCTAGCTTATACTCGCTGTCCTTGCTGTCCTACAGCCTTGGCGCCGATGTCGGTTGGCATCCGCGTTCCCATTAAATCGCTGCTCGGTGGTCACGCGATTAAACCACAATGTATACCATAAAGTCACACACATATCTACAAGTTTTTTCTTGCCCATATGCTCCTCTACATTGGATTCATAAGCATCGCTATTTATTTGTTCGGCCATGCCAAATCTATGCAATGACTTTTTGTCATCTTGTTCCTTTGTTATCCAATTGATTCAAATATCATGTCCTTTGTCACAATATGTTTCTTCTAGTCCGAAATCCACCTTGTTCACATAAATACATTCCCTTCCATCTATACTTTTCAACTCTCACACCTTTTAATCATGCCTCCTATTTTGATTAGTTTATGTACTCACGTGAACAAGTCATACGCTTTCAAAACCTTCATAGATTATTTTTGTAATGATTAGTGTATTGTGTCTAGGGTTGTGTTCAGGTGCTTGTGATGATTGTTGTGATCGTTAGAAGAGGCTATACAAGGATGATCCAGAAGGAAAGTGGACAAGTTTCTACACTATTTGAGGCAAGTATAGTTTTGGGATATGCTAGCTTTAAACCATGATCATGTGACTTGAATGATGTTTATGCAATGAACTTTAAACATGACTATTAGCAACATGTGGACTTGTCTGCAAGTGATCATTCGGGACAACCGTACAGCTGTGAGGGCTATATGGCTCTGGCTTTAGTCGGTCAAAGGACCTTATCTATCTTTGTTGGTGGTTTGTCGGAATGGGAGAAACGGGGTTGTATCGCTCGTTGGCCACTAATATTTTTAGATAAACCTTTGAAAGGCTTTATGTGATCTCTAGTGTTCTGGGTCTAGCTAACCCATGCATTTGGAAATCATGACTTACAGTGAAAGTGTACACCTCTGCGCAGAGTAAAACTGGTATATCAGCCATGCTCACGGTCATGAGCGGCCTTGGAACTTTTGCATTAAGATGATGACCTATGCTTGTTTAATAGTTCATAATTTATCGTTTTTGCTCTACATTATTATGTTATATTGATCATGGGTTATTGGTAAGGTACTTGCCTTACTATTCTTCTTTGAGTTCGACATGGACTCACTCTTGCTATTTCCCCACCTCGGTCTGTTGGCAAAAAAGTCACATGGAGAATGGATGAAGATACTAGTTCTTGGCATACGGAGCCCCCAGTCAACTGTCCCTGAAGATAATGGAGCCCGAGAAGTTTAGCAACCGTTCCGCGTTACTCTGATAAATTGTGAGTGTTTGTTTAGTTATATTTTAAAGCATTGTTTTTCGATATTTATACGTCCTATGTTATATATATGTGGACTTTTCGGGCACACATATGATGAGTCCGGTCTTCTTTAGAAAACCGGGCATGACAATACATGAAATGACAAGGCAAAGCATAGTAAGCAAATTAAAACAATTTAAACATACAAATGACCTCTATCATTTCATGTGCATGATTGCATAGAACTAAATGATGATTATGCTCATGAAATGCATATGCTAATGACATGCTTAAAACCAGGGTGTTACACTCTTGTTTGTCTTAGGAACCAAGGAGAAGATCAAAAATGCAAAGGACTCGCGCAGCCTGGATTTGGACAGCAGCACACCTCCAACTTGTGACAGTCACCACGATTGCATACGAGTTATCCTGGAGGTGGTGTATCGGTTGTTAAGGCACAGTCCCGGAGGGCTGTAGTCAGGCCATGAATGTCGTCTTCATCCCCAAATCGAGTTATCCCCCCACCTCTCATCGAAAGATCGGGAACAAACCCTCGCGGGTTCTTATCACGGTGTTATACCAACATGTCGAGACAAGTCAACCAATCACCGAAAGATGATGAACAATATGAGCACAATGATGCCAATCACCGGGAGACAATCAATCACACAATGTATGACACTTGATTTGTTCACCCAAAGTTCACTTGAGCACCCTCAAGCTAGTCTCCGGTTGTGTCGACCGTATCAACGGTGGATCAAGGTGGCGCACACGCCTTGCCTCACTAGGCCCTCTTGACACCACACGATTTAGGGGTAACTCAACGACACGAGCAATCCACTAGAGTATCAATTCGACACTCCATCGGGGAAGATCAAGAACCCCTCGCAATATCACCGGAGGTGGGCAAGAACAATCACCTTCTCTTCCCAAGGCCTCCACAATCACCGAGCTGGTCTAGGAGTGGTGCTCTCCAAGAGCAACAAGAAATCCATCGGCAACGAAGACCCTCAAGTGCCTCTAAATGCAACTCACAAAGCAATGCACTTGATTCTCACCCAATCTCTCAAGAATGTGCTCACAAGCAAGAGAGGAGAGGTGGGGAGATGTTTTTGCTCAGCTCAAAGTGTATGGAATGAGTGAAAATGTCCAAGAGAGTGAGCAATGGCCGGTCACACAAGTATATATAGAGGTGGGGGGAAACCCCACTTCAAATCGTCAAACTCGGATGCACCGGACGCTAGACACACAGGCGCCGGACGCAGCACTGCGGCGTCCGCCGCACCAGGGGCTGCTATGTGTTCTGACCGTTAGAGTTTAAACGTTGAAACGCGAGTCAATAACACATGCCAGATGCTCACGCCGGACGCGTCCTACGCTGCGCCGGACGCATTCTAGTAAGGTCTGCAAAAACCACCACCACCGAACGCTTGCCAGAGAGGCGCCGGGCTCTGCTCGAGCGTATGACACACGCAACAATGCACAGTGCCATGTCCGCGTCAATGCACGCGCCGGTCGCTAGAGCCCCAACGCCCGGCGTCCGGCGCTCACAAGCCAGACGCTCTGGCGCACCAAAGTGCTGCCCGAGCAAGTCCATTGCGCCAGACGCTGCCAGCGTCCGACGCTCGCGTATGCGGTGTCCGGCGCATGTAAAAACATGTTTTACAGTCCGTCGACACCGCGAACTTCTCCACCATGCTACCCAACAAGTATACCAACTTGAGTACGAGAGTTGGCATATTTTCACAAGCAAGTTGCATCCGATGCAATAGAAAATAGACGTTTCATTTTCTCAAAAGTGAGCGATACCGAAACCCATCTCAACCCTGCAAACACCACCGCCTTTGCAAATCCACCACGTGTACATCACCACGTGCTCGTGTGTTAGCATTTTCACAATCAATTTCGAAGGTCCGGTAGCTCTCTAGGTTAGAATGCATGCATATGATTGTTGAACCTAGAGGCACATGAGGATCAATGTTCCCAAGGTTTTCCCCTCTTTATAGTCCGACTAACGATCCTAAACCACTCACAACCCACTATGGTGTCTTGAGTGTGAAATCAAACTGGCCTCAATGGTATACCTTTGCCTTGAGCCCATTTTGATCCTCGAATCCATGCCACGTGAGCACTTGATCATCTTTTGGATCACACCAATCCATCCACCATGACCACCATGCTCCATCATTGGTTTGACCAATCTCCAATCTAATCATACACTTAGCATAGAGAGATTAGTCATAAATATGTTATTAATTAGCCAAAACCAAACTAGAGATCTTCACTCCTTATGCAGCATGGACCACGATGGATCAAAAACGTTGCCCTGAAGATTACCTACATGAAAGTATTAACTTTAGCTTTATTAAACACCGTATCATTCCTATTCAACCATATCGCCCAACAGAGCACGCCAGCTCCTAACCAAATTTGGTTCGAAGTTTTGGATCCAAACCATGGAGCCGGGAACCAAACAAGTTAGTTATGCTAGTAGGTGGTCGAATTTCAAAAGCGCTATGCACAATGTTCCAAATAAAGCTTGCAAAATGGCAATTAAAAAACAAATGTTGGATTGTTTTAGAATAACAACACTTGATACTTCCTTGCCAGTTCCTCTTTGCTAGATTATCTTTGGTAAGGATTACTCATTTTTTAAATACCATAAAAAAATCTTAATTCTTAGTGGTATTTTAATTTTCCAAAGAGGACTTTTGTCAGGATGTATTCCATGTCCATGAAGCTTGTGTACATAGAACGAACCGTAAACAAGCCATTTTTAATAAGGTTCCAATGAAACACATCTTTCTCATTTGTGAGGCTGATTTATGTCAATTTTGAGACTAGATCGAACCCGGGTGATCCAATTTGCACTAATCAAACCTCGTCTAAAAGAAACATTAAGTGGTACAGTCCTAAGGACCTTTGCCCTTTGTATCATCTTTGTGTCTCACAATTCGAATAAGGTCGGATAGACTATGCTCGGGGGTTTGTCGCCTATCCACAAATCTTCTCGAATCCGGCCCAGAAATGTGAATCCCATGGCCTATCTTTTGCACCTCAGACAAGGGTTTATTAGATAAATATTTCCTTCTCATAAGGTCTTGCCAAACCCCATCCTCATTAATCAGCCTAAAAAGCCACTTGCTAAGGAGACATCTGTTTTGAAGGTCTAGGTTGTGTATACGGTATACCTAAACCACCAAAATCCTTTGGAGTACAAAGAACGGTCCACTTGGCAAGACGATATTTTTGTGCTCCTCACCTTGCTAGTAAAAATGAGAGTGGAAATAGTCTATTTTTGAAGGACTCCTCTAGGGATTTCAAAAAAGATAACCTGAACATGGCTAAGCTAGTTAGCATCGAGTTTATAAGGACAAGACGTCCTCCAACGGATAGTAATTTACCTTTCCGGCTACTAAGTTTTTTTTTTGAAATTCTCTTCAATATTTTCCCAATACTAGTTGGATAGTTTAACATTGAAATGGCAACTGTTGTTCTCCATCGGTTGTCGATATCAGTAACAAACAATAGTTCCCTAAAGGATTGCTATCAAACGGAGTAAATAATTAAGTCGGCCAATTGCGGGCAAAAAGATTAAGGAACCGCTCTGTGCTCCTCTTTCTAAAAACTACACATATCAAAAGCAAGTCAATTAGATTATCTATGTTTTTACATTATTTCTCAACACCATTTACTGACCCCACACGAAGCCACCGAAAGGTCCCTTGTGGTTTTTGGTAATTGAGTGACAACATTAGGTGAACTAATATGTGTGATTGAGATAATACACAAGAGATTAGTTCACATGTGCTTGATGCAATGAAGGAGCTTTATTGTATATGAGACATGACATGGAGTCATGTGACCAAGGTGGTGAAGATCAAGACAAGGCTTGGCTTGATGGACCGGTTGCAAGTGTGAAGGGCAAGTCGAGGCAGTGAAGCGATGGACCGCGAGGCGGTGAAGCTTGGGCAAGACTTGGCTTCGACGGACCGACTTAACGGTGAAGAGCAAGTGAGGTCAAGATCGATGGACCAATAGTGTCACGTGATGATATAAAGTGGATCATATCATTTGGTGATCGTGTTGGTGCATGTGTTGCATCGGCACTTGGAAGATGGAGCGAAATGGAAATGCGCAAGGCAAAGGTATAACCTATAGGACATTTCATTTTGCCGGTCATTGGTGCTTAGAGAAGTTTATGACCGGGTTTAGGATAGATGGCCGTACTATCAAGAGGGGCAAACTTGTTTGCATATCGGTCATCTAGTGCCACTTGTGCGATCTAACTTTGCGATGTGTTAGGATCGAGTGGCATGGTGAGATCAAGAGAAAAATCCTTTGAAAATGATTGTGAAAATGCTAACACACATGCACATGGTGATGTACACTTGGTGGTGTTGGCACATTTGCAAAGGAGAAGTTGTTTTGGTGTTTCTCGGACACTTGGACTGCTCTTAGAGTGGAATACTGCTTTGATCCATTATGAGTTGGATCAAGTAACCATATGAGTTGTGTAGCCCTCTGAGTAAGCTTTCCATAGAGTCCAAGATCATCGACAACGGAGTTCGGATGAAGAAGATATCGCCGTTTTACCGAGCAGCGTGGTCTGACCGACGCGCGACGATGGCGCGATCGGCGCACCGGCCGGAGGCTCCGGTCAGTGCGTCGGCAGAGAGCTTCTGCACTTTGAATTTTGCGGACAGCGTCGGCCGGACGCTATGACCGGACTCGCGACCGGACTGCTGGTGAGTCCGGTCGGGCGTCCGTCCCGGGCCGCGCGAAGGTGTGGTTTGGACCCCAACGGCTCTATTTGGCTTGGGGGGCTATAAATAGAGGGTGTGGTCGGCCATGGCAGGTGCTTAGCACCTTGGGGACTTTGTGTCTATGCTTGAGAGTGCTTGAGAGCCCTCCCACTCACTTGTGATTGATAGAGTTCATCCAAATCAAAGTGAGAATTGATTCTAGTGCATTCGCGTTGAGAGATCGCATTCGTGGCACTAGGTGATCGTGTTGCAAGCGGTGTGCTTGTTGCTCTTGGAGGTTGCCACCTCCTAGACGGCTTGGTGGCAAGAGACTTCGTGAAGCACGTAAGGAAGATTGTGCGGTGCTCCGAAGGTGGATTTGTGAGAGGTTCGAGCTCACCTCGCGGGGATCGCGAACAGCGACACTACTAGAGCGTGTCGGTGAGTACCTCCCTTGTGCGTGTGGTGTCTTGCGGTGCCTTGAGAGGCTCACTTGAGAGTGGTGTCTTGCGGTGCCTTGCGGGGCGTGCCTTGAGGGGCAAGTGATCGGAGAATCACGCCGAAGAACCATCTAGGTGAAAACACCAAAGGAACCACCTAAGGTGTTGGTCGACACAACGAGGAGTAGGGGAAAGTTGGCAAGCTTCCCGATACCTCGGTAAAAAATCACCGGTGTCAAGTTGTCTACTCTTCGCGGTGGTTTGCATTCTCCAAATCACAAGCTTTGTATTTACATTCATATATACCTTGTGCTTGTGCTTGTGGAGTAGCTCTTGCAATTACTAGCTTGTGTAGCTTGTTAGTTGCTTTGCTTAGTTTGTGTAGCTAAGTAATTTGAGCCTTTGGGTTAGGCGTGTGTCACCTTGTCCTTAGTGCATCTAGTGAGCTTAGGATTGACTTTGTGCTTTTGCTCATTAGAATTGTGTAGGAGCTCACCCTTGTTTGAAGTACTAGTGCATAGGTTTGTGTGACCTTGCAATAGAAACGGTTAGGAGCTCAAGCTAGGCTTATCACCTCATTTGCTTTGTGTAGGATCTTTTGTGAGGTGATTTAGAGTCATAGCTAGAGGGGTGAAGTCTTGGCTAAACGAATAGTTTCAATTCCGCATCATATTTGTTTAGCCGGCGCTTTTAGTTTTAGAAAAGACTATTCACCCCCCTAGTCCCCATCTCGACCCTACAAGTGGTATCAAAGCCGTGGTCTCTCTTTTAGTGGTCTTTACCGACCCGAGAGGATGGAAACTAGAGGGTTTTATGATGATTGTTTGAGTGACACACATATTTTTGATGGCACACACTTTGCACGGTGGAAACACCATATGCTTGATCATTTTCGTGCCATGGGACCTAAAGCATGGTGGGTTGTCACAAGTGGTCTCACCTTCATGATGGACCATAAGAATCTCACCGAAGCTCAAAGGCCTCTCTTTGAACTTGATGCAAATGCTCTATTGTATCTAATCAAATCCTTGAGCTTTGATGTGTTTGAGAAGGTGAACACTAGTGTGTCCGCACATATGTTGTGGGAGGACATCAAGCACACCTATGGCGATGCCTCAACATGGGATGATGGCAAGTTTGAGGATGAGGCGCCAAAGGAGGTGATGCATGAGGAAGTTGAGCAAGGTTGCTCCTCCTCATGGTCAAGTGAAGATGATGAAAGACCTACCTCAAGTTCACTTGACAAGGAAGATGATGATGCCTCAAGTGTTGCAAGCGATGACTCAACCTCAAGCACACTTGATGGTAATGATGATGGTTCATGCTCGGTTGACCGTGCTACCACAAGCCCATCTACTGCTTTGACATATTGTCTCATGTCACTAGGTGACACAAAGGTATCAAATGACAATGTGATTGATCATGTTGATTCTTACGATGAGCTTGTTAGTAGACTTGCTAGCATGACCATGTCTTTAGAAAATGAGAAAGCAAAAACATTGAGTTTGGAAAATGAAATCTCGTTTCTAAAGAAAACATGTGAACAACAAGAGCATCTACTTTATGTTACTACTTGTTCACATGATGTGCTAAAATTGGCTCATGAGGAACTTAGTGTTACTCATGATAACTTGGTACAAGACCATGCTTTTCTCACTAAAAAGTTTTCAAATGAGAAATTTAAAACTAGTGAGAGCTCATCACATGGGTCATTTGATCAATCACATATTTGTGCTAACCCTTGTGATGTAGGCAAGAAGCATGTATCCACCTCTTGTGATGATTTACTTGCTATGCCATGTTCTTTATATTTAGATGCTTGCTCTTCTTCTATGTCTTGTGAGACTAACATTTTGAAGGAGAACAATAAGCTCAAAAGAGAATTGAAGAATTTGCTTGCCAAGCTACAAAGGTGCTACAATTCACAAGTCACCTTTGAGCACATATTGAAGACTCAAAGAAGCTATGGCAAGAGGCATGGACTTGGCTTCAAAGGTAGATTGACCAAGGAGGAAAGAAAGGGCAAAGCAAAAGAAGCAAAGAAGATGGAGAGGCTTCAACAAAGGAAGCTATCTCACTCCATGTGCTATCGGTGCCATGAAGTGGGACATCTTGCAAAGGCTTGTCCAAATGAAGAAAAGCTCAAGTTGAAGCAACTAGAAGAGCCTCAACCAAAGCAACAAATTGAGCAAGAAAACAAACCCCAAGATCAAGTCAAGATCAACCATGAAGATAAAGTTGATGACTTGAAGATGAAGAAGAAAACAAGAAGGGGTGGAAGAGCTTATGCAAGGCATCCAACTCATATCCAAGATGCCAAGATGATGAGCAAGATTCAAGCTAAGGAAATAAAGTTTGCTCACATCAAGTGCCGTGAATGTGGAGACATGGGACACTTTGCCTCGGAGTGTCCTAGCAAGCTTGAGAAGAAGGCTCAAGCAACTCATGAGAGGCAAGGCAAGAAGAAGCATCGAATGAGCAAGAAAGAATGGGCTCAACAAAAGAGAAGATGCTACTTATGCCGGGAAAGGGGACACATGGCTCATCCATGTCCCCTAGGTAATGATTCTAAGCCTATTTCAATTAATGATGATAATGAGCTTAGAAAGGATGACAATGGTACATCTTTGGTTACTATTGCAAAACACCCGCTACTCATACTAAGGCTTTGCCTAAGTATGTTGCACCTAACTTGAGAGGACCCAAATAAGTTTGGGTACCATCAAAAAGTGGATGATTGTTTGTAGGTACCATGGCATTGGAGGCTTGATTCATTTGAGTTCACATTGTACATCATTTGATTGAGTCAAGAAATGAAGTGTAGTGCAATTATATCCCAATGCCAAGTCAAGAAAAGTGAAGTCCAAATGAGTTACAACATACAAGTGCAATAATCCTAGATGTGGTGATTTATTGGAATATTCGAAGGCTTGCAAAATATTTGAGATGAAGCTTGCTAGCATGATGATAATAGGCTATAAAGGTATACTCCTTGTTGATCATATATATTTGGGTGCATATGAGTTGATTGAATTGGATATATATGCATATGTTGCTTGATATGAGATGTTTGAATGGATTAAATGCTTAGTAGTCAAATTTGAGTTGGTTTGAATGGATATGATCATGAGATGACATTTAGTAAGTGATTTGAATGGATATATGTCTTGTGAGAGTATTCAAACAAGTTAGCATCAATTTTGATTCAAATTGGTGAAGCATAGCTCAATTGCTCAAATCTGTCCACTATTATAAAATCTGAGTGAGCTGTGATCTTAGTCATGTTTGGATGATCAAATCTTATTGGAATGGCTTGAAATTTGATATGCATGCTCTATACTTATGGTACAAGATGCTGTAAAAATTTCATGATGATTGAACAAGGGATACTTCGGTTTTGGAGTAGAACTTGTCAGCTATGCTGCAGCAGTTTTTAGCATGTAGTAGTGTGAAAAGGTGTGAAATATGGTAGCAATCCATAAGGACTTTGGAGCTCAAATTTTTTATGGCTGCTAGATGACTTAGTGTTGAACATCTCCACCAAATTTCGTGGCATTTCAACATGTACATTGTGAGATATGGTTTATTCTTTGAGATGTACAAAATCTGCCAGAAAAGTGACAATTATTGGATTGATCAAGAGTCACTTTAATTGAAAGGTCCTCAAGTTGGATTCATATTTATAAGTGGTTGAGGCACCTAAGTTTGGTTTTAGATTGAGTTAGAGGCATGACAAACAATGAGTACAAAGGCCATTGATTTGGGGAGTGCACTTTGCACACATCTAGTACTCAAGTTGAAGATCAAGACCAAACTCAAAATGGAGAGACAAGTTTGAGTTCAAATGATCATCATATCTCTTCAAGAAGAAAGAAAAGGACTTAAAGAAGATCTCAAGATTACTCATCATATCAAGTCCAACACTTGGATCAATAAATCAAATTCAATTCAAGTGAGTGTCAAGGATAGTTCTTGGTGAGATCACTTCTCCCTAGAGAGGGGCATGCCACCCATGAGTGGGATTGACAAGTGGGGATACTTGGAGGGCCAACATGGAAGTGATGATCTAGGAATGTTCAAGATGCTTAGTTGAAGGAATCAAAAGGATTGATCAAGAAGAAGCAAGCAACACCCAAAAGAGAGAGCAATTCATGCAAAATTCAAGAGATATTCTTTGTTGATTCTCTCATGCAAGAAAAAGATCAAAAGAAGCAAGCCAACCACAATATAAAGAAGTGCACTTGATCATTAGTGGTTCTCAATTCATATGGGTGAAGCATGGAATTCATATTGGTATATTTTGCCTTCACCAAGCTATCTAATTGGACTTCACATTGCTATTGCGGAGAGAAATTGGAATCACATTGACTATCCTCTACTCCAAGATAGCAAAGGTATCATTGTAATGTGCATGGTCATTTCATCCCTTACTAGTATGCGGTTAGTGCATATAGTACATGCTTAATAGGGTCATGCATAACAAATGAAAGTTTTAATTCATTGCTACCACTATTGCTTGAATGATTATATGATCTAGTGGTTTGTATATGAATTTGTTCATGAGCTAGTGATCCCAAGTACTTGATCTATTTTGGATTGCTCACAAGTGACAAGTACAACATTGGCAAGATAACCCTTATACTTTATGAGGTGTGAAGAAGCTTGTCATTGGATCAAACCGGACTTGGAAGCTATGGCAAATCATTTTTAGTTCAAGTCAACAAGAAGAGGCTCATGGAAACAATCTAGTTCAAGAAGTGGTTACCACATTGCAAGATATATCATATCCCTACAAGTGGTATTTTTCATTCATGTGGTATTCTAGCTCACACACAAGTGGTACTTAACGTATCAATGGTGGTTCCACAAGTGATCCTCAACTTTAAGTGATCAATTCAACTCAAGGAAGCTACCCTCAAGAACTCAAGTGGATTGACATATGCTTTGACATAGGGGAGGTGCCCCACCTCAAGATCAAGGTCAAGGATCCTACGAAAGTGACCTACATGTGGCATTTCTAGGTGGCTTTCATGCTTCCACATGTGAGAGTTACAAGTGGTGTCATTCCATCATATGGTGTGTCCATAAAAAAAAATGATGATTCAAGACTCGATCATCTATCCCTAGTCACACCCTTTGTATCAAAAGAGGCATACTCTTTATGGAAATTGATGACAAAGGGGAGAGATTGGAACAAAGATATGAATATAGGGAGAGATTGAAATATGGATTGAGGACATAAACCGAGAGGGAGCAACATTGAAGAATTGAGAAGGATCAAAATTCTTGGACATATGAGAAGCACACAAGTTGGGGAGCAAGCTCATGAACTTGTTTGATTGCATTTGATATGTGCATATTCATGTACTTTCTTGCATTTGCATAAGTTTTTTAAATTTTATATGCAATGCTTGTGTGGTGTATGCTAGTTATAGAACTTGCTTGATGATATGGTAACTAGCTTGCATAGGTTGTAGCTAGACATATATATGCTTCATGAAAATCAAGTGCCATTACATATAATGTTGATCTCACATGGTATCTTGAGTTTTGATGTATGTCTAGTTACATGGATGATGCTAAGGATGAACTTCAAATTTGCAACTCCGATTGGTATCACGCTTCAAAGGTTTATCCTACACACCCTAGCATCACTTTGTAGTGTTAACCCTCCCAAAATTTTCATATTTATGCACGTGTGCAAACCTTGAATTCAAATCAATTGGGCACACATGTAGGGGAGTTACCACTACCAAGTCGGATTTTATGGTGCTTATCCAAAACTTGACATTGTGCTTAAATGTTGGATAAGTGACATAAAATCAAACCAAGTTAGCAATTGATACTTGTATGAAGTGCTAGCTTGAAATTTAATCTTCAATTCCATATCTTTGTAGTGTTGCCATCAATTACCAAAAAGGGGAGATTGAAAGGTCCCTTGTGGTTTTTGGTAATTGAGTGACAACATTAGGTGAACTAATATGTGTGATTGAGATAATACACAAGAGATTAGTTCACATGTGCTTGACGCAATGAAGGAGCTTTATTGCATATGAGACAAGACATGGAGTCATGTGACCAAGGTGGTGAAGATCAAGACAAGGCTTGGCTTGATGGGACGATTGCAAGTGTGAAGGGCAAGTCGAGGCGTGTGGCGATGGACCGCGAGGCGATGAAGCTTGGACAAGACTTGGCCCCGACGGACCGGCGCGGTGCGGTGAAGAGCAAGTGAGGTCAAGATCGATGGACCAATAGTGTCACGTGATGATATGAAGTGGATCATATCATTTGGTGATCGTGTTGGTGCATGTGTTGCATCGGCACTTGGAAGATGGAGCGAAATGGAAATGCGCAAGGCAAAGGTATAACCTATAGGACATTTCATTTTGCGGTCATTGGTGCTTAGAGAAGTTTATGACCGGATTTAGGATAGATGGCCATACTATCAAGAGGGGCAAACTTGTTTGCATATCGGTCATCTAGTGCCACTTGTGCGATCTAACTTTGCGATGTGTTAGGATCGAGTGGCGTGGTGAGATCAAGAGAAAAATCCTTTGAAAATGATTGTGAAAATGCTAACACACATGCACATGGTGATGTACACTTGGTGGTGTTGGCACATTTGCAAAGGAGAAGTTGTTTCGGTGTTTCTCGGACACTTGGACTGCTCTTAGAGTGGAATACTGCTTTGATCCATTATGAGTTGGATCAAGTAACCATGTGGGTTGTGTAGCCCTCTGAGTAAGCTTTCCATAGAGTCCAAGATCATCGACAACGGAGTTCGGATGAAGGAGATATCGCCGTTTTACCGGCGGTGGTCGACGACGGACGCACGATGGCGCGATTGGGACGCACCGACGGGAGGCTCCGGTCAGTGCGCCCGGCGAGAGCTCGCGCAGCTTGAATTTTGCGGACGCGTCGGCCGGACGCTATGACGGACTCGCGACGGACTCGGCTGGTGAGTCCGGTCGGGCCGTCCGATCAGCTAGCTGCCAGAAAGGTGTGGTTTGGACCCCAACGGCTCTATTTGGCTTGGGGCTATAAATAGAGGGTGTCGTCGGCCATGGCAGGTGCTTAGCATCTTGGGGACTTTTGTGTCCATGCTTGAGAGTGCTTGAGAGCCCTCCCACTCACTTGTGATTGATAGAGTTCATCCAAATCAAAGTGAGGAGTGATTCTAGTGCATTCGCGTTGAGAGATCGCATTCGTGGCACTAGGTGATCGTGTTGCAAGCCGGTGTGCTTGTTGCTCTTGGAGGTTGCCACCTCCTAGGCGGCTTGGTGGCAAGAGACTTCGTGAGGCACGCAAGGAAGATTGTCTGCGGTGCTCTCGAAGGAGGATTTGTGAGAGGTTCGAGCTCACCTCACGGGGATCGCGAAGAGCGACACTACTAGAGCGTGTCGGTGAGTACCTCCCTTGTGCGTGTGGTGTCTTGCGGTGCCTTGAGAGGCTCACTTGAGAGTAGTGTCTTTGCGGTGCCTTGCGGGCGTGCCTTGAGGGGCAAGTGATCGGAGAATCACTTAAGAAAGCGATCTAGGTTAAAACACCAAAGGAACCACCCAAGGTGTTGGTCGACACAACGAGGAGTAGGGGAAGTTGGCAAGCTTCCCAATACCTCGATAAAAAATCACCGGTGTCAACTTGTCTACTCTTCGCGGTGGTTTGCATTCTCCAAATCACAAGCTTTGTATTTACATTCATATATACCTTGTGCTTGTGCTTGTGGAGTAGCTCTTGCAATTATTAGCTTGTGTAGCTTGTTAGTTGCTTTGCTTAGTTTGTGTAGCTAAGTAATTTGAGCCTTTGGGTTAGGCGTGTGTCGCCTTGTCCTTAGTGCATCTAGTGAGCTTAGGATTGGCTTTGTGCTTTTGCTCATTAGAATTGTGTAGGAGCTCATCCTTGTTTGAAGTACTAGTGCATAGGTTTGTGTGACCTTGCAATAGAAACGGTTAGGAGCTCAAGCTAGGCTTATCACCTCATTTGCTTTGTGTAGGATCTTTTTGTGAGGTGATTTAGAGTCATAGCTAGAGGGGTGAAGTCTTGGCTAAACGAATAGTTTCAATTCGCATCATATTTGTTTAGCCGGGCGCTTTTAGTTTTAGAAAAGACTATTCACCCCTTTTGTCCCCATCTCAACCCTCTGACCACGTCGCCGATTTCCTCGCCCTCAGATCCTGCATCAAAGGCTACCAGCCCAGCTGCTCGGGGAACCTTCAACACTTTCAGTCGCGGCCCCACCTGCCACCCACGCTTGCACGCACATAGTTTTGGAGATGGCAAGCGGGTGGGTGGTGGGCCGCGGATCGGAAAGTTTTGAAGGTTCCCGAGCAGCAGCGGGCTGGTAGCCTTTGATGCAGGATCGGAGGGCGAGGAAATCCGGCGATGTCTTCGTTGATCTCTGTGTGCCCGCAACAGGTTATTGTCCTTGTATGTTTATCTCATCATTTTTCTACAAATTCATTAATCAGGTCAGCTCAAGCCCCAATGACGATCCTAGGATGAAGGTACAAATCCAATCCTTCTTTTTTCCCCTATTCGACATCCATATATTGTTGTACTGTTACCTGTTTACCGACTTAGGGTATATCATATGTATGTTAGTGTCAGTTCCTGTTGTACCATACAAAAAAAAAGAAAGAGAAAAGCCACCTGTAGAGTACCATGCAGGGATGTCGATCCTGTAAGGTTAGGTCCAATATTTTTCTACACTTAAACCATAATCATAGATTATGATGCCAGAATAGTGACGTATATATAGGGTCTGCAAACAAATTCCTTCCTTAAAATAAAATGCCTCTTTTTTGTTTTCCTTTGTTTCCTTGCATTTACCTGCTTTTCATCTATCCAATGTCTGAATGTTTTGAAACTTTCTAATTTGCCGTTTGAATTGTAGGTGTGCTAGCAGTAGTCCAATAAATCCTGGGTCACCTGCTCATTGTACAGGAATATGGAATTTATCCACCAAATTGCTCTAACTATTGCTTCCTTGCACTTAATACAGGTTTATGTTGTTACCTTCATGTATACAGCTGTCAGTTTTCAATGGTTCGATCAGTTCCATTTTCTTTTCCCCATTTCTTATTACATGATTAGTTCTTCCCAACATTATTAGCGATGTAATTTCCTTCGACAAATAAATGCTTCATCCACCGTCATCTTCTTTTTGCATAATTTTGGCAAGTATAATCTTTATGAACTGTACTATGACACCCCATTGTCAAAGCAAGAATTCATATTATTAGTTTCGAATAACCACAATGCATTTTATGATGACAAAATGTGAAATGTGATTAAATCTCAGAAGTACCAGTATCTATAAGAATACTAATATATCAAATGTATTCAGCTCTAATATGTCCATTAAAGTTAGTTCGAGTATTTTTAGTTTGTTTTTTTAAAAAAAAACTCCTCTATTACTACATAGTCGTTTGGTAGTACTTTAAATTCATAAATTACTTGAACTCATTTTTACTAATTTTTCTCCTTTGGTTGCAATTGTTCTATTTAAGTGCATTAGAGGAGCTCAAGTGAATGATATATTCCATCTAATTCAAACTGGAATGTTAAAAAATATTGTCTTCATTTACTTTTATGATGTGAGTTGCAGAGAACTGACCTTTCCAGCCCACGAAAATATTTTGTCTTCGTTTACTTTTATGATGTGAGTTGCAGAGAACTGACCTTTCCGGCCCACGAAAGGTAACTAAGATTTTTACTCCATCGTATGACAGCAAAGCATGTGCATGTGCATTGTTTAATTCCTTTTAAATGCTTAATTTTTTTACAATCTTGATAACTAACAGTTCCTGTATTCGATTTACGATCTGAACTAATACATGGAAGATGTTCAAGAGAGGAATTTTAAGCAAACGTGTTAAACCTTAAATTTAGTATTATTCATATGGTCTTTAGAAGTGTAAGCTTATTGTTGCCTTTCTTACTGCAGGCAAAAGGAGCCATAACAACTTCATCTCAGTCTTGTGTGTAACTGCACGCTGTCAACATGAATTGCTACGAATGATGCTATTTCTCTGTGTATACAATCCTGTCTACCTACAGGAGATCAACTGATGTTATTAGGTTCGTTTTTGTCATCTCAGTCCCAGGTGCCTGCTTATGCTTATGAAATATACTCTTTTTTTCTTTATGAAAAGAATCAATATCCTTTATTTACATCGTTTACTGAGATATGGCATAATCAGTGTGTGCGAGTATCTTTCACCAGCATAATCCCCTGTAACACATAATACTAAGTGGCTCCCTGCTTCTGCTTATTATGTACCACTTCCCTGCAAGTGTAATGTTTTTTTTATTTTATTTTTTTGAACTTTTGCGACTACAATGCTATTCATATATGTAGAAGACTTACTTTTGGTCCACTATGTACGTGCAAAACCTGTAATAAATGGTCATAGAATATTGCATGCCCTAATGCTTCTTTACCTTTTGGACAATGAATAATCTGGAGTATTTATATAATCCATAGCTAGCTAATTCTACTAATCTTTTTTGGTACATGTACAATCATAGGTGTGTATTATTCCGACTTGCTAACCCCGTGCAAAGCACGGGGGTACCGGCTCCCTCCTCTAGTCCCTTGCAACAGCCATTCCCGAGTAATGGCGGTTGGTTGACCAAGCCAACCATGGCACTATTATTAAGAGGTGGACAATTCACTTATATTCCAACAAACCCCTTCACGTGGGAGGTGGGTAATTCACCTATATTCCAACAACCCCCTCACGTGGAGACTCCCTCAGGCCTAACAAACCCCTCCACGTGGGAGGTGGGCAATTCACTTATATTCCAACAACCCCCGCACGTGGAGACTCCCTCAGGCCTCAGACGTGGAATATAAGCGAGCAACAATTATATTTAATTCAATTGCGCTAACCAGGATTTGAACTTGAGACCTTTGATACCATATTAAGTTGCATGCACCAACCAGGTTCAACACAAAAGCTACGGTCAATTCACTTATATTCCAATTGACACCTCTTTCCCCGATCCCATTTGCTGGCAGCCAACAAAGAGGTTCGCTGGCCTTGCGTCGCCGGGGTGGAAGAAGAAGCTCCCACGAGCCGTTGGACCACTTGCCGGGGAGGTGCCGGCAGGGAGACCCCTTGGCGCCAATGATTCGGGCGCCACGTGAACCGGGAGGCGCCGCCAAATCCAAAGATTGAGCCACCCCTATGAGCCGGGAGGCGTCGCCAATCGGCACCGAGCCACCGGCGCAGTGAGTTTTTAGGGCTTGGCACTACAGGAGGGGACATCTTATTGTGACATAAAAGCACTTATAGATAATTTGCTATCCGTGGGTTTTGTACATACTCTCATGATTAGCACAATGTTGGTAATATAAGCACATGATCTAGTGCAACTGTGCAAACCATGAGTGACGTAATTTGGCGGAGGCACCCTTTCATGTGGTCCACATGTGCTCGCCACCTTTTCTTCCTTGGTCATACTCCCTCCGTCCGGAATAAATGTAGTTTACCGCTTCCCGAGAAAAAAACTACTTGGCAATTATATATTAAAATAGGATTAATATTTATATTACATAATTAGTATCATTGGAAAGATATTTTGATCTAGTTTTTTAACAGATTTATTTAGAAATTTAAATCTCGTACGTATTTTCTATAAATCGAGTCAAACTTGTGTCACGAACACCCAAAACTCGCGTTTAATTTGGGACGGAGGGAGACTGGATCACAAATTGGGCGGCCGGTCCGTACATTTTTTTTTTTTTGGTTAGAACCGCAACGCTCTGGGGATGGGTAAGAACAAAAGGTAAGCATGTGCTTCTATGCATCATCTTTGAGCGCAATCAAAATCTATCAAATCAAATGCCTTGAGAGGAAAGGGAATTAGAGGCGCCGGTGCATGTGAACGCAATTACCTCCGAATCCATGCCTTTCCTGGAAGCAATTGAGTGAGGCGTGGTTCTACAGTATGCATGCATCACCGCCATGGACAATTAACTGTTTGTGGTCACATCTGGGGGAATGATGGAACAAAACAAATCCCGGATCATTTATATGGCATCTTGGCTCACAAACTTAATTTCAGCATGGGTTTGTAAACATTGGCGATTCATCAAACCTGTTCCAGGAGAAAGTGGAATCTGTCAATTTTCTCCAAAATTATTGCTTATGAAAAGTTATGTTCGTCCTAGGACAAGTTCCACTTTCAGAAATGTTTTATTCGCATCCATTTTTTTCATTGCCTTCCAAAGAGGAATCCTGCTGAATTCAAATACTGCTAATGCTTTGCTCCCTGTTCTCTCGCTCCAGTCAACTAGTCGGAGTGGGTATCCAACCACCAGGATGCAGATCCTAATGCAGGTCATCTCAACTTCTAGAACCCGAGTACGTGGCACCTAAATAGAATAGCATTAGCGTTTCTTCCTGTCGAACAAAAACTAGTGAATCACACAATGCAAACAAAAAAAGGTGATGTCCACCAACCCCCATTTTCCATCATGCTGCCAAGCCTGGAAAATTCTACTCGCTGTGATCATGTAACAGCTTATCGCTATAACTCACACACTGATATTTCTGTGACAACGAACTGCTAATTTACAACAAAATAAAATTTTCTCTATGTCTCATCATTGAGAGGTCCTAACAATTCTTCGATATTTAGATTTCAATCCATGCCAAGACATTTCCTACCTTTGGAGAAATAATTGATTTTCCTGTTGCTCATGTAATCAGAGACAATGATCATGAAATTTTACAAAGAAAAAAAATGGTGAAACCAAAATTGTTGAGGAGAAAAAAAAAATCTAGTACAGTGGCCCTGGAATTAAATCAATGGTCTTTATTGGTTCAATTGATCAAGAGCCTCCAAGAGTATAGGTCTGAAACGGTTGCAATCAAGCCTCACATTCTGTGTATCCATGATGAAGGTCTGTCTGACAAACTCGAATCCATTCTTGTGGAATGCAAGTGGGTTTCTGAAGATCTCGTGATCCAGGGGGTATTGCTCCGTGAGGCTGCTCTCGTGCACACCTATGCTGTAGTGCTTGTATCTCAAGCCCATTTGTTCTGCTGGGTAGCCAAAATCAATTCTGCATATCCCATCTAGGGCACCCCAAGGTACAATCTGAATTAGAATGGCACTGTGTGGAAGGAACACACAATTTGTGAGCCCAGCACCATGGACACCCATCATCACATCGACGGAATTAACTACCTTGGCAAAATGGGCGACATTGGAGTTCACATTGGCCTCTTCAACCACCACGTCATAGCCTATCTCCTCAGCCATGGCCACAATCTCCTTGAGATTGAGGAACATTCTTGTCCTTTGCCTTGAGATAATCAGCAGCCTTGGCCTGGTCTTGGGGATCTCACCAGGTGCTGTCACTGCATCCCTAGGCAGCTTAGTAGGTCCTGCGCATGAACCGGTTAAAGTCCACCATTGAGTAATTGTGTGGAGCCTTTAACGGGTCAATTGTGAACTCCATGTAAGCATGAAGGCCAACAATAGCATGCTTGAAGCAATGTACTTCATTGTCTTTGTTGAAATCAATCAACGGATACTTAGTTAACTTCTCAAACACCACTGCATACTTCCTTGTCCACCAAATAGCCATGTCTGTGATTAGGAATTGAACTTCACCATTGAACTCACTTGCAGTCGTGAAAAGGGGGACAAGCACGTCGGTGAAGTCATGGAATAGATTTCCAGTGTATCCAGTCAGAGCAAAGATCACAGCAGGCACGTCATGGTACTTGGAACACTTTCGGGTGCCACTTTGCTGGATTTCACTGTCACCTCTGTAATATGATTGAGGCATAATTCATCACCTTTCTTGGGGTAAGGCTTAATTTTCAATGTTCATTTCTCTTTGAACTTGAACCTGTAGGTTCCATGTAAATGACCGAACTGCCATTTGGGTGTATTCTGATGTTACCTCTCATCTCACAGATATTTGCTCTGAAGTTTGAGAAATCACACAACGGTTTGTCCCACTCCACATTATCCAATGCTGAAAAATGAACAACTATCAGTGGCGCAGACAAAAGTCAAACAAGATGGATACATATGTCATCGTCTCATTGTTATTGTGCAGAATGCCCATCAATCCAATTGAAGGATGAATCAGTAAACAGTAAAAAGTTGTTCATGGATCAATTAGTTTTACTATGACCAGAACCAGCAGACTCTGAATGATATATTCTGTTTTCTCTCAGCACACTTTTTACTTATCCAAGAAATTACTAACCTGCTTGATGAGATCTGCCTCGACCATTTCTCTGGTCAACATCCGAGTGAACTTAAATTCTGCATCTGTTTCACCAAATGCAACAACAGGACCACAAAAACACCATGAACATGTATCGGCACCGTTATGCATAATAAGTATCAAAAGGCACACTGATCTAAATCAATCAATGACATAAAAGAAGAAATTGTAAAGATGCAAAAAAAAACACTGATCTCCCCCTTTATAGGTTATTTATTCAGTTATGGATTGGCTTTGTACATGAGCTATTGTACAGAAGTCAACATTACTGGATTTGGTTGCAGTGGCATCTCAACGATTGGCACAGGTAGCATAGGTTTTTTTTTTACCCAAGCACATGGGCGAGAGTCTAGTGTGACGTTTTAAAATTATGTTGCTTCTGCTGCTAAATTTGAACTTGTGTTGTAATAACTTTTTTCGTGGAATTGTGTTGTAATAACTTTATTCGAACTCTGATGTGTGTGTATGCTGAATCCTGTATGATCTTGGTTGTATATTGGTGAAATTTGAGATCCTTCCTGATTTCAACGGACTACCAAGTTTATATGGGCTCAAGTAGTGCAGCTGTCTCGGCAGCAGTTGTTGTACTTGTGCTCTTATAAATTGGACAGTTCTATCACATCTTGTCTTTGTATTGAGTGTAATTAGAGTGTCATAAGGCCAGGAGTGCTACAAGGTTTTTATATCATCTCCATGTAAGAATCTAGAAATTAATAAAGCTTCCCTTAAAAGAAAAATAAATCCATGTAGTACCTCACCTTGCTGTTTGCCATTGTCGGTGCCATAAGTGGCATCGTGAACGGTATAACTGGAAACAGTTGGGAAGGTCAATTTGTGCTGCTGGAGCTCTTGGTGACCGTCTTGCTGGCTTTTCCTTCCGTTGTCGTCCTCCCCACCTACAAAGATGCCACCATCTAAGATTCACAGGTAAAGCACATCAATTTCACTAAGAGCCTGAACTCTAGCAATGTCAGGCTAGCGGGATGAGCATCCAAAGCTGGAGCTAGACAAAGAAATTCTGGACGGATCAGAAGGTGACGACTCACCTAAAATCTCAGATGTTATGGCTTCCACTGCCCTTTTGCTCTGCTCAGGCTCACTAGCGAGCATCCGTTCCTCCTCTTCATTGGTCGCTGCCGTAAAGCGAAGGCTCAGTGCTATGACATCTCAATCGAAAAAATCCCAAGATTAGCAAATGCATCGGTGTGGACTAGACCGCTAGATTTGCTGAGGGGGAGTAGTTAATTAAGTGGCGGATTAGGAAGTTTTCACCTCTGGCGTTGGCTTCCTCGCCAGCGGTATCGTCGTCGACCACCTTTGGATTCCCGGAGGTAGAGGTGAGAGTGTCGGCGGATCTGCCGTCGTCGGCGTCAACCCGCTGGCGGATCAAAAGCGAGCGCGGCGCCTGGTCCACCGACAGCCTGCCGTTCACTGAAATGAGATTCATCCATGAGCACCGTGTGTCCATAGATTCCAAGAGAACCAAGAAGAGTGAACAAATGGCAGTGGGCCTGGACAGCCCAGCGCTTACGGTTGAAGAGGAGGGCGTCGGGCTTGGAGACGACAACGAAGGTGAGCGTCAAGAGAAAGAAACCGATGACGAGGACGAGTAGACGCAGCCGCCGCGACTCGTGCCGGAGGCTCCTCACCAGTTTCGCGCGCTCCACCGCCTTCATCTCCGCCCTCCCTCTCTCCACAACTGCCCAAACGCCTGCTACGCCTAGCTCAACTGCCCAAACGCCCCGTGGACTGCGAGGCGGAGACGGAGACTCCCCGTAGCAAGCTCGCGGCCACCTCCCTCCGCACAGATCTCGCCGCCGCCGTCCGCAGAGAGGCTCGCGCTGATGCTCCTCCGCCGAGATGCGTGCCTGGCTCGCCGGTTGCCGCTCCTCTCCCTAAGCCGAGAGGCTCGCAGCCTCCCTCCGCGTAGATCTCGCCGCGGCCGTCGAGAAGCGCGCGCCGAGCGAAGCAGCCGTGCTCGCCGGTTGCTGCAGCCCGCGAGTGGGGAGGCACGGAGGCGGGGACGCGCGATGCCAGGGGCCGCGACCGCGGCTCGCGAAGTGGGGACTGGGGAGGCGAGACGCGACACACACGGGAGCGTCGTATTTGACCACAGATGCGGAACAGCGGAGGCGAAGTGGGAAAGGGCGAAGTATTCGGCTTGTCGGGTGGAAGCTCGAACTGGATGCATCGCTAAATGAATGCTAATGTGTTTGCTTCCGCAATACTTTTTGGTCAGCTTCCGTTCTTTTTCCGTTGACACTATAGCGTGGCGTGACCGCGTCAGTTCTACTCAAGGGAGCTGCCCCACTCCACTTTGATTTTTTTTAATTTTTAGCACTTTTTAAATTATTTAGGCCATTGACACAGTTGATTTTTTTTAAAAGTCATTTCAAATTTACCGCGCCTATTGGTATGAATTGGCCGGATGGTAGGTCACTCTAGGAACCGGCTAGGAACCAGCCCAAAATCACACCAGACCAAGTGCCTAACGTTCACGCGCTCGGTCCACCCCACCCCACCCCACTATTATTGCTCTTTGATCCAAACCCAACCAAACCAAGTGCTAATTTAAAACGAAACTACACCACACCCTGATCCTTAGACTGGTTTGAAACCATTTAAAACCAAATGGTTCCTAATCAGTTCCGACTATGCATAGCTGTCTCCGTCTCTTTCCAGCTGCCGTTTCCTGACCACATCGGTGGCCCAGGCGGGGTCATGCATGTCTTGCAACAGTGCTACTATATGTTTGTTGTTCCTCTACATAGCTACATAAAAAAACATGGGTAATAAAAAGGGAATGCATCTGGGATAATTTCACACATAAATACGAATATGAATCCATCCACCAATCTGAACCTATGGCAATCATCAGGTCCTTAAGGCATGAAAACTCACTAATCAATCATTAAGAAATTTTAGATTGCAACACAAAGAATCATAGACTCACGAGGCGTTATTATAGTACTTAATGAGGCACAAAGTAGACCACAAAGTAGACCACATTATTACAGTATATAAATAAAAAGCCTTGTTCAGGGAAGAGGTTTTGGTGATCAAGGACTAGCGAAGAGAACATAAGTTGCTTGAGAGAAGAGGTTTGGAAAGTCGGGGATATGGTGGATTTGATCATTGTTTGTTTGGAGCAGTTTTCAAAATGAGCGAGCGCGGAGAGCTAGAGCCCCCCACCTCAACCCTAACGGCGCCTCCCCCAGCGCCGCCGACCGCCAGGACCAACCTAGCCCTGAGCCCAACCTCACCAACGCCACCATCCCCTCGTCTAAAGTAAGCCACGAAGCATCCCCAGAGGTGGTGATAGAAGAAGAGGAGCAGCTCGGTGGGGAGACTCGTGAACACGACGAAGACGGAGGAAGACACCGAGGCGGCCATGGTCGCTTCTCGGAAAGGCAGATCCGCTTGAGGAGCACGTGGATCCGGTCGGTCGTGACAAGGCTACAACCCGGGAAGCTGGTGTTGACATCTCTAACGTGATCCACATATAGGGACGGCGCCTTTAAATGTATAAATGGTATCTATCTAATAAGTTAGCTTGGATGTGGAGTTAATCTCACATTCCAATAAAAGTCGAGCGGAGAGTTAATAAAGTTAGACGGAATTAGTTATGGTGTATGACTCAGCGTAACATTATCAATGGTGGAGTTAATCTCACCACGATAGGCACAAAAAGTTGTACCACACATTCTAGCATTGCCTACGAAACTAGTCTGTCACCCTAGCTCACAACGCTAAAGAAATGCGTGAAGACATTCTTTATATGACACTTGAAACTCTTGCAATAATAATATAATTCGGTATCTACAAGCGCCACGGATAGAATTACCCAATTGTAGCACTTCACCGTGAGTCTATCCGGTATCGTATTTATATTCTACCTGAAAAGGAGAGGGGTAGGCTATGGGTAGGTTGATGATTTAATGATAATTCACTTGCAAAGTGGTGTAATGTAGAGTAAACCATATGCATCATACTAAACTCAAACTAGGTAAGTCACAAGATAAAGATAAGTAATGACAGATAATAATAATGATAATAACATCCAAGTCAAAGATCATAGTATGCCACTAGATGGTGTCATAACAGGCTAAATATCTGTAGGCACAAAAATCCTACTCCCCGTGCCGCACACAGCGACAAGCGGAATAGCTAGCTTTACCCCCGCCCAGCGTCTTGAATCGAAGGCGTGCCGATCAATTTGACCCGTTAATTGACAAGGAGGTAAGCGTGAGATGCGGGGCGTGCTGGTGAGACCAAGACAGTTCGCATGTATGGCTCTAAGGCGGATGAAAAGACATATAGCTATGAAAGCTATCGTCGATGAGTTATAAATGCATTCGGTAGCGAATAAGAAGATATGATGTGCAAACAACTACCGAATGATCATAAAAGACATGTCTCGAACAAGTAAAGTCGATCATCATGATGTGCTAATGTAAAGCTCTATTACGTAGATCGAATTAATTGGCGACATGAAGGAATATAAATCATGAACATCGTAATAGATATTCACGACACATGAAGAGGGAGCTACCCTACGTAAAACGATATCACGAACCCTCAACGAAGAAGGAGCTACCGATGCGTGCAAACGTATACGAACTCGCTAAGAAGAAGGAACTACCACACGTATAAATGTACACGAACTCTTTGTAAAGAAGGAACTACCACACGTATAAACGCATTACCCGAACTGCCAGTAAAGAAGGAGCTACCGTACAAATAGGCGTATTAACGGACCTACTACAAAGAAGGAGCTACCGTGCGCATGCACGTATACGAACCCGCGACGAAGAAGGAGTTGCAGTGCGTATAAGCGTATACGAACCCGCAACACGTGATAACTTTAAAGCATAACCGTCTTCGGCAAGCTTGCCGAATCGGGGTCCATGAAGAAGGAACTACCCCGTGTAAAGACCTATCGATTAAAACGATCTCTAATCCGCCGGATGATTAGCTCTAGATTAACCCAAAGATCACGTATCCACCCGGATGACGCGATCTGTCCGATCTAAACACATACGAACCCACAACATGTAACAACCTAGATTGATCTAGCTCGGCTACTATGAACAAATAGATCTAGTAACAAACTAATGATAAACATTGAATGAATTGATGACAACTAGATCTAACAAAAAGATAAAGCCGAGACATTTCAATCTAAATTGGGTAAAAAAAGTGTGTGCAAACATAATTAAATAAATAAATTGAAAGCGGCGCAGACACGTGGTAACTTAATGAATTCATTAGATCTTGCCAAAATCTAATGAAGCCGATAACTAGCTCTAAGCCGGATCTTAGCCCACCGGATGGCTCATGATCGACAAAAAGAACCCTCTTGCCCCCCGATAGCTTAAATCCGCCCTAACGATACTAAGCGTGAACAAGACTTCTTGCAATAATCTAAATCCGCGACGATACTAGACATGGTGCAAGGTTGCCGGTACTACAGAGGTCGACGGGTCGATGAATCCTCTTGCGGTAGATCGGCGACACGATGGACTCGAAGGTGGCCGGAGCCAAGGCACGGAGCCGGGTTGTTTGTATTGAATTGGGTATATCGTTTTACGGTTGCGGGGGTCTTATATTTATACCACGGGCTTATTGAGTCCTAACTAGTTATGAATAATAACTAACGAGAATATCTAGCTAAGATACATTGTCCTCCAAGTCTTCTCGAGTCGTGGGAATTGCACATGATGTGGGCCCTTGTCCCCTGGATATTCCTCCGGATGCTCCACGCTTGCGAACCATCTCACGCTCGGCTTTCTCTCGGACTCGGGCTCCCTAGCCGAATAACGACGGCTTCCCGAATGCTACTGATCTTTGTAGCCGTCCTTTGCTAGCCGAATGACCCCTTACCGAATGGACGCTATTTGGTCTCATCAGTCACCCAGGCTCTACCAAATTTTGGTGTTAACATATGCCCCCTCAATTTTAGAGTAAAAGAGACTTCTTTTGCTCTGAAATTGACCACGATCTGCTAAAATCTCAGGCCAAACCTTTTAATTTGGGCTAAAATCGTCAAGGCCCATCTTCTGGAGGCTTCTTGCAACACTGTTTATCTCTTCGATTCTTTCTCGGAACCCGCGTCACCGGAATTCCCATCAATGCGAGTCGGCAAACCAATCTGCTTCCGCTCCCCAAGATAAATACCAAATAGATCTTCTCTTTGGTCTTTTTCCGCATAAGTACGGGTAGGCTTCTTCAGCAATCATCTGAACTTCTTTTCTCTTCAATCCCCTCCTTCTCAGATCTGAAGCATCCGGCTAGGCTTTAGCTTTGAGTAATGGAGTAAGTCCCCCTTCCATTCATATTGTCTTTGCCCTGCATGCCGAATTTTAACTTTTTCTTCTTAATAATATTTTTGAAGTCCTCGTGATCTTTGAGATTATTGAGCTCCGCCGCCAACTCCTTGGCGCAAAGGGAGGCACTCAGATTGGAACGTGAAGCCCATGAGCAAACCATTGAAGATATGGAAGACATCGAAGAGGATCTGGATATTTTTGTAGGGAAGCAGAAATTTCTTGAACGGAACTTTAATCGTGAGTTCTTGAAATTAATTCCTCATTGTTTTTCTCTTCCTTATACGAGTCCTTGATCATCTTCCTTCCTCAATTATCTCGAAGGCTTCTTTGGGAAGACTTGCTACCTTAATCGGTGCTTCTCGCCGGATGATTAGGACGGCAGAGACGCCGGGCCCCGACCATTTAACGAGGGTGCGGCCGCGCATTGACGCGCTGAAGGAAGTTTATGATAGTTTCTTTGTAAATGACGATATGTAATCCCGTTATCAATCATGTCTTCCTTCCAATAAAAACCGGTCTCATCTTCATCACTTGTTTTTATGAATAAATCTTTGGATGTTTTAAGCCAGCTGTCTTGACTCTGATTTTGGGTGTTGCCGAATCACCTTGTCTTAAATGAGGGAAAAGCTTAAATGACGACATTGTTCGGCTCATTTATTGTTTTCGCCCAACACATACTCTCAAGCCCATACGATGCTTCGAGCTATAAAAATATCTTATTCCTTTATTTCCAAAATCCCAACCGTCTTTGCCTTCCAATCACTTCACCTTCTTTCTTGCCGAGTAGTGAAAAACCCTCGATTTTTGACAAGCATCCATGGCGGGCGGAGACAACAACCGTAGCAAGCGTCCGATTGAGGATGAGGCGAGTGGGAGCCGAGCCCCCTGGTCGGCAACGCCTTGAGTAAGAAAAATTTACTTTTCCCTTTCTCAAGAACTCCGGGTCATTCTTGTTCATCTTCTTGTTCCCCATCCTGACCAATATATTTTCTTGATTTGATCCTTTTCTTTTTTGGTCAGACCGATTCTCGCTCCTGCTTCCCCAATGCTTGTCTCAGGCTCTCCCTTTCTTCAACCGGGTCCTCCTTCCCCCGTATTGGAGTACCTTTCTGATCCGGAGGAAGATTTGTGGTACCTCCAGGAGAAGAAGAAGAAGGAAGAGATCATTAAGGAGTTCAGTGATTACTACATGAAGGCTTGCATCAAGAAACTTGACCAAGAGGATTCCATCAGGCAGACTTTGCAAAGACCAACACCGGGTGGGTTTCTCATCTAGGTTTCTCATTTCTTCGCATCATGCTCCTTCCATCTGATCTCTTGTTGGCCCATCACGGCTTTGTTTGAAGAGAATCGCCAGCCGGCGAAATTGCTCGGTTTGCGAGCCGATAATGCTCGTCGACGGCGGCCGCCACTCGTGCCGCCAACAAGGTGAAGGCACGGGGGTGAGACGGTGGCGAGCGTCTTAAGGATGTAGCAAACAACCGCCTCGACGATGTCGCCATCCAAGGCATGCACCTGGGAGCGGCCATGAGTTTGACAGCTCTGTCAACTCAAACTGGTGAAGATTACTCCATCCATCCGGTTGGCTTCCGTGAGGCTCCGAAGATATTGACAACATCGAAGAGTCCATGGATGTGTATGAAGATCATGCTACCGCTGTGGTTACGTCTAATGAGCCAAGCGGTCTTCAACCTCCTTGAGGACTAGTTTGTATCTAGGATGAATTTAAACAATGAAGTTCCCTTTGTTGAATCCTTAACTTCTACATTTGTGTATCCTTGTTGAAGTTTTACTTGAACGGTTCTTTGCCGAATGGATGATGTCTTTGTTTAGTCGAATAATAGAAAATCCAGCTTCCAGATAATTGGCATGTCTTTGTTTAGCCGAATAATAGAAAATCCAAACTTCTTCGGATAATTGGCAAACATTTGTATATACGTAATATCGAACATGTTTGTAACCAAAATTATGCCGAATAACATTTTAGGATCGAGAACGAGGCAGAAGTCCTTCGAAATGCACTCAACAATATTGTGTGATATGTCTCTTGAAAAAGCCCCCTGTTTCCATATATTGATGTTTTATATTTTTTTGCACTAAAGGCGACATAACAATATTTATGCTTGAATTTTGTTCTCTAATTCTATGGAGTATTTTTTTACGCTAAAAGGCGATGATTTATACATCGGCTATTCCTTATGAATAGAACAAAATTCCCTTTGCTCTTAACTATTAACTCATATGTGTCGACCAATCATATTTTGCAATAATTGGTTCTTTTTGAAAGCCGACACGAAATCTTTCCTTAGAAATTACTTTGAGAGCCGACTATCTCGATAATTTGCCGATCTTTTTGTAGCGAGTCTTGACGGGACCTTCTTCCCACTTTCTTCCCGAGAAACACTCCACGCCTTCATATTCCCGTAACGACTCGGTCGCCGCAATGCTTACCGAATCATCGCTTGCACTACCTCGACGCCGTCACCGATTTCCATTGGATGAGGACTTGATGCATAGTGGATGGAACGCAAATGATTAGCATGGATCCAATCTCTCCCAAGTAATAAGTCTGTAGGACCCCTTACTATCGACCACAAAGAAGGTAGTGATCAAAGTCTTTGAGCCGATCATGAACTCAACGTGAACGGCTCCATGGGTATCCGAAGGATTTCCAAAGAAAGTCCCCGAGCACAATGTCTGTCTTGAGCAAATCCTCCTTGGTCATCCTCAGCTTTCTGAAGGTTGTATAAGGCATGATATTGATTGCAGCTCCCCCATCGACGAACATATGAGTCAGAGGTTTCCATTAACATATCCCTTCAAGTAAAGAGGCTTCAAATGATTGTGTTTCCTAGGCACATCCAAACACGGCTTGTCTTGATAGAGCCAATTGTCCCGTGAGATCAACCATCTCTCTCGTTGTCAAAATCGAGAATAGGCCTCTTCATCCGAATAAGCATCTTGTTCCTTCGGATCATCGTAGCTTGCTCTGTAGGTGCTGCAAACTCTATTGGGACATAGAACACCATGCTAACATCCGCCGAAAGCCCACTTGCCGAATTCTCTTCTGCCGAATGACTGGCTTCTTGAGTTTTCTTCTTTGGGCGCCACACCTGCTTGCGTTCGGCTGTTGCTTCCTTGAGCTCCTTGTTTCTGAGACGTTGGACCCTTCTCTTCTGGCTCTTCCTTAGACCAGGAGGGCACCACCGACTCTTCTCGCCACACATACTCTTGAGGAGAGTCCATGTCATCATCGAGTCTTCCACATCGGCCCATGCTTGATCGCAATCCTCTTACCGGCGTGAGGTGTCTTTGTCTTTATTTTTTAAGCGCCGATCATCCTCACGGGAAGCGTGCCCCAATCTTTCTGGATGGGGGCGGTTGACTTGTGCACGCCCTTTGCACCGTGGTACCGCTCACCGCATTCAGGACAATTATTCCTAGCGGGCAACTTCAAGCCTTCATTCCAAAGAATGCCTAAAGAAAGGACAATCCCAGTGAGATTCCTCTCGTTCCTTCATGTACTCCTCCTGTTCTCGGTGGTACTTCTCTTCTTCATATCTCTGCTGCTCTCTAGCAAGTCTTTGATCTCTACGATCTTGTTTTCTTCTTTGCCTTTGCCATTTGTTCAACAATATACGAGATGTCACTCTTGGTTTGGAGGTTTCTCCTTTCTCCGTTCGGCTATTTGGAAACCGAACACGCCGGCCGCCGAGCTCGCACTAGACACTTGCCGACTAGGGTCTACCGAACCGCTTTGTTTTGCCCTTTCGGACGTCGGCACTTTCATTGGGGCTTTGCTCTTAGGATCTTTGGCGTAAACCATGCACGAATCAAAAGCAATCATGTTTGTAGGGAAGGGTTCCTTATCCACCTTCATGCTGTTGTTGAACTTGAGGAGACCCCTGTTGTATAGCCCTCGAATCTGTTGCTTGAAGATTCGGCAATCGATGATGTTGTGAGTGATCATGTCATGGAAACCGCAATACGCGATCTTGACCCAATCACGGACGCTTCATAGAGTGATTATCGGTAGCTTGATACGTCCCTCCTTGACCAAGAACTCGAAGAGCTTTTTCCGACTTGGAGACATCGAAGTCATATGCCCCTTGAGTGTCTTCATCAGTATTTGGTTAACCTGGGATGGGCTCCTTGCCCCAAATGAATTCAGCGGCCGCCACATCCTCCCGGCCATCATCTTCATCTTCTCCATCTTCCAGAAGTAGTTGTATGTCCGATAAGACACGCGTTGCCCCTTTCGAAAAACGGGTATCCTTCTTGATGCTCTGAACCCGGTTGGCCATGAGTGTGCGCCTTGAGAGCTGTCCTAGGTCATCAAACTCCATGCCGGCTAGCTTCTCCCCGATGGTCGGATGCATTCCCCGAATGGCTACGGCCAAGCAATCGATGGTCCGGCAAGCTCGTAGAGTAACAAGAATTCTTAATCTCTCTCGAACTGCGCAAGAACTCTTGTGGTGTCTCATTGTACTACTCGTGTCAACCCCATCAAGTCAACAAGCTCTTTCTCATTGGAACCACTGTAGAAGTATGCATGAAACTTATCTTCAAGTTCGGACCAGGTTCCAATAGAATTGGGCGGCAATGTTGCAAACCATGTGAAAGCCGGCCCGTAAGAGATGACGGAAAGAAGCGAATCCTCCATGCTTCATCATTGGCAAGCTCCCCCAACCGAATCGGATACCAACCGATGTGTCCGGTAGTAGAAGTATCATCTTATCCGAGAACTTGGTCAAGTCGGTTGGAGGCTTCAATCTTGAAGGGAGCGCCACTCTGTTGTACCAGTCTGGATAGGGTGACTGATATACATAGGGCCGATTCTTGGGCTTGATCTCAAACTGGTGTTGCATCATATCGGCCATCCTCGCTAGGAGTATATCCATGTTTGAATTATGTGGTCCATGAGACTGCCCCGACCGCCAATTTGGTCTATACCCGTGGATTTGGCATAGCATGAAGCGTGGAGTAGTCAACGAACTCCGGTAACCAGGGCCAAAGGGATTTCTCTGCGACCCATTGGCCATTGGAGCTATTGAGTAAGTGTTGTATCTTTGGAGGGTTTCGGTGTGTACCGAACGCCGCTTCACCATGTGTCTTGGCTCGGATCCTCCGATTTTTTCTCGGTGTCTTGTTCTCTCCTCCAGATTCTTGATTCACAGCTCCCTTCTTTGGTGGTGGCTTTGGCACATGTACATATCTTGCCCCCGAAAGCTCACCAAGCCGAGCCTCAAAGTGTTGATCAAACTCGGGTCCAAAGCTAGCCTTCATGATGTCGCGAAAAGTGTTGAAGAACACCGTGTTGTGATTGGTCATTGCATTCCCAACAAAGCATTTGCAACAATCTCTTCCATCCGACTAACTTCTTGGGACTTAGTTCATCATCTTGCTTTCCGCCCCCCTCTCCTTCATCGATATTTGCCGAGCATATCCCCGGTCACCGGGCATCAATATCTTAGGAAGATCCGTCTTTCGGATGATTGTACCGCTCTTTTTGCTTGGAGAAGCATGACATGCACTTTTGCGAGAAGGTCTGCGCACATATCTCTCACCATAGCCTCCAAGTCGGGGAGGCAAGTCGCTCATCTCGAGCTGAATGACGTTGTTCTTGTCGACTTCCTCGGGCATGTTGGCTTGACCTTGACGTGTCCCACCGTGCGTTAAAAAGTGTGTAGGCACAAAAATCCTACTCCTCGCGCGCCGCACACACCGACAAGCCGGAATAGCTAGCTTTACCCCGCCGCGTCTTGAATCGAAGGCGTGCGATCAATTTGACCTCGTTAATTGATAAGGAGGTAAACGTGAGATGCAGGAACGTGCCGGTGAGACCAAGACAGTTCGCATGTATGGCTCTAAGGCGGATGAAAAGACATATAGCTATGAAAGCTATCCGTCGATGAGTAATAAATGCATTCGATGGTTTAATAAGAAGATATGATGTGCAAACGACTACCGAATGATCATAAAAGACATGTCCGAACAAGTAAAGTCGATCATTATGATGTGCTAATGTAAAGCTCTATTGCGTAGATCGAATTAATTGACGACATGAAGGAATATAAATCATGAACATCGTAATAGATATTCACGGCACATGAAGAGGGAGCTACCCTACGTAAAAACGTATACGAACCCTCAACGAAGAAGGAGCTACCGTACGCAAACGTATACGAACCCGCTAAGAAGAAGGAACTACCACACGTATAAATGTACACGAACCTCGCTGTAAAGAAGGAACTACCACACGTATAAACGCATACCGAACCTGCCAGTAAAGAAGGAGCTACCGTACAAATAGACGTACACGGACCTACTACAAAGAAGGAGCTACCGTACGCATGCACGTATACGAACCCGCGACGAAGAAGGAGCTACCGTACGTATAAACGTATACGAACCCGCAACACGTGATAACTTTAAAGCATAACCGTGTTCGGCAAGCTTGCCGAATCGGGATCCATGAAGAAGGAACTACCCTGTGTAAAGACCTATCAGATTAAAACGATCTCTAATCCACCGGATGATTAGCTCTAGATTAACCCAAAGATTCAGATCCACCGGATGACACTGATCCCGTCCCCGATCTAAACACATACGAACCCACAACATGTAACAACCTAGATTGATCTAGCTCGGCTACTATGAAAAGATAGATCTAGTAACAAACTAATGATAAACATTGAATGAATTGATGACAACTAGATCTAACAAAAGATAAAGCCGGAGACGTTTCAATCTAAATTGGGCAAAAAGTGTGTGCAAACATAATTAAATAAATAAATTGAAAGCGCCGCAGACACGTGGTAACTTAATGAATTCATTAGATCTTGCCAAAATCTAATGAAGCCGATAACTAGCTCTAAGCCAGATCTTAGCCCACCGGATGGCTCATGATCGACAAAAGAACCCTCTTGCCCCTGATAGCTTAAATCCGCCTGACGATACTAAGCGTGAACAAGACTTCTTGCAATAATCTAAATCCACCGACGATACTAGACATGGTGCATGGTTGCCACATTTCATGTGAGGTCGACGGGTCGATGAATCCTTTTGCAGAGATCGACACGACGACATCGACTCGAAGGTGGCCGAGCCAAGACACGGAGCCGGGTTGTTTGTATTGAATTGGGTATATCGTTTACGATTTGCCGTGGTCTTATATTTATACCCCGGGCTTATTGAGTCCGAACTAGTTATGAATAATAACTAATGTAATATCTAGCTAAGATACATTGTCCTCCAAGTCTTCTGAGTCGTGGGAATTGCACATGATGTGGGCCCTTGTCCCTCGGATATTCCTCTCGATGCTCCACGCTTGCCGAACCATCTCACGCCAGCTTTCTCTCGGACTCGAGGCTCCCTAGCCGAATAACGACGGCTTTCCAATTGCTACAACCAGAGCCGCCCTTTGCTAGCCGAATGACCCCTTCATCGAATGGACGCCTTTGGTCTCATCAGTCACCCAGGCTCTACCAAATTTTGGTGTTAACAATATCATGGTATAGGTAGAATAGGATGGAGTATTCCTAAGTTACTCCTAATTACATGTCAATGCATACTACAATTAGTGCAATACATTTAGTCATCATCGTATGAAAGCATTATATCTACACATGTTGAATATTACTAAGGAAGATTAGGAACAAAACCAACCTACCGTAGTAACAAAGTTCAACTAGCCCTACATTGGGGGTGGACTCCAAAGGACTCAATGGGAGTATCACATCCACGATCTACCACACATCCCGTAATATAGGGTGATGTCGCGGGCAAATGTTGTATAAACACCACGTTTACACATTGTCGACCACCCACATAGTGATCATCTAAATGGGCGCTATACAACTCCATGCTTGAATATAAAGACAAACATACTAAACTAAATATATAATCATAATAAGCATGGAAGCATATAAATAAGAATATAATCATTAAATAGAATAAAGTCATAGCAATTGTATTCTAACTAAATACTTACAATGGTGAATACAACAAAGAAGCCACGAGAAGTTCGGCTCCCGCTACATCTTGACAATCAGGAATTCAAGACAATACTTGACTTTCTCTAGAACTAGCCTAGATAGCTATTGCTCTTGTTATGGTGGAACTAGGGCTTAGGGTCTTGACTTGGAGTCTTGATGATGGACTTGGTATGGAGTAGAATGACTTTACGGTTTCACCCGTGGGTCGGGGGTCTTGTTATATAGCCCCTGAGGATGCACGATAGCCCTTGGATCAAACCGACCTTGATGGATGGACAAGATTGCTTCTCATAGGCGGTGGTGAACCGACCTTGAATGGGAGGCCGACAGGCCCCCCTGGGCGGCCGCCGGGGCCGCCGCCGCCCCGGCTCTGCCGGGTGGGCCGCACCCTCCTTCCTGCTCTCGGTCTCTTTCCGAATGTTCTTGTGTAGGTTCCACGTTGGGTTACATCACCTGATACGTCTTTATGTCGTAGGGCTTGCAAACTCTTGGGCATTTCCTCGCTTAATCCCCGAAAAAATATATAAATCATCAAAACTAGTGGAATCATGTTAGTCAAGCCCCTATACTATGCTAATATTCATTTTAAACCCTTATTTTCGTTTAAAAACCTCTATATTTTATGCTATAAGGTATACCAACAAGCTCCCCCAAGCTTACCTCTTGCTAGTCCCTAGCAAGACTATGTTTGTTGGATCGGAGTTGCCGCAACGCTTTCACACCTCAAAAGTACACATGCTTTCAAAACAAAATTTCATCTCCTGAAAGGAATAAACTATTTCAACCTCCAACTTACCCATATTACCTTTAATCATGGAACTTGTAGCTTTTTCTTGTGATCTTGGGTAATTGAAAGATAGAACAATCAAGCCAAGCACTAGGTCTCAAACTCTTTGTTTAACCATCATTGGGAGTTTTTTTATCGGTTTTCAAAATAAAACTCAAAGTTCCTTCAAGTATGACCCTTTCAAGTCTCTCATATATGGTACTTGGTGGATCCTCACTAAGGCAATAAGGTTGTTTTGCCTTTCTCTCATAATATGTGGTATTTTTTGGACTAAGACAAGAGGGACACTATGCCTTCTTCTCTCTCACCCTATATCTAAAGCTTATATGTGGAGTTCATAGGTGGGGAAAAAAACTAAATCTACTTACTAAGCATATATTGTAAGTTCAAACAATGGATCCAAAGTTACAAGTCACACCGATGCATGTGCATGATGGAATGAAATCAATATGATGGTAGGTGTGAATGGAATGAATATGATGAGAAAAAGTCTAACTCTTTTCTAGCTCTTTGAAAAATCATTTCTCTTTTGAAACTTAAAAACACTTGAGAGAACCCGGGTTGTATTTCTTTCTTTCTTTTCTTTATTTTTCTTTTATGGAGAGGCGGGCATCTAAGTACCCATTGTTTTCAGGACACTTGTCCATTTTTTAACTCTCCTTTATTCTCTTTTTCTCTTAGGGAGGTAGGATCTACTCGCCCATAGGACACTTGTCCATTTTTCATCTCCCTTTTTTTTTAATACGACAACCCACGTCTCTTTTGCAATAACTTTTGGGAGATAGACAAGAGCTTTATAAGATTGTTGACTGGAATGGAATATTTTTGGTTGTTCTTCTCCAAGACAGAAGTGGAACATATTTGGCGGATATATAATGGAAATGTATGGTGGATGCATACTTCCGGGATAGAAGCAACATATATGAGTAGAGTCTAGTGGAATGAAATATATGCGGTGGATGGATGGAGTGCACATCAGCATGACAAGTTCCTAAGGGTCGACAAAGATTGAACAAACTCAATGCAAAACAAGAGCCTATATATAAAAAGGGTTTTCCTAATCTATGGAGCATGTATATATGGCTGTGGTAGGAATTTCAACACTCTGTCATACGAAACTTATCATGTATATTTTATAATTTTCAAAAGATAAATCTCCAGAAATCTAGTGTCACTAGGAGCAAGAGAAATAGCAGCTCGAGACTTTCATATATCATATCCGTCAATTAACTAGACTCTAGAGCAAGCATTTGCAATCCACATTTCAGGTTTAGGGTAAATCTCGAGTTAAAGCAGTTTTATATTTAAGCTTCGAGAGAAATTAAGCTTGAAAGCTAGGTACTTGAAAGACATTACGACTGAGCAACTATTCATCATCTCCTTTATTCTTAAGGTTCATTTTGATTGAGCAAAAGCTTAAAGGGTGTACACTCTCTCTTGGTTATTCATTTATACTATAATAAAGACTCTTTAAAGATTATATAGACTCACTCTAAGCAAATTTAAGCAAACTAAGCAAACCAAATATCTAGCTAATAATAATAGTAGTAGTAGAGATACTTATCGGGATAACTGGGGGTGCTCTCCCCCAAGCTAGATTGGAGTGTCGGATTGATGATATGGGAGTTGAGGTAGATGGTGACAGTGGTGTCGTCTCATCATGTCTCTTCTCCTTCGAAATCCTGCTAATCTCAAATAGACAACAAAGCTAGTGGAACTTGATTACGGGTTAGAGTTTAGCCACGTTGCTTTTGTCGCCTGGGATTCTTAGCAGTGAAATATTTTTGGTTTTTCTTTATTTGTATGCAAGAAAAGATGAATGCATCTTTATTTTATTTTTATGCCACCACAACAGGTATCTCTGAAGGTATTAAGCCTTAGATTTACTCACATGGGGCTTTCGGCTTTTTAAACATGCAAAGCACTAAATATTTTTATTATTTTCTAATGCAATTTGAAAAGGGAAATATGCTATGCAATGGTGAAAATAGATGTGCAATGTTGGGAATTAAATATGGATAACTTACCGAATTACCTTTCGGCGAAGGTTCGGGGATTAAAGTCCTCCGAACAAGACTTTCTTGCTTATTACTCCCAGGGTATATCAGTAGTTACAATTGGGGCTTCTGGTGATTCGATCGATATTTCTTCTGATGGCATACTGGGAATTTCCTCATTCTCGCTCCTTTGTTCTTTGTTGTCTGGAGAGGTAGTTTTTCTACTGCTTCTAAGGATGATTCAGGTGTAAGGGACTTTACCTTTTTAGCTTTTAATTCTTTTTTAGCTTCTTCTAGCAAGGGGAAAACTTGTTGATCTCTGCTCCACCAATACTCATTGCGTGCTTCTTCATAATCTTCCCATAATTCTCCTAGTTCTTGAGGAGAACTCATCTGCTTGGCGAGACAACCGGTTTTTCCGGTGAAAGTCGATCAAGTTTTTCCTTGATGTATGCTAAATCTTCCTTTACTTTCATATTCAATGTCTTCATGGCTTCTTTGTGTGCCTTAATATGATGCCCCATTATTGAATCTGCAGGTACCTTGGTGTGATTTTCTGGATTCATGATCCATTGCTTCATTTGACGGCGTCTTCGTGCTGACCTGTTCCTCTTTGGCTGTTCATAAGTAGTATAACTGTTGAAATGCAAGCGTACCTTCTCTTTAGGGAATTGGAAGTGGATCTCCCCCATTCTCATGTAGATGATGGCGCATGTAGTGTTGAGGAATGGTCTCCCCAGCACTATTGGTGGATCCTATTCTTCTCCCATGTCCATGACTAAAAAGTCGGTTGGGACATAGTGATCATTTATTTTTACAGGTACATCTTTAGCAATTCCTTCTGGGTATCGGAAAGACTGGTCCGCCATCTGTAGCTGCATATATGTTGGGTGCAAAGGCATCTTACCAAATATCATTTCATACATTACCTTTCCCATTAGGAGCCCGTGTCACAGTAGGTGTCATAGAAATTCCATTGGTTAATAGAACAATGTATGGTAGGGACTCCTGGATCATCTAACTTTTGTAGCATTGGAGATTTAAGTGAATGGTTGTTTTCTGAGCGTACCTGATTAATCATCATTACCTTTGTAGGTTGTGCCTTCTTATTTCTATTCTTGTTCTTCTTGTCCCTAATCATCGGCTCTGCTGGCATCTCATAGTTGTATGGTGTTCTTGGTTGAGCAGGGGAGGAAAGTTTCTTGTTTTTGAAGTAAAATGTCCTCTTTCTCCCCTTGACATCAAAACAAATCTTTATGATGTGGGCGTAGAGGATTGCCTTGGTTGTGTTCAAGAAGGGTCGGCCCAATATAATTGGAGCCTTCTCATCTTCCCCTGTTTCAATTACTACAAAATCCGCAGGCACATATGCATTTCCAAAACTAATGCAAACATCTCTAAGTATACCCATTGGGTAGCATAGTGGTCGGTGCGCAAGTCGCAAGCACATAGATGTATATAATAATGGTCTACCATGGATTTTCTCATAAATTACCTTAGGCATTAGGTTGACGCTTGAACCAAAATCACAAAGTGCATTCTTGAATTCATGTGGTCCTATCTGGGATGGTGATGATCGGTCTCCCTGGATCTCCTTTCTTAGGTGGTAGAGAGTCATCTAGCCAATCACTTCGAGGTAGTCCGTGTGAAAATGACCTGTATTATATATATTGACAAGATTTATGGATTCTATTTCCTTCGGTTGGCCCAAAGATTTCACCCGGTAAGGTTAGTTCCACAGAGGTTGCCAAACGGAAAGTCGATCCTCTATCATTTTATTAAAGCTATGTTTTGATTTTTAATTGCTGAAGAAAAACTATCCATTCTATTATTTATGGTTTCTAACATTTTATCATTGGAGGCTAATTTTCTAGCTAGATTTTCCATAGCTTTTCCTTGGGTTGAAACTAAGTCTCTTAAGGAAGGTTGATTAAAACTAGTAAAGTTATTACCTTGATAATTACCTTGGAAGTTACCTTGGAAGCTTGGCCTCTGTTGGTGCCATCCAAGATTCTATGGAGGACGGTAGTTGTTGTTGTTATTGATATAGTGTACCTCCTCTCTACTTCCTGGGCAATTCTTGCCCATGTGGCCAGTGTTGCCACATTCTTCACATGTCATGCGAGAGTCGAATTGCATGACGTAATCCTTGGTTCAGGATCTCTATCCTCAAGTTTCTTCATTATAAGGTCTATTTTGGCACACAACATGTCTACCTCTTTTCGGTTGGTGCGTTCCACTTGTTTTCTTGCGGGTTGGACGATCTTCATTCCAACGTGGTTGGAAGCCATTTTTCCACAAGTTCTCGTAGCTTTGGAAATTGTAAGTGAAAGGAAAGCACCTCCGCCGCAAAGCATCCATTGTCTCATGGGTACTCATAGTGAGCCCATGATAGAAAGTCCGCATGAGTAACCACTTCTCCATCCCGTGGTGTGGACATTCCGAGATGTATTCTTGGAAGCGCTCCCACGCTTCGGGACATATTCATCGTGTTGTTGTTGAAAATTTGAAATCTTTCCCTTCAAGGCATTGGTCTTGCCAATTGGGAAGAATTTTGCTAGGAAGGCAGTAGAGCAAAGTGACCATGTCGTATTCTTCTCTTTATTGGCGTAGAACCACTACTTCGCTTTCCCCAAAAGTGAGAATGGGAAAAGGCGAAGTAGGATTGCATCTCTTGGTATATCTTTGATAGTGAAAGTGCTGCAAATCTCCAAGAAGTGTTGGAGTTGAGCACTCGCATCTTCGTGTGCCTTTCCGCAAAACTGGCTGGCTTGCACCATGTTAATAAGTCCAGGCTTGAGTTCAAAGCTACGATCTCCAATCTCAACTTCCGGTCCAAAGGCAAACATTGGCCATAGTTGGAGCGTAAAACTTCGCGAAGCGTCTTATCGACCATAGCCTCAAACACGGGTGATAGGCTCGCCCGACCGATCAACGTCCGAAACCGAGAGGGTGTTGGTGTCCTTCTAAGTTTGGATCTTGCCCTTCTAATTAATACTTACGGATCGTCTATATAATTATCAGGGGACGGTTACTCCAATTCATTCATTTACCCCGCATAGGATCAAAAACAAGTAGACAAACAAGGGTAAGCCTGTTTGAGTAGTTGATAATAGGTCCTCGATACATTACGTAATGCAAGTGATATCAATCTATCCATGTATGTGTGTTTAGGTTTGGCTAGCACCCTTCCTTCTAAACAAGAACGGCGCCTTAAATGCTTGTTGACATCTCTAACACAATCCACATATAGGACGGCGCTTTAAATGTATAAATGGTATATATCTATCTAATAAGTTAGCTTGGATGTGGAGTTAATCTCACATTCCAATAAAAGTCAGAGCGGAGAGTTAATAAAGTTAGACGGAATTAGTTATGGTGTATGACTCAGTAACATTATCAATGGTGGAGTTAATCTCACCACGATAGGCACAAAAGTTGTACCACACATTCTAGCATTGCCTACTTAAACTAGTCTATCACCCTAGCTCACAACGCTAAAGAAATACGTGAACGGATATTCTTTATATGACACTTGAAACTCTTGCAATAATAATATAATAACGTATCTACAAGCGCCTGCAGATAGAATTACCCAATTGTAGCACTTCACCGTGAGTCTATCGTGTATCGTATTTATATTCTACCGAAAAGGAGAGGGGTAGGCTATGGGTAGGTTGATGATTTAATGATAATTCACTTGCAAAGTGGTGTAATATAGAGTAAACCATATGCATCATACTAAACTCAAACTAGGTAAGTCACAAGATAAAGATAAGTAATGATAGATAATAATAATGATAATAACATCCAAGTCAAAGATCATAGTATGCCACTAGATGGTGTCATAACAAGGCTAAATATCATGGTATAGGTAGAATAGGATGGAATATTCCTAAGTTACTCCTAATTACATGTCAATGCATACTACAATTAGTGCAATACATCTAGTCATCATGGTATATGAAAGCATTATATCTATTACATGGTGAATATTACTAAGGAAGATTAGGAACAAAACCAACCTACACATGGTAGAATATTACTAAGCAAGATTAGGAACAAAACCAACAAAGTAACAACTAGCCCTACATTCGGGGGTGGACTCCAAAGGACTCAATGGGAGTATCACATCCACGATCTACCACACATCCGGAATATAGGGTGATGTCGCAGGCAAATGTTGTATAAACACCACGTTTACACATTGTCGACCACCCACATAGTGATCATCTAAATGGGCGCTATACGACTCCATGCTTGAATATAAAGACAAACATACTAAACTAAATATATAATCATAATAAGCATGGAAGCATATAAATAAGAATATAATCATTAAATAGAATAAAGTCATAGCAATTGTATTCTAACTAAATACTTACAATGGTGAATACAACAAAGAAGCCACTAGAAGCTCGGCTCCCGCTACATCTTGATAATCGTGAATTCAAGACAATACTTGACTTTCCTCTAGAACTAGCCTAGATAGCTATTGCTCTTGTTATGGTGGAACTAGGGCTTAGGGTCTTGACTTGGAGTCTTGATGATGGACTTGGTATGGAGTAGAATGACTTAGGGTTTCACCCAGGGGTCAGGGGGTCTTGTTATATAGCCCCGGAGGATGCACGATAGCCCTTGGATCAAACCTACCTTGATGGATGGACTAGATTGCTCCTCATAGGCGGTGGTGAACCGACCTTGAATGGGAGGCCGACGGGGCCCCACCGTGGCGGCCACCTTTGGCTCTCTGCCGGGTGGGCCCCACCCTCCTTCCCTGTGCTCTCGGTCTCTTCGAACGTTCTTGTGTAGGTTCCACGTTGGGTTACGTCACGGATACGTCTTTATGTCGTAGGGCTTGCAAATTCTTGGGCATTTTCTGTTTAATCCCTGAAAAATATATTAATCACCAAAACTAGTGGAATCATGTTAGTCAGGCCCCTATACTATGTTAATATTCATTTTAAACCCTTATTTTTATTTTAAAAACCTCTATATTTTATGCTATAAGGTATACCAACAGCTGGCAGTCTCGACTGTTGCTCCACCGACCACCATTCAATACGATCATCGGAGTGGATCGCTCGTTACGCATGCGGTGCCGGTTCTTTGGCCGGGAGCGGATCTGCTCCTGGAGGCCATCATGGCGAAAGATCCAGCCTTGGCATGCCGGGCGAAGATGCCCCCCACTCCGGCGCGGCTGAGGCATCGGGCGTGATGGCGGCAGCCGATAGAGCTACTTTCCGTGAAAGACCGACTGGCGCCTCGGACAGAGGCCCCCTCTTCCGGCGAGACTTGTGCCCCGGCCACAACAACAGCAACCTACAGACCCATTTTGGTGAAAGACCACCTGGCACCATGGGCAGCGGGCTCTGTCCCGACTGCACCGTCCAATAATGGGAAGCGCGTGTGGAGGCATCTTGAACTCCCGGGCCTCTCCACCTTCAGTTTGCCACAGCAGAAAGCACGCAGCAGACAGCGTCGACCGCCCGAAAGGAGAAGAGCATTCAATCGTCTGGATCCTGAGATTAGGGTGAGTACTCGGCCTTTAATGTGAGGGATGGGGATCCGCTTTCACCAAAGTGGCAACTCTACCGGGGTAAGCACTAGTGGAAGAAGGATTGACTGCAGATTGCTACCCCGAGGAAGGACCAACACTCCAACGCATCTGGCCGCCCCGCTCCGCCAAAGTTGAATCCCGGCGGCTATAAAACCGTCGTTGCTTCCGTTTTCTTGCAATCGACCACCAATTTGCTCAGAGTAGAGATCCCGTCTAGTGCCCTTCGTTGCAAAGGCGTCGGGCACATCTCCAAACACTACCCTAAGCGCCACCGCAATCCCATCTTCGATAAGCTTAAAGCCCACCTTGTGTTTCCACCTGAAAGCATCCACAACCGCCTTGCCTTCCCTGACCTCCAAGCATCCGCCACATCTCCACCACCGAACATCACTACCACCTCCACCCAACAAAAAAGCCGATTCACCCCGCCAAACCCCACATCAATCCCCGCAATGGAGCAGGCAAACACGAAGATGGCCAACTACCCGGGTGAGGGTACTTTCCACCCGGCGTTCAACCAGGTGGCCATCGTCTCCACCGACGCCATGGCCACAGAGGCTGGTCGCCTCCTGGTGCACGCGGTCATCATCACGGTTGTTGACGGTCGTTAACTACATATTTCATACCATTAACATTAGTATAAAACTACCAAAACACAATAGTGATAGGGCTTTAAGCTAACCATTTCCACAAGTTTTGGTACTTCACTTGTTTTGTAGGGCAATGTTGCAAACATATACATTTTGGGCCAAAAGCAAAGGAAAACATATAAGAAATAACAAGGCCCTAAATGGACATAAGCAAAGCAAGGAGAAGAGAGGAGAAAAGCCCATAAACATGAATACCAACATCCAAACACATGCCCAAGAGGTCGAGGCCCGAATCCAACATGAAATGACATTGGGCCACATGACATGGGTTTAGTATTTTAGGCATAACTTTTTCATACGGACTCCGTTTTTGGTGTACCACCCGCCAAAACGGAGCTAACGATGAAACCGATGTGACAAAATTTCAGCCCAAACGGCCCAGATCTTGGTGCGCCCGCACCTTAGGGTGCAGCCGCACCCTGCCGCCGCCAACCGGGCCCACCTTTCTCGTGGTGGTTGCATTCATCTAGGAACGTCGGTGGTGGCATGGACAGGTGCAATGAACCTAGGAACCGCCTATTCCTGGTCGGTTTGGTCATTATGGGAGGAGGTGGCATATTTCCAAAGACCCCCCCTCTCTCCAAGCTATAAAAGGAGGCTCTCTCCTCCTCCATGGAGACACCATTCTACGCACAACACAAAGGAGAGCCACAATGTAGTAGAGAGGAGGAAGCTCCATTCTTGTTCTTCTTCCTCCTCTTAGTTCTAATGGAGAGTGAGAGAGGGAAAGCTAGAAGGATACTTTGCTCCTTCTACTCGGAGTTGTCGGAGTGCCCTCGGTGGTCTGCAGTTCCTAGGAGGTCGAAGTGCCGGACTTGTCGGCACCCGCCACACTTGTACGTCTACAACTTCCTTACACTTTGGTAAGAAAGTTCGTGTTCATCTTTCGGCTTATTGTTCTTCAAGTATATTATCTTAGCTGTTATAAACTTGCGGGATCGATAGTTGTACCTTCGGGTCGTAACTCTTGGTGAAGGAACTCTTTGACCGGGGAACCTTGATCGACACCAAGAGTTGTGTACGGTAGTGCAAACGTGGTGTTTGGGCTAACGTCCACCTACCTTTTGTGTAGCATCCCACGGTCGAGGGGGTAGGCGGCTGGGTCGTGATAGCCTTGTTCGTCCCCTTGTAATCCCCCCCACATTCGGATGTGGCATAGAGCTAATTGCCTGGACACGCCCTGCCTCGGGCGGGGGGGCAAGGTCAAGTAAGGAGATAACACCCTAGAAATCCCCGCCCGAAAAACCCGAGCCCATAAAGATACCTCACCACCCATAGTTATCCTTAGGGGGCTCCGTTCAGAGACTAGGGCGCAAACGTTCCCTGTGGAAAATACGATACCATGAATACTTCCGGGTGAAAGCTACAATGATAATTTCCGTACGCTTGCGGATTCTTCTGCATACGTTAAAGAACGTCAACAAGCTTTCTGGCGCCATTGCCGAGGAACGGTTGTCATAATTCTCTTTGAGCCTAGAGCACCCGTGTGTTGTATCCAAAAAAAAATCAAAAATAGTTATTTATTTTTCTTTTTCAAAATCTTGCTGCTTCTCCAAATGGGGGAGTTCACAGGGCCAAAATCTTTTTCAAAACCAAAATTTTCATTCGGCCATGAACTCCACCCTAATTTGAAAAAAAAAACTTTTGGTTCGGACACACTCCTTCTCTGGTGACTATTTTGAAAACCTGTGTAACCACCTACAAGATTTCGAGGAGTTATGTGCATGCCTAAGCATTCCGGTATGACACGAGAAATTCACATGTGGAATTTGTTTCTACTCTCCCTCATAGGAAAGCAAAACATAGTACACTATTGTCGTAGGAAGTTTGAATGGGGACTGAGAAGAACTCAAAGACAATTTTTGTCTAGCATTCTTCCCCATCAATGCCTACCAAGGACAATTCTCGATCTCGAGTAGTGAGAAGGAGTCCATAGGTGCAGCCTAGGCCAGGATCATAGTGTTTATACATGTTGGCCTAGACTTATCATTACCCGATAGTGTGCTTTTGCATATCTTTTGTTCGGGTCTTGACAAAGATGCTGCCCTATGCCTTGACATGACCGTTGGAGGGTCATTTCCACGTAAACCTACAACGGAACATAGGAAAATCCTTGAACACATCCTAGAGAAGCTTGCTTCTCCCATTGTAGAACCTATTCCCCTCCATATTAAGGGCATGTCAAGCATTGAGGAGCCGTCATCAGTCGAGCCATTCCCCGTGCCGCCATTGGAACCGACTGTTGAGCCCTCTCCCGAACCTCGAACACCGAATGAAGGAATGTTTTATCCTTCGGAGTTCACGATTGAACTCAAGGATAATGACAAAACCTCTAAAGTTGAGGTATGCTTAGACTTCCATATCTATCTCATCCTTGACTTCAATCTTCTCATAGCCTACCCTCTAGAAAAAAACTTTTTCACGAAAAACCTATAGAGGGGAGCCGTGATGAGAAGTTCGGAAAGAATGCTTCCGCCTCTCACACCTAGACATCCCAAAGGCAAAGCATCTTCCCCCAAAACCCATTCGAGGAGGCAAAAGTTTATAACTCTATTCGCTTCACCCAAGTTGTTAACACATCTTAGTGAAACGAAACACTTGTCGCCCTCACACGAACACAAGTCATGTCCCACTGGCCAGCAAAACGTTGTTCTTGACAATGGTCAAGATTCAACGTTCGTCCTTCATGACACATCTTTTGTGGAGAAAACGTCATGTGCCATGGACATGCACGAAGCGACAACTCTTGAGACCAGCGGAAATATGTTGTTGGGCATAACAAGTTGTCAATTGAGACTTCCTACATGCTCACCTTTGGGTCTTCTTGAGTTTGTCTTGCTTCTAGCCGAGTGCTTCGACGAAGGTCACAACCATCTCTTGGTTCTCTTTGTAAAACTTTTAAGAGAATGGTTGCAAATCTCGTAGTAGCATGATGACGCTTAACCTTACGACTTGAGTGTAATGCCAACTTCTTAGTGGTGAAACTGGAACTTCACCACCATCACCGCAAGATGTTTTCCCCGCGGTCAAGCTTATGACCATAACTCAAGCACTCTTTGGGAGATACCCGAACTATCAAAAAAAAAAATTATGTATCTCTTATTATTGTCATAAAAAGAAAAATATATAAAAACTCTCTCATTAAAAAAAATTAATTATCTTATCTCTCTTGTCAAATAAATAAAATGAATAAATAAATTTTATCTCTCTTTTCAAAAAAAAAAAGCAATAATAATAAATGTTTTATCTCTCTTATTATTTCCTCATAAAAAGAAATTCCCTACTCTTATTTTCAAATTAATAATAATAATAATAATAATAATAATAATAATAATAATATCTTTTCTTATTAATAAAAGCAAGAACATGTTATCAAGTTTAGTATGCACCTTCGGGTATTCTTGTCGCTAACCATTTTAGATGAAGATCGATTAAGAAGAACAAAGAGGCATGCGACGATCGAGAACATGGGGGCCACATCAATAAACAAAAATGCTATGATGCTCATAGGTGATGGGACATGCTCAAGAGGAGACCGGACCTACACACTTGACTTTAACACAAAAGTCTAAGTGTGGGGAAGATGGTGACAATCTCGAGTTCCATCCACTAAGGGGCATACAAAAAAATTTAGGGTGAATAAAAGATGATATCAGCCCTGCCTTGCTAATAAGAAAAATGAAAAAGATGGAGAGGAAAGAGATAAAAAAATGAAGAAAAAGATAGAAAGGGAAAAGAAAATAAAAATGTGTTGTCGAAATAAAAAGAGAGAAAAAAATGTTATAAAAAAAGAGAGATAAAAGAAAAAGAGAAGAGAGGGGTAAAAAAAAGGATGAGAGAGAGAGAAAAAATCTATAAGAATGTTGTCGAAAATTAAAAACATATAGAAAAAAAAAAAATAATAAGAGAGAGAGAGAGAGGAGCAGGTTGGCACCACATGATTAAGAAACATACTAATGTGCTGCCTGACTCCACCCTTCCTTGCTTTAACAAGCAAGAAGGGCTCGCCTCTCATTCTTTGCTGCTATCATCAAGGCCAATGGCCCGCACACATGTCATGTCATGTGTGTGTGTGGCCTAGCCTTGAGATGCACTGGCTGAGCCATCATGCAAACCGCGACATCAACTTCAACGTTGTATCCATAAATGTTGTCGGTATTTACACTCAGGTATGCAAAGGTAATGTTCACCATCTCTTCACTCATTTTTGTCTCCATGAAAATAAAGCTTTATGCTTCCTATGCCATGACATATGCTTTGAGTTTGGGTGTACCTACATGGACGCATGTAATACATTCATAGGTCTTTTTAAATTAAGCGTAGTGCTTAGGTTAAAAATGATCTCCTTTAATCAAAACTTTGACTTGGTGTAAAAACTAGGTTAATGAACTTAGAGCTTTGTTGTCCTGATCTATGGGAGTATCTTATGTTGGAGATGATCAAGGCTATGTTTTTTCAGTGCTTCTTTATGTTAGCCTTGCTTGAGTGATCTTTGAGGTGAATAAAAAAATATATATATAATAATAGTAATAAAATAAAATAATCATAATCATAATAAAGGCTCCACGGTATTCTTGCCGATAGAGCCATGTGTTTGTTGTTGTCTTGTTTTCTTTGTTTAAAATAAAACATGTACAAGAATAAGTGTGCGGGAGATCTCTCAAGCATACAAGCACACCCATCCGAGATCTCCCCAACACAAATGCACGAACACCGAGCAATTCACGATGGATAAGGGCGAAACAAACGACTACCATTAACACCTTCCTCTTCAAACGGTGGTTTGTGCAACTCCCTCTCTCACATCCTCCAAAAGTTTTGAAGTTTAAAATTGAACAAATCAAAAAGATAAAACTTCTTGAAAAGGCTCCATCTCCATGCTATCCTTTGATAAAATGTGCATACTCTTTATTCCTTGCTAATATTCCTATAGCTTGTGAACCACTTATCATAGGGACCCCATGTTATCTAAGTAACTGGAATATGTGATATAGCTGGATGACATGAACCTTGCTCTTTTATATGAACTTGGGATTTGTTTTCAAAAATTCAAAATTCAATTAGCATGCTCCTCAATGATGTGCATTTCCCACTAGAGCCATATGACATGATGATGATCATTCATGAAAAAAATAAACCATAGTCATATGCTACTTGTTTTCATGGTGAGCCTATGTTAAATTGTTTGTGACCTATGTTGAGATTCTTTTCATATGCCCGAGATCAAGATTCACGTACACCCACAAATAAAATGCCAACTCTTACACCGAGAGTTGCGCACAACATGCACCTTTCCATCCACTAAAAATATACTCCATTCATTTGTATCATGACCTCTCACCAAAATCCCAGTTACCAAAGAGAAGTATGGCTATGTTTTTGAAAGAAAATATGGACATGTGTCCTCTAAAAAAAAAAAAAAGAAAGACGAGGAAGTCAAGTACTCGTCCAAAAAAGGAAAGAAAAAGAATAAGGTAGCCCATACCTCCTTCAAATAAATTCCACCAAAAAAGAGAGAGTCATGATACCTAGAGTACACAAAAATGTTCCACACACTTTGCACATCTTGATCTAGGCCTATGACTAGTCTCTCCATGTGGTCCGGTTTTTTTCTCTAAGGCAACATGACATGATACAAGTATGTCGTTCTTTTTACCTACCCAAAACCCCACAAAAAGCCTTATATAGTTGGTCGGGAAAAAGAAAGGCAAATCTAAGCCTTTGGTGAGGAACAAACCACATACAAATTGAGTGATCTGAGTGAATCATTTGAGGAGCAAGGCTATATTTACTTTTTTCAAAATCAAATGAAAACCCAAGTTCCTGCACTTATTTGAAGCAAGGGGATTTAAATCTATGTTGTTCCATAGTTCAATTGCCCAAGATTAATGTGGTAGACACATCAAAAATTCACAAGTGCAGGTGAAACTTGGAATAACTTGTAGCCATACCCTTTGCCACTTTATGCACAATTGGTGTTGTCTATTACTGTGAGAATTGCATTTGAAAAATTAAACATATTAACAGATCCACATTTAGTGTAATAATGTCTAATACAAATTAGTCTAGACAGTCAAAGTACATTTTTAGATTTTTTTTTTCACAGCCCTAGTTTAACTTACAAGTTACCCAAAAAAAAAACATATGTAGTATTTTCTTGGACAACTTGAGTATAAAAACACTTGAAAGTCAAATGCAGGTTTGATTTTCTAAGGCCAGTTCCACTAGGAATTTCATTTAAGTTTATTTGTATTAAATAGGTTGCCATATAGGCATTTTCTGAACTGCAAATCAACTTATAAGAAACTTACAAACCAATCTAACCAGTGGTTAGAGAGGGACAAGAACAGTAAGAGGGGAGAACAAAAGCACTAACAGACTATTTACACATTATCTAACCACAAACGAATAGACTAATGGAGAGAAGGCTTGATTCTACAGAAATGATTCAAGACCTCTTTCTTGAAAGAAGACTTCAAAACGACAATCTAGGTAGTTTCCCATTAAGGATGAGGGCATTCCTCTAATTTCAAATGCACGAAGCTCCAATCTAACAGTTTCCATAAATAAAGGATACACGAAATTCCGTCCAGGCATTTCACATACTAGTTTTTTTTTGACATGGCAGCACATTTAATAAGAGAGAGAAGAAATGAGTGTCATCTAGATAAAACTTTCTCGACACGATTACCAACTAATTGTGTCATGAAATTAAATGCTATGAAACTCTAGAATGAAACTTTGCAGTAGGAGTTTAGGAGTTTCATTATCTTGAAAACAACACAATGAAACTAAGCACTGAGACTTGCCATAGATATTTTTACATTGAGAGCAACTCCTAGCTCTACATTTAATTGCACATTGTCTTTATATATAAAGGAAAAATCTAAAGTGAACTCTAAATTTAACTAGCCACCACTTTCAAAATCTTATAGTTTGTCTAAAGGAAAAATCTAGTGACCCCTAAAGTTTGTCTAAATTATATACTCCCTCCATCCACGAAAAGAATACATTATGGAAAGCATGCCAATCAATCCAACTTTAACCAAGTTCAAATAAAAAGTATACTAGTATCACCTATGTCTTGAAATAAATTTAGTATGAAAGTAAATTTTATAACTAATCCAATGAAACTTATTTTGTCTCATAAGTGTTAATAAATTTTCATATAATTTTAATCAAAATTTATAATATTTAACCCTGATATGAGAATTACAATCTTTCATGGACGTAGGGAGTATCCATCTTCCATGATGAGTACATGTACCTCGGTCCACTTGATTCCATGATGAGTACATGTACCTCTGGGCTACTGGGCCATATTTACGTGAAAATCCAAGAGCGCAGATCGCATAACAACTAACGTGACCCTTCTACAAGGAAAGGCAAGGCCCAACTCGTGGAGAACCGGTCCGTGTCCTCTTCGGGCTCTGCCCAGTTCGTCGGCTCGCCCATGCAGTCACGCTGCTCACAGATTGACCGGCGCCGCCGTTCGCTCAACGCCGACACCCGACATCACGCCGACTCGGATTTCCGTCCTTCCGTCGCCATCCATAACTATGGAGACCAGTCGATCGGTTGGGACTTGTAGGTGCCTACATGTAAGTGTTTCTTCTAGGTTCGGACGAGTTTGGATTTCTATATATAATCCTTTGATTTACAGCGTTTATTTATCAGGATCGGTGGCGATAGGGATTGACCGATTAAATGTGCTTCGAGTCGAACACGAATTGAAGGTGTCCATCGAATCCAAGGACGATATAGCACGGAGCCGAGGGGTTAGCCAAATAAACGGCGAACTGACAAAAGACGAAAGATGCCGAAGAAGAGGCCCGCCGACGAGCGCGACGGCGCCCATGGCCGTGCCTCCAAGCTCCCCAGCCGCCATCGGAACCACCACCTGTACATCGTCCTTGATGACTGGGAGAAGGGATACAGCATCCGCAAGTTCGACCTGTCGTCAGACTCCGACTCAGATTCCGACGACGACAGGGGTGACCTGTGCCCGTCCAGCAGGACGACCGTGGGGCGGCGGCTGCCGCCGTCGGTGTTCCGGCTGGAGGCTCCGCACATGAGCTCCGGCCTGTTCGCGGCGTTCGGCACCAAGATCGTCGCGACGCACCACACTCCTCGGCGCAGCGCCCTCATGTTCGACGTCCGCACGCGGGCTCTCACCTTCGGCCCCCGCCACAGGTACGAGCCCAACAGCTTGGGCAACGCCTACGTCCAGGTGGACGGATACCTCTTCTTGCTCGACGTCGGCGGCCACTTCGAGATGCTTGAACCGCCTCCACCGACGCTGGACGACGACCATGCGAACGTCGAGATTGTCTGGAAGTGGGAGAAGCTTCCAAAGCCACCGTCGTTCGACCTCCTCGTCTCCCACTTGGTGCATCCTGATGAGCGCACCATCTTCTTCAGCACCGAGACGCAGAACGAGAAGCTCACATTCAAAGGCGCCACGTTCTCCTTCGATACGGTGAGCCACAAGTGGACTCGCCACGGTAAGTGGCTGCTGCCGTTCAAAGGCCGTGGCTACTTTGACCCTGAGCTGGACGCCTGGATAGGGCTCTCTGGCGACCCAGACAAGCTTGGCTACCTCTGTGCCTGTGAGATTGTACCTGCTGATGATGGCTCCAATGGTGGGAAGGCCCCGATGGTGAAGGTTGGCAGGGATAAGATGTTCGGCGTCGACCCTGCCGAGAAGCACATCGGCGCCACCCTGGTGTATATGGGGGGAAGAAGCAGGTTCTGCCTCGTGGAATGCCTGTCCATAGACGAACGCAGGGGAGGACATCTGGGGGAGTTCCTGTCGGAACGCCTAAGCTATTTTCTCCGGGTGACTACATTTTTCCTGAAGTACGACAAGAATGGCGATCTGCGTACTGCTGTCCATCATCAGCGGGTTCGATCCTATCGACTGCCCAAAATGGCAACTGGTTACTGTGATCATCTAGAAAAGCCTGTTGCGTTCTGGATGTAATAAGGCATGAGCATGGATTTATATAGTTTGTCGAATGTTCAATTTAGTAATTACTTGATGATGCGTTTCGTTTTTCATCACTGTGTGGTGTTATACATGTCTGAGCACAGGAGCACGACATCTTAGACTAGCTGTAATGCCAATGTGCAAGACAATATCCAAACCCTGCTCTAGGATATGTTTCTCATATGTGCAGTAGTTATTAGGCAAAGATTTTGTAGCTACAAGTGTCCATTTATTGCTTCTCCCAATTGTTATTATTCATGTGTCTTAGCCTCTTTTGTTAGCTGCCCACCTTCCTGTCATTCCAAATCACTATAAAATGTTTTTCAAAACTCATGTATTGAGGAGCCTAGGGTTATTTATCAGATGTGCATAACTTTTGTCAAAACGTTTTCTCATTTGTTCAGTACTCCGTAGTCCGTAGGTGTTAAGACTTGTTATTAGTTTTGCTAACTACAACTGTGCATTTCGTGCTTCTTCCTATCTGTTATTATCCATGTTTCTTCACCACGAGTTACCTCTGCACGTTTTCTTTGTTTCTAAATGACTGCTAATTGTTCACATATATGGTGAAGTTCTAGGATCATTTTTAATCACATAGTTTTTAGAATTGGCAACAATTCCACTGGATGGTATGTAGAATCTGAGAGAAATGCAAGGTGTTTCCTCCACTTCTCTTGGAATCTCTTTAGTTCCCAGTTGTGGCTCAGAACATGAATCAACTTTTATTTGAAAGTATTTATTTATTCATGCATATTTCAAGGGTTCTTTCAGAGTAACAACCATTGGTACAATGACGAAGGATTAACAAGGACGGACTTAATATGAACATATATTTCAAAGTAAATTAAGAATTAATAGGGTAAAAAAATAAGTACTATACAATTGATTTAAGTAAAATAAATATTATCTTAGTCCTTTCTTATTTCAATTTAATATACATATACCACTAGTGCGACCAACCAAACAAACGTTCTGTTTTCGATCTTCTAGATTCAAAGTGGTAGGCGACGTCCCCGTCGACAGCGAGGCGCCTGTGGTGACTTTGTGAACTTCAAGATTGCCAGCTCAATCCTTCGAAGGTGCTCATAGGGGTAGGGTTTACGTACGTGTGTTCATAGGGGTGAGTGTGCGTGCGTGTTGAGCATCTGCGTTGTACTGTGTAATCTAAAAAAAAAAAACAATTAGTTGTATATGTTAACTTCTCATCTTATTAATGCAAGTCAGAATCATTTTTTTTTTTGGAAAATAAACTACTAGAGAGGCATGTCTTTAGTTCTTCTAGGCCTGTCTTTAGTTATTGAACAGTTCAATAACTATATGCATCATTTTTTATCACTCCACCAATTTTGCCCCACAAACTCCATTGCGGAGTACCTCCAAGAAAGATCATAGTTTCTGAAGTATCACTTTATTTGCTTTCTCAAATCTACTATTATCCTAGAGCAGAGTTTGTGGATATTTACTTATTTAGGTAAAAGTCATAATGTGGATCTGGCCCCGTTTGATAGGGCTTCTCCACAGGATTTCAGACCTGTTTGGAGCTGTTTTCTGGCAAACGGTGTAAAATAGAATGACTCTACCAATGAAGCCCTTAAAAAGTGCTCTCCCAGGCCTTTGGCATGGGATAGAGCAAAATATAGTAGCTTCTCCCGACTCCCTCTCCAAGGCTGCGACTTGGTACCCTTCAATTCCTCTCCTAGCCATGCATGGTAGATAGGTGAAGCCGTTTTGCCAAATGGGTAATAAAACAACTCTAGCTCCACCGCAAGAGCTGTTCGTGGAGCTAAAGCCAAAAAAAAATGGATTCATAGGTGAAGTAAAGTGCTGCCAAACGAGGCCTTAATTAATCCATTCATGCTCGGTGAATCATTTCTCAACATAATCTCGCTTAGGTTTCGTTGGGCAATAGTAATTATTAGGTAAAATGTTGTGAGTTCAAGTTGAACCTCATCTTATTTGTGGTAAAAAAAAAAAATTGTTTTAATCTTTAAAACTTCAACTTTCACGACATGCTATGCAAAGTTTTAATTCAAAAATATTAAATTATGATTTTAAAACAGTGAAGGAGATAGAGAAAACTGACAAGCAGGTTTTGTTCTCGCTACATGAATCACACAATAGCACATTTTTTTAAAAAAAAAAAAAAAGGTACACAAAAACAGAGATGGTTACAAAAACTGTAACGGCTTGAACATCGGTTAGGCTCCCAGCTACAAGCAAACGATTTGGAAACTCCATGCTCAGCACAATGTACCAATATCCCCTTTAATTAACGACTCATTCTTTTGCACAGGAAGCAGGCAAACCAATGTACACCCTCATCCTAGAACTTCCATGGACTGTACAGTACAAGAAACAGTAATGGGCAGGCAGGCAATCGCCAAGCTCTTTTCCACATACACGCGCATGTAGCTCTGACCTCGCAAGAGCCTACAGCTTCATTGGCAGTCCATAGTTGTGGAAGCATCGGATGACCCCGTCGCGGCTGCCGGTGACGACGACCTTGTTCCAGGCGGCCGACACCTTGGCGCGGCACTCGTCCATGCCGGCGCAGTTGACGTACTTGAGGGACGGCAGCAGCTTCTCCTCGGGCCACGTCGCGGCGCCCCTTGTGCCATCTGGCGAGAACCACGTCCCGAACGAGCAGAACTCCCGATCGCGGCAAAGCGTCGGGGTGGCCCCCTTCTCCGACGATGACCGGAGATCTTCTTGCTGCTCCTGCACCAGCCCCGGCCATGTCGCCACGGACGTGACGCCCTCCGAGAAGAAATGCTCGCAGGAACGAACTCTTCTTGCTCCTCTGGTGGTGGTGGCACTTTTGCCCGCTGCTGGTCTGTCGAAGTTCCAGATATAGACGTTGGAGTCGGCACCTGCAGACACGAGGTACTGGCCGTCGGAGGTCAGAGATGGCGGTACAAGGATCTTGGAGCCTCGACGCCCTGCAACGAGGAACAAATAACAACGTGTAAATTCGTACAAGCTGTGGTGTGTCTAGGCTACGTGTAGTAATAAAACTCGCAACCAAGAGAGTCTGGCACTGGCAGGAAATCTAACCTTCAAACTTTCGGTTGATCTTAGCTCCTCCGTCAGACACTCGTATTTTAGAACCTGCTGATGCAATCATGATCCCAGCAGGATCACCGTTGTTTGAAAACTGCGAGGCAGAGACGATTGAGAAAAATGTTTCTTACGAGGCGGACAAAAACACATTGACTGAACCAGAACAGCTAACCTGCAGGCTGGTGATCTGTCGACCAGCCGATTTTTTCTTCGTTACCTTCATTACTTTCTCCAGTTCTATGTGTTCACCTATATTCAATTCAATTTGCCTGGTTAGGAGCTATGGACTGCAATACTATGAATACCATTTCGATGAACAAACTCATACAAAACATCAGAAATGGTTGTTGCACCTGTATGGTTATAGAACCGGCACCTCCCTGAAGCAATTCCGACAATAAGACCCTGAGGAGGAAAGAAATGTCTGGGTTAGCGCCCTACTAGTGGGAAACGGTAAAACTTCAGTATCATTTTGATCAGGTTTCAACCTTTCCATCTGGCGGGTAACTCACAGCAGTTATGATATCCTTTGTATCAGCCCAGTCAACTACCCGCCTCTCTGAAACATCCCAAACACGGACTTTACCATCTATTGAGCCGCTAACGAAGTATCTTTCATCAACCGGATTGGATTGAATGCATGTTACTGTTGGAAAATTCATCATAAGACGAAAAAGATCAGTTTCAAATCATGAAATTTTTTAGACTAGAGCCGTTGAAAAAGTATATATAACAAAAAACTCTTCTTCGGCAGATCAAACCTGGTACAGAGCTAGGATGCAAAAAGAAACTTTTGGCTATACAAATGCAAAGATTATTAACTGTGTAATGTCAAAGCCTATGTATTTTTTTTTTTTTTAATGTTTGTGCATACCATAATCTCTGTGCTTGAATACTGCTAGACAGTCATCACAGCCAACTTTCCACATGCGTACAGTCTTGTCTTTCGATGAAGTCAAGAGAAACTGCAGGAAAGTGTTAAATAATCAGTTTTAGAAAAAATCGACTGATATGAATGTGAAGTTGTTAAAGAACTTCATGCAGTGGTGTCACGAATCATCACAGCATATTTTTTTTTAGATAATGGATAATAAAATCCGGCCTCTACGAGTCATCACAGCATATAGGATAAAGAAAAGCTTACATTTGATTTTGACCATGTCATATCCAAGATATCACTTGTGTGGCCATGAAACTCATGAAGTGGTGTCTCTGCAATGTTGAAAACTTTCTTGGGTATTATGGCAAGGGCACGTCTCTTTGCCTTTTCCCACCTTCATTTTCAGGCCCTTATTTCTGTCCATGGATTTGACAGGCGTCTCTCTGATGTACAGATCAGGAGAGGATTCTACTTCTTGTATCATCCAAATGCGCACAATGCAGTCTTCACCGACACTAGCTAAATACCACCCAGATGTACTGAACTTCATGACCCTGATTGAACCCCCATGGGCATGGATTTCTTGGCACATGTAGAGAGCAGAGAAGTCCATCCACTTTTTGTTCTGCTGATCAACTTTTACTGTAAGCAATGTGTCTGTCTTCAGGCTCTGCGTACGTGTGTCATACGTGCAAATTATATCTTCTCCCTTCTTTCTTGTGAACCTTCCACAAAAGCTCTTGGGATCCTTTTGCTTCTTACTAAATGCGATATTCATTCCCCTTGCAGGACCACGACCATTGCCCTTATGCAAGAACTCATGAGCAAGCTGAGAGAAACTAAGAAAACCTTCTGACTGATTTATATTCATGATTCTGTCTGTTCCAACCTCATCAAGTATTCCGGTCAGTTCACTTTCATGAAGCACAACACTGTTCCTACTACTATCTGGTGCTGATGCACAATGAGAAAAAGACGGCCGATATGAAGAACAGATGCTATTAATTCTCTCCTCCAGGTCACGAAATGCACGATCAGCCAAAATTTCTCCCTGCCACTGCGAAAAGGTGATTCCAGTAGGAATAATAGGTTTAAGAAAGCCCATCCCAATCAGGAATCTGTGCCGCCGTTCATTGACACTCATCAATTCGCTTGTCCAGAGCTCATCCTCAGGTCCCCATGATACTGATAATTGGTCACTTGTGCTACATCTAGCTGAAAAATATGTTGAACTTCTTATATCATCAGATGTCTCCAAGAATATGTCATCCTGTCCATCACAATTGGACATTTTCCTAAATCTGCTATGTACTAAGAAAACCTATCACCATGTAGGATGACACTTCCACATAGCCACAGTATATCGATGGTGATAAAACTGTCAAAAAAAAAAACATGTAGAGCATCAGGTCCACATCATGTGGCTATAGAAGAAATCATGATTTACAAAGCTTAGCAATAAAGACGGCAGATACAGAATCACAGAAAGGACTAGGTATTCAAGAATTAGAACAAATTGCACAGCACCGAATTGATCAACAAAGGAAAATGAACACAATTACACATCAAACAAGATGACTATACACATAAAGAGACTATAGGACAACACATGCAACGACCAGGTCATCGTAGTACAGATTTGTACCCTACTGCTCACTCAAACCAAAGCGCAAGTGTGGCAGAACCACAAAATCCTAGAGGGACATAGCCGGTTGCAGTTTCCTACAAGACACTTTTTTTCTCGAAATACGCAGAAAAATATGCATCATTATATTATTAGAGACGGGATATAGTTTTACAATCAGCGAATCCTACATCATCATGGAAAGCTACTGCTCTTCTCAACCATTAAACAAGTTGAACCTACAAAGGCCATATTTGGATGCAAAGTATTATTACAGTATATATTGGATAAATATTGTGTTGTTACAAACTTTTTATGTTGTCATGTATTTGGATAGAATAGCCCTTTAACTATTCCAAACCATGGTATTGCTAAAGCTATTTTTTTTAGCTTTAGAAACTCCATTCAAAACTTGCTTTTTCTAAACCACAGTTGTACATGCCTTAGGTTTATAAAACAATAGTTGCTTGATATCTTAGTTTTGTAAAATAACAGCATCGAAATAATCAGTTCCTTAGAGGATGCTCCAAGCCTCCAAACATCGTGATTTGGCTACTATCATATGGAGTATTGATTCTTTCCAAAAACAAGCATCGGTGCCAAATCACGATTTCCCCCAAAATATGAAAACTTGAAGAGCCTACAAAATCCCACCTAACAAGTTAATTAACAAGGACCAACTAGGAGCTGGTCCACCATATTTAAACTATTCCAGAGCTGACCAAGATGTTTAATGAGAGTTGTGATGGATTTTCTCCTTATATTGTTTAACTTATGACAAACTTTTTAGAAGACCCCATATTTCAGACTGATGGAATATTAAATAAACAACACAAATGAGCGAAAACTACTATAGATCGTTGTGCCAATAGTGCAAACCGCGCCAACCAGTGTTGGAACCTCTCATCCGGTCATTCCTATCCTCCGAGATTGATAACTACTCACCTCTATCCATAATTGATAATTGATTGGTATCAATGATGTTTGAGGTAGCTAACAAATTCCCCAACACAAGTTAATAACATTGTTTGGCTTCAACTGAAACTGCTATCCACGTAGACATAGAAGAAACACAACAGATTAACACAAACTACTCTTGAGGAAATTTTTTTTCCATTTTCACCTTTTTCTTACCCTCCTCCCTCTCAACTACCTCACCTTTTGTCAAACCAATGAAACTCACTTTTTTTAAAAAAAAACAATGGAACTCTTTTGCTCTAATGCAGTCTAAGGCGAACCCCAATGCAGCAATATGGTTGTTAGCCTTTAGGACCACGTAGCCTCAGACACCAAGTAGAGGAGGGAGGACGAAGCAAGGTGGTTTGGCAGTGTGTTAGGCCCTCTACAGTGTGGTAGCGGTGCCTCAAAAAATATGGGCCCCACCAGCAGAACTGAGCATTGATGCCCAGTAAGCATCGGTGCCATCGAGCGGTGTGTCAGAACGCCGCGCGCGGTGTGTCTGAGCTGGAGTCTGGAAAGCTGCCATTCTTTCCTTTAGCTACAATAAAATAATGCCTAGACACTTTCTAAAGCTATTTACTCTAGAAAGCTAGAGTCTGGAAAGCTGCCATTCTTTCCTTTCACTATTTGGGCATCGGTGCATCTAGATGCACCGCTTCCTCTTTTCCTGGCATCACTTTGAATAAGCATCACTAGCCGCAGTGGTGAGAGTGATGCCCAAACACTCTCTCTTCTTTTGGGCATCACTTTGGATGCACACTACGGAAGGCCTTAGGGTGGCATGGTTCGAGAAAGTAAAGGCTTAAGGAGAGAGAAGGTGCATGAGAGAAAAGAAGTGTCGTAGTATGAAGCAGCAGTCCTTCTACATACATTGAACAATAGTTGTTTCAGTTGCTCAAAGCTTATATGGCAACAACTTTTTACTCAAACCTCTAGCTCGTGTTGCTCTAAAACTTTAGTTTTCATGCCCTTATCCTTCTTAGTTGATAATTGATTGGTATGGCTTAGTGAGCTATATACTCCCACTATTCAAAAAAATAAACTATGTTTTAGGCAGTTAATAAAGGCTTCTCCAACGCTTCAACTGAAAACTGTAATGTGTAGGCATAGAAGAAACGGTATGAATTAACACATACTACTCTTGCAGTAAAAATGGTCCCTTCCACCTTTTGCTCCTGCCGCCTCCCTCTCACATCGTTAGCTTTTGTTGAAGTCAAACCAATAAAGCTCTTTTGACTTGGGTGCGCTCTAGAAAATATGTATAACTTTTGGATGAGATCAACTCCAATGCACTAGATTGTTATAGCCTCGTAGGGCCACTTAGGCTCGGACACCATGTAGGCTCCAATACCTCGTAGGGTGGTTTGGCATTGTCTAAATGTGGCTTTGTCAGCGAAATAAAGTTTCAGGAGACAGAATAAGGTGTGTGAGAAGAAAAAAGAAAGAACTTAGTCATGTTAGTGTCGTGTGTCCCAGATGAAACAACAACTTTTTATTCAAACCTCTGGTCATGTTGGTCTACAATGGTGTTGCTTCAAACCACTTGTTCTACATCCTTGGTCATGTTGGTCTACAATGGTGTTGCTTCAAACCACTTGTTCTACATCCTTATCCTATAAAATTGATAACTGATTGGTGTGGCCTCGAGCCATATACTCCTTCTAACTTCTATCTGAAATATAAATGATGTTTAAGGCAACTAACGACTTCTCCAACGCAAGCTAATAACATTGATGGCTTCAATTGAAATGTATATCCACGTAGACATAGAAGAAGTGAAACGGATTAACAAAAACTAATCCATGGTTGAAAGTGGCCCCTTTCACCTTTTGCTCATTCCTCCACCCTCCACTAGCTCACCTTTTTTTCAAACCTTTGAAACTCTCTTGTCTCGACGCACTTTAGGAAGTAAATATAACTGTTTAGTAAGACATAGCTTTTATATAAGATTTAAGTCAAAAGAAACTTTTATACAAGATTGCCACAACACACAAACAAAGTTGTAAGCTTTGTAAGACCACGTAGTCCTAGACAGCACGTGGAGGAGAGAAGTGCACGTGAAGATGGTTTGGCAATGTGCAATAGGTGGCTAGGTTTAGAAGATTAAAGGTTTGAGGAGAGATAATAGGTGGGTAAAAAAAAAAAAAACAGAAAGGCCCGAATTGTGTTGGTGTGCTACGTGTCCATATGAAGTAGCAACCCTTTATAAAGGAACCATAATAGTTTGAGTTGCTCAAATTAAAGCGTACTCCGTCTTATAATATGTGCACATTTATCGTTTGAAAATTTTCTCATATTAACATACATCTATAGAAGTACCACATCTGTTGTACGTACTTGCTGCAATGCTGCAAGGAATACTAGCCACATGTTTAGCTGCATAAAAAAAAAAAAACACGGGATGCTCCTAGAAGCTCCCGTCCACTCATTCGTGCGTTCCTAGTGACGCCAGCTCTTGTTCTACGTCGTGTCAGCATCCAGCAAGGCCATGCGATTGAATTTTGCAAGGGCATTTTAGTAATTTACCATATAGCGTTGGATTCTGTGCCCACTCTTAGAAATACAGATATTATAAGACGGATGGAGTACATATAGCAGGAAAAACCTGCAGCTCGTGTTAGTATGCATTAGTGTTGCTCTAAGAATATCAGTTCTCCCATGTTATGTCAGCATAGGAGACCACTAATCGCTCGTGAGCTTGATAAGACAAGGGTTGTGTTTAGTTCCTGAATTTCTAAACAAAATAATTAATTGGATAATTCGGATGTACAAATAAACAAAAAAATGGTACTGTGCTTTTCTGGTTCACTGCTTTTCAGGTTTTCAGGTTGATTTTTTAGGAACTAAAAACAAGCAAGGCAGGCAGGCTTTGGCCGCCCCGCCGCAGCCATGTCAGGTGGAAGCATGGGCTGGGCTACGGCAGCAATCCTGGCCTGCCTGCGCGGCGGCGCGCCTGCGCCATGAACACGGCAGAGAAGACATCCCTTTGGATGCCAGTTTGCTTGAGCCGGACAGCGAGGTGACAGTGGCAGGGTAGGTGTGTGGCGGCGTAGTACAGTACTACTCCCAGTACTAGCAGCAAGCCACAGCGAGCACCGTGGCACTCTGCCGTGTCCCTCGCCGCCGCCGGCTGGCTGGGTACAGGGTGGACCGTGGGCGTGCATTAAGGGTCTGTTTGGTTTTGCTTCTAAAATTTACCAAACCAAAGAATTGGCGCCGTCAAGATTTTGGCTTGCAATTGGTTGGCAATCAAAACTTGCCAATCTCTCACGAAAAACTTGCCAAATCGATGGTAAGTTTTTCTGCACAAGTTTTGATCAAATCTTTGGTAAGGCGCCAAAAGCGTGCCCTAAAAGCCTGCGCCGCCGGCAATCTAATCTTTTCCGTCGGTACGACGCTGTTCCATTACTACGACAGCTGGGGACAAAGAGAGAGAAAAACACGAGCCGTCGAAATGTGAAAAAAGAAAAACAAGAGCAAAGTTCAGGCTGAGCCGTCGTCGTCCCCACTCCCAACGGTGGCCAGAACCAGAAGCGCTTGGTCAGTCCCCTCAATGGCTGTTTTCCATGGCCGGAAATAGCACACCACGGTGAAACAGGCAGAAATTTTCAGTTGTGGCGGAGCAGTGGAACAGACGCTCAGGTAATCCTATCAGAGGCAAGGAAATGACGGCAGAACAGCCTGATTGGTTAAGGTTAAGTTAACCACAGCAAGAGACAGTCAGAGTCTAGTCTAGAAGACAAAATGGATCTACGCACGCAGTCGGACAAGGCCAAGAACACAACGTACACTAGCTAGACTCGAAAAAACCCCAACCCAGCGTTGCGAGAATTCCTTCCTGCAATCCGCCCGCTTCCAGAACCGATTCAACAAAGACAACGCTGCTGCAACTTCACTGCACTGTTGCATTGAGATGAGATGAGATGAGATGGGAACAGAATTCGCGCGCGCACGCACGCACTCGGCAAGAAAAGAGGAACGCCAAGGAAGCCGACCGATCGATCCCATATAGCATCCACATCGCGAATCAGAGAGAAAGCACAGCCAGCCGCGGAAGGGAAAAACCGACCAAAAGCACCTGGCGAGCAGCACACTTACCCGCAGATCGCCGCACAGGATGGAAGCCGATGGAAGAATTCTTGTGCTCCGTCGATCCTCGGGACTCGCGCGTCCAGAAAACCGACTGACTTCGGTCACTGGTGCGTGCGAGTACGAAACGACGCTCTCCCTCCCTGGCCGGATTAAATCCCAAATGGCTTCTTCTTCCCACCCAACGAACCGACCCTGCCTGCCTGCCTTATAGCTGTGTGTGTCTGTTTACACATATATCCCGTCCCGTGCGCCGCCGGCCGGCTGATCGGGTCTTTCGTCCTCTTTCCTCGTGGCCAGGCCCCAGTCTCCGAGGGGTAACTGACAGGTGGGTCCGGTCAGGTTTTGCCCACGTGGACTTTCTATTGCGAGCCTTCTTTTCTGCTCAAGAACCATAACGTTCCATGGTGGGCTTCGTTCCACTTTCCTCGGCGTCCCAAAGGACCCGGCATCTCTTCCTCTTTTCCTCACCGAAATACAAAGCCTGTCCACGTGGATCGATACGCATACACTATGCACGTCATCAGCAAGAGTTTACAGCCACGGTGGGTGGCGTCATCGATCGTCCATTACGTAATACAGGTACCAAGTGATTTCGACGGTGAGGATTGTTTCACTTGCGCGTGGATTAAAGACTTTTTTTTTTTTGATAAAACGTGGATTACGGACTAGAGATGATGGTAATCTACAACTGTGCTGTTTTTTTTTTTTTTTTTTGAAACCAAGTGGTGTACTTTATTGATCAAAAATAGTTACATCGTTTACAAGATATTGAACAATAAAGCTAGGGGAATCATCGTCCCAAATACACGAGTTCTTCAAAATCAAACTGGATTTAGCTAGTTCAACCGCCACTTGGTTAGCTTACCTGTAACAATGGTCAATTGAAATCATATTGAAGCTCGACCACAATCTCCAGCAGTCATCATAGATTGCTGCTGCCGAGTTGCCGTGAACCCCTCATTCTTCATAATCTCCGCTACTTCTGAACAGTCCGATTGGACCACCAATCTATTGCAACCGACATGTTGAGCCATCAATAAACCTTCCTTCAACACATATGCTTCAGCCATGGGAGCATCAACCACACATGGAATATATTTGTTGGCAGCCACAATCATCCCTCCAGAGCTATCTCTTATGATAATACCCAGCCCCGCACTACTTGAATTTGAATCAAATGAGGCATCAACGTTTACCATCACCATGTCTTCAGGTGGCTTAATTAGTCCATCCTCTCCTGATACTTTGTTTCTTCATTGCCGCTAGTTTGTAATTTTTGTTAATGTGTGGGTTCTTAAATATGTATATGTGTGTTTAATTCACTCCTGGCCTGCTTTGGGATACCGTGTGCAATTGTTGGTGCTAGCTGGAGATGTTAAATGCACCAGTGCTAACAGTACAGTTTGAGCATGTCATAAAATAAAGCCAAATGCTTAGGTAGATCATAGATATAGTTAAGCTGTAACTTGTCTCTTATATTTGTTTACAATTTTTAATTACTTTCACTCATGCCCCACCTCATTTCTATACATTCACTTGATATCGGAGTCCAGCGGTGCAGGCTGTCAGCCTCCAGGGCCGTACATTAGCATGTGCGAGGTGTGCGTGTGTTCTGGGCCTCCAAATTTACATAAAGTAGCATTAGCAATTAAGTAAGTAATATAAGTATCAACACTCAACAGCCCATGAGCCTTAACCCAATAGGCATGGCAAGCCTGGGTGACTTCTTGGCTTCCCCATCGTGTGGGTGACTCCTTACCATCGTACATACAGATATGACGACGATTCATTTTTTGCCACGACATATTGTCATCTTACCGCTGGTTAGACCTAGCCGTTTTTATTTCACAATGTAACGGTGATCGCCAAGATATCGCCAAGACGCAGTCGTAGTCCCCCGACCGTCGGGTCAGCAAACTGAGCTTGGTACGCTTTCATCCCCAATTGTTTCACTTGTACCTCAAGATTTGATATGTTTCAAGAGCGTATATTTGAAACTTTATAACAATTAAATTAATCTTTTGCTATATTATTTTATATAAATTTTAGGGCCATATTACGTGTTTTTCGCTCGGGTCTCCCAAATTGTAGATACGGCCCCGCAGCCTGTCGTGTACAACTTTGTTGTTGGCATGACACTCAGCAAGCTCTCATCAATTAATATTTTCGCTTCTCTTCTTTATATCAGCATTTGCTTGCACTACTACAGAATTGAACTTCCGTGGCGGGCATTTTAGATTTTCCGTGGCGGGCATTGGATCCGCCACGGAGCTAGGGTCACAGATTAATCGCTCGATTAACCGTGGCGCACTCCTTGCCCGCCATGGAAAATCGATTAACCATGGCGGGCGTTTAACAAAAACCGCCCACGGTTAATAGATTAACCATGACGGGCATCGTTACGTGCCCCGCCATGGTTAATGTATTAACCATGGCGATTTTTGTTAAAAACCCGCCCGCGTTAATTAATTCAGGATTAATAAAAAAATAATTCAAAAATATTATAAAATTATAAATTATGATTTAAACCACATATTAAATAATAAAATAAGAGAATATTCACATAAATCTTAAACATGCATCACAATTTAACATTCAACTAACATGGACATTCAATTAAAGCACTTAGAGTTTAAAAGTGACCACCACACACATCGAATTTACAAAACTCGATCGAACGATCGATTGCTCAATCACTTTTAGCTTGGTTACAACTCTGGGCCATCCCACGTATAGTCCTTCATGTCTAGCTTATTTCTCCAGTCCCGTAGTTCCCATAAGTCCTCGTTTTCGCAAGGTCATTTTGTTAGGGTCGAAGAAATGGCCGGTAGGTAGCACAACGCCCTCAATGACGCCCTACGGATGGCGCCAACCATTTTCTTGAACGTAAGGTCGCCCAAGCCTTTCGTCCAAAATTGTGGCGTGGTTTTTTCTTCGTCATTTCGCGCCACGTAGTACGCGTACACGTCACTGCGGGATATGAACGCATGGTATAGAAACCACATAGGTTGCCGCCAAAAGGTCGCCACCGCACCGCATGCACGATATATGTACCAGAAAATGGTTAGAATATTATGAGACCATTCAATATGGACGAGCAAACGAGAGTAATGCTGCATATACCTCATAATCTCGCCTCGATCTTCATTTGGTCCTTATGTTTTTCTTTGCGTATGCTCGCCTCCGATCGAATGACTCGGGGTCTTTCAAGTAATCCTTGTAAGCCCCGTACGAAATCCCACAAGTGTCATGACTTACGAAGTTTGTGGTATGAAATAGTATACAAGTGTCGTGACTTTACAAGCTGCGGGGCCTCTTCAAAATGTTTGTAGAGGCCTTTTGGCGTATCATACAACGAGTCGGCCCTAAAGGCCGCTCCATCCCGAGGGAAGATTAGCCAAGTAATCCAGTGGCCAGTGTGTGCTGTTGTTTGTATACCGGCCATGCTACACCATTTTATTTGATTAGAAATAGATTCCAAGTGTTCAAAAAATAAAAAGTATTGCTTTTGACTTACTTGATATGTTGGGCCGCAATGAGACAACCGGCCTCCGTTTTGATCTTCTTCATGCACTTACGCATGTAGTCTGTCATCTCTAACTCTTGCATCGCACAATCTTTTTATAGTCTTTATATTGTTCGGCCTTGCCCAACTTTCTGAGCTCTTCGTTCCTCTGGCTCCCCATCCAGTATCTAGAAAATTCCGCCACGTCTATATACGCTGGACATAGAAACACAATTGGCTCATTCTTCGTTCGGGCTATCAATGCTTGCATCCTGCAAACACATGTGGTCACGTCATTATAGGATCGGAGAGCTAGAATTAGTGGTGTACGAGCGCGTAATGCATAAACAAACTCACGCAGCATAGAGGGTGACAATGGATTGGTCGAGGTCCTGGCGCCGTAGCAACCGCCACATTTCGTCGAAGCCTATTGGCAGTGAAATATCGAAGTCCAATTGAAAGAGCTCTCTAGGAACCCCGAAATGGAACTCCGTCACCCCGATCAAGCGCATGCCGATATAATCGGTGGAACCCGCGAGTGTCCCACTCCTCTTCCTCGATTAGCCGGCCCTTGGGCACCATGAACTTGCCAAGCTCAAAACCAGCACGGGCAGTCGGGCTGACCCATTGTCCCCGCCGATGGGGTATATAATTCCTATAAGAAGGAGATGTACGTTAGCATCTTCTAGCTACGCACGCATACGTAATATGTCCGGGCTAAGTTTGGTTGAGATTATCACGCATATACATTACCTAGTACTTGCCGGTCTTCACGGCCCCGGGTTCTCGCTTTAGCCAATCGGAGGTCCTTTTTCCTTCTCCGCTAGCTCCTTCCCGGCCTCATCATCTAAGTATTTGTTGGTCGGGGCAAGAACTTCCTCATCTTCTTTTTTGATAGCTTCTTCTTCTTTGGCGCTTGGGGGAACATTCGACCTCATCGTCCTTCCGACTGCTCTGAGGCGGTGTTGACAATCCTATGCATGTGGAATTGAACTACATTAGCCACCTATTAATGCATAGTACAAGTTAGCCATGTATTTTTGTTTCTATACTGTCACATTTTCTCGAAACCTCCTCGACCATTGGGCGCTTGAACGGCGTGGGAGGGCGGCGAGCCCCCTTGTCATGCTTAGGAGAAGGTGTCCTCTCGCCGTCGCCGTAATAGGGTGTCTTGCCGCCGCCTCTCCTTCCTTCCGGTTCTTCCGGAGGTGGGTTCTGACGAGGACTTCCGCCACCTCGCCACCATCGTCGTTGTTATCATCATCGTCATCGCCACCACCACCCGGGAGAAGGAGGAGGGCTCTCGGACGCTACCGTCGGAGGTGGTGTCGCCGGTTTCCACGGGGGCAATGTCTTCCTTGTTCCATAGGTACTCCCTCTCCACCCGAAGGTCCTTGAGTACTATTTCTCCTTGTTCACAGGATATCGATCTCCTCATCACCAAGGCCCGGTTCTACGGATTGCAGATAAACGAAGGCATAGTCGTGTGGGATCGGCTCGTTATTGTACAGGATTGTCTCCGTGGTGCACACCACGGCAAAGGGCCACCTCCTTCTTCTTTCCCTTCCCGCCAACGGGTATATAGAGCGTGCCCACCGCTGGGTTCTCACCGGGCACATTTCCACCGAAACCCGAACACCGAACTGAACCGAACCGAAACCGAACCGAAATTTCGGTTTTTCGGTTGTTCGGTTCGGTTTCGGTTTCTGATTTCACACACTTCGGGTGTTCGGTGTCGGCTTCGGTTCCCGAGCCGAGCAGAACCGAGAAACCGAAAGCAACCAGTTGCATGAAAATCGGCGACGATGTTCCGCCAAAAACGTCCCTCCTTTTGTCATTCGGCCCATCTCAAACTCGCCCATCTAGCGACCCAAATAAAACACCACCCACCAAACCACCAAACCCTAATGTCTCGTATCCCATCCCATTCCCAGGCTTCCATCGACACCGAAAGTGGCGGCGTCCTTCCTCGCGCGACGGCTCCTTCCTCGCGCAGGAGGCGGCGCGACCCAGCAAGACGACTCAGCGCGCCGGCGGTGGGCCATACCCGCGCACCTCAGCGGCGGCTCGCTCTCATCCCGCCACCGGTGAGCGCGCGATCGGGCGGTAATCACGGCGCGGCGGCGCGACGCGCAACGCTCGCAGCGGCGTGGTGGCGCACGGCAAGCCGGCCGCTTCGGCGTGGCGCGCGGCGCCGACGGGTGGCGAGTGGCGGCGTGGCGCGCCGATCTTTTCCTTGATTTTTTTCTCCGTTCTTCCGATTTGCTGTTCGCCTGTTCCTCTTCCTTTCCTCTCGCTCCTCGGTTCATTCGGTGGAAACCGAAAAACCGAACCGATGAAACCGGGGCCGAACTCCTCGGTTTTTGATTGTATGACAAACCGATCGGTTGTTGAAATGTGAAAACCGAATTTTACAAGAACCGAACAAACCGAACCGAAATTTCGGTTAAAACCGAATGCCCAAGGCCGGCGGATTCGACGAGATCGTCGATTGGGTTCTTCGTAGCTCCAACACTCGTACTCACACCTTGGATGTTGGAAAGACCTCTTGTCGTTAATACCTCTTCTATTTTCTTCTCGACTATGTCCTTTATGGCTTCCTCATAGCCTTGCATCTTAAGGTTTTCCTTGTACCTCGCCTCGTGTGGTAGTTGGCCGCGTCGGATGCCCAAGAATCCACGGTCTTCCGGCTATACCTCGAGCCCCTGGCCCCGAACTCGGCCACGGTGCTCGGGTCTTCCGATTGCCCCTGGCCAGCTCGTCGTGCTCCCTCCTAGGTTGGAACTCCCCGCGCGCCTTGGCCTCTTTTCACAAGCATCACCTTCTTCTCCACCTCGTCGACCTTTGGGTCATTGTACTTGACGTCTTTGCCGTCTTCTCGCTTCTTGGGCTGACGGGCATAGAAGAAGTCACGTGCCCTCACAGGAAGGTCTAGCAACGGATTCTCTATCCCTTTCTCAGTGTCCTCCCTTTCTTTCCGCCGCCATCCACCCTTATGACCAAAATATCCTACCATGCCGAGGTTGTGCCTGAGTTCGTTCTTCTTTGCGAGTTCTTTACCCATTTTCGACTTGGCCTCATACTCTTCGTTAGTCGTAAGGTTGACGAACTCATCCCAGACCGGTTGCTTTAAGAAGTTGTAGGCTTGAAGTGGTGACTTGCCCTTCTGCACATAGTTTGTGTACAGATTGTTCCGCAGGGTGCGAAGCGCTTTGCTTGCAACGGACCACACATACTTCTTTCATTTCTTTTTGTTAAAGCCTGCCTCTGGCCCTGGATAATGGAACAGGACGGACACGCCTTTCCACACCTTCTTCTTCAGCACCTTCGGGACATTCCTCCAGTCTAGGTAAGTGATGGGCATAGTTTCCTTGGCTACAACGGAGATCTGGTTGCTATAGGTGGCCCCCGATAGATTCCGGCTCCACGGGATCTCCATTCGGCCCTATCCTCAATATATTACGCACCACCTCGGCCTTTACGGTGCCTCCCGTGGCTTGGCCTCTTTTCAAGCGACTTCTTGGATTTCTTGGAGGTGGTGGTCGTTGAAGTCTGGGGGGTGGGACTAGATTCCTGCCCTCGACTGAGCTCTCCCTTCACCAAACTGTAGACGCAGAGGCACCAATGGTAACCCGCCACGACAACAACTAAAATTAGTCGTGTACTTACATGAGGCACACGACGTTGTGTTTGTCGTATACTTACGTTTTTGGTTCCAGGCTGTCCACTCTGAGAACCCTGTGTGTTGGGCTCCTCTGGTTGCCAGTCCGGATCAATTTCGTCCTCCCTTGGACGTTTCTTCTGTGGCCTCGGTGGTGTCAACTCTTCACTCACGTATCCACTTGTCGGAGGAAGAATCGGACGTGGAGGCCACATCCTCCTCGCTCACGGCCACCCATGGCACGATCTTTATCGGTTGGTTCAGATGCCATTGGATTCTACGGGAACACATAGAGCATTTTATTATAGTAATTTATAGTGAAAGAGTAAAGTACAACGGTAGTATGTAGTAGAGCCATCACAGAGTCATCTCAAAATATATTTATTGTATTCCTCTCATGATTACATATATAGTTTTCCATTTTACATAGACTAGTTACAAAAAAAACCAAAAATTTACAAAAAAATAGATGAAATAGGTACATATTTTCCTTTTTACATAGTACATACAAAAATACAAAAAATAAATAAAAAAATGTGTAACAATACAAAAAAATGTGTAAAAATAATAAAAAAAAAGTGTAAAAATAAAAAATGTGTAAAAATGTGTATTTGGCTCAGAAGTACCCAACTATCCTTATCACATCGCGTCTAAACCGGTTGCTTGTATATGTTATACAAGCCGGCCCTCGTTAGCCGCTCATAAGTATGGGGACATTTCATCATCGCCGCTACCTCAGCATTAATAGATTCACATCATCGCATATGCCCTTTGCCTCAAGCACTAAGATTCAAATCATTGCAAATGCCACAAGTATATAGTTAAGGGTAGTAGTAAATGGCATGGAAAACGCAAAAAAACCGCCACGGAAGTTCAAAAGAGGTAGATACAAAGCCACCATATATATGTGACATCCGGCCGTGGAATCGGCTAAGTCCTCCGGCCATTCATTTCTCAACCCGAAGGGCTGCCAAAATTTTCTGTCGACCGACGCCATAGAACAGAAGCATGTGTTCAAGCAAAATCCATCTCAATTTGGAAAAAAAATCATCTCAATTTGGACAAAATTCATCTCTATTTGAACAAAATTCATGGACAATAATATGGCGAAGCATCATAGGCAAGTGGCATAGCGCTTAGCTAAAAAAAATCATCTGAATTTCAAATGCAACAGCATCACAGGCAGCTCCAATTTCAAATGAATTTCCATCACAGGTAACTTAGCAAATGCAATAGCATCACAAGACAACACATAAGGCAAGCGTGAGGGGATTTCTCACGCATGCCAGCGAGGACGGGGAGCGGGGATGTTGGAGCGGGGGTGGAAGCCGCGAGGAGAGGAGGAGGAGCTGGACGAGGAGGCACGCGGACGGGGAGGTGGATCGAGGTCGACGGGGAGGCCCCAGGCGGCAGTGGAGGTCGAAGGGGAGGCCCCGGCGGTAGTGGAGGTCGACGGGAGGCGCCGACGGCAGCGGACCTCATGGGGGTGCGCCACCGAGGTCAACGGGAGGAGATCGGCGGCGTGGCGCGGATCTCGAGCGTGAGGCAGCCGGCGGCGGAGGATGCGCCCGGCGGCGGCGGCTGGGGTTTCTAGCTCGGCCGGGCGGCGGCGGAGGAGGGCGCCCGGCGGCGGAGGCGTGGATGGGGGGGCAGCGCCGAGGAGGAGGCTGTGGGACGGGAGGCGCGCGGTCGGGCGGTGCTCGACGGCGGCGGCGACCGGCGACGGAAAATTTACAGCAGCCCGCCGGGGTGAGAAATGAACGCTGGAGGGACTTAGCCGATTCCACGGCCGGATGACACATATATATACTCATCCATTTTGCGTGGCGGTCATTTTACAATGCCCATTAATATCGATTTTCCGTGGCGGGCATTGTAAAATGACCGCCACGCAAAATAGATTCAAAAATTGAATTTGTAAAATTCATAACAATTCAAATGTTCATTCAAAAATTCTGAAAATTTTTGTGTGGCCTCCTATGAGTATGTGTACCCATGAAAAATGTGAAACTTAAATTTTGGATAGTTCTTGCATGATTTAAAAATACAGTCTTTAATTGACAAGTCGGGACGTTTCGAGCAAGTGCGGCGATCTCCAATACATTTTTAGTTCCATTACATAAATGTCGTGACATACATATTTGGTTCCATTACATATTTGGTTCTATTATAAAAGGATCGACTTATTTTTGCCGGGGCTGCCACTGTCTTCTTCGACCGTCCGTGCGGCACCGGGGGCTTTGTCTTGGTCTTGATGACATTCCCCCACACGCGTGTCTCGACTTCCTTGATCTTGGTTGGATGATCGGCAAAGAGCGTAAACTCTGCGTAGTTGTTGTACTCTTCAGGACTCGCACTCCATCGGCTCCCACGATCCTTTGCTTCCCTCCCACGACCGCATGTAGTTGCTTTTTGCCCCTGCGATTTGGGCACGGGTAGTAGGCTACAGGGGGCCACGCGACTTGCGAGTACCCACTCATCATCTGCAGTACTTTCGAGCTGAACGGTGGTTAACCCAACTTCGTCCACGTCAACCGCCGTTGGCTTGACCCACTGGCACCGGAAAATGGGTATCTGTAGCTCTCTGCCATAATCAAGTTCCCAAATCTCTTGGATTTGCCCATAGTATGTCTTGAGTTTCTTGGTGGCCATGTCAATGCCCTCATACCGGTAGCCGCCTGTTACGTGATGCGCTCTTGTTGTCCTTTTCTTTCGTGTGGAACCTGTATCCGTTGATGTCGTAACCTTGCCATGTGATGATTTGGCTAGATGGGCGTATGCAAGCATCGATTCTTCGTCTCAGCGTTTAGGGTATCCCACGTTCGGCGGATCCACGTTGTGAAATTCATCTGGTGTTGTCTCAGTACCCACCCCTCCGTGCGCCGGCCAGCCGTGCTGCGAATTTCCTCCAGATGCTTCTCAACCCACGTTTCCATTGATACTAACTGGTTCAGAGCGCTGTCATGGGCTTCTTCAATTGTTTCTTGGTCTATATCGGTCCGTACTTTCCTCCCCCGCGCAGCCCATCCCAGCGGTTACGCTAGCCGTGCGGGTGGTCGGGTAGGCCGATTGCATTTCCATCCCGGATGTATCTAGTGCAAAGAAGTTAACAGCCTCGTGTGTTGTGTATGCCTCGATCATAGAGCCCTCTAGGTATGCATGGTTGGGACGGATCTGTTAAGAGAGGACATGAACCGCTCGTTCGTCCACATCTCGTGAAGGTAGAGAGGCCCCAGTTCTTCTATCTGATCGACCATGTGTATCATGAGGTGTGGCATAATATCGAAGAAAGACGGTGGTAAACACATCTCGAGCTTGGCATATAGTCTCCGCGATGAACTCTTTCAGTGCGGGGAGGTCATTTTCAGCGATGACCTTCTCTGTGATGCGATTAAAAAAGTAGCACAGGCGTGTAACGACCATCTTCACGAAACTCTGGGCCGATGCACCTAATCACAATTGGAAGGAACACCGTCGGCATGACATGGCGGTCATGGGCCTTGAAGTTTGACAGTGTGAGGTCTTTCATCGATACAATGCTCTTCATATTGGAACAGAAACCGATCGGCACTTTGACATCCCCGAGCCATTTGCAAAAATCCCTCTTTTCATCCCGTGTCGATTGTAGCTTGCGGCTAGAAGGTCGACTTTTCCGCTATTCCCCGAGGGTATCGAGTGAAGTTCGGGCCTAATGCCCATGTCGGCAAGATCCCGACGTGACTTGACACCGTCCCTTCGTCTTAGTCTTGATATCTAGGAAAATCCCGACCAAGCTCCGAAGACATTCTTCGTAGATGCATGTTATCGATGGCATGGGGTGTATGGAGCATCTTCCGTATGGCGGGTGCTTGAAGGAAATCGACTGCTTCTTGAATGGGACTTTGGGCGGTTTGGATTGGGTTCTTCTTACGCTTCTTCTTCTTCTTCTTCTTCTTCTTCTTCTTCTTCTTCTTCTTCTTCTTCTTCTTTCCTTTGCCGTTTTGTTCCGCTTCCGCTTCTTCTTTGCCTTTGGCCCACCAGCTTTCTTCTTCTTTCCGAACTCGTGGTTTATGTTCTTCACCATTTCAAACACCTTTGGCCCGTACTTTACCCTTTCCGGCTCCTCCGTTTCACCCTCTGGCTCGCCGTCAAAGTACTCATCCATCGAAGTTTCCCGGTACCTGTGTTCTTTGCAGAGGAATTTACGATGCTTCATGTACACCGTCTTTTGGGATCCGCTAAGGTAAGTGGAGCAGGTATTCTCAATGCAAACTGTGCAAGCTGTCTTCCCCTTAATCTGCCCCGACAATGAAAAGAGAGCAGGGTAATCACTGATGGTGACGATTATCATGGCCTTTAGAGTGAACTTCTTCTTCTCGGACGCATCCATAATCTTGACCCCTTTCCACAGTTCCGCCAATTCCTCCATTACTGGCTCAATGAGAACATCTATATCATTGCCGGGCTGCTTTGGTCTCGAAATGAGCTTGGCCAGTAGAAGATATTTGCGCTTCAAACACTCGTAGGGAGGCAGGTTGTATATGGTGAGGGTGACCGGCCAGGTGCTGTGCGAACTACTGAGGTCTCCGAACGGATTCATCCCGTCAGTACTCAATGCGAACCTTACGTTCCTGGGCTCGTCCCTAAACTCCGGGAACATGTCATTGATGCGTTTCCACGTTTTGGCATCCGAGGGGTGTCGCAGCTTGCCATCGCCCTTCGTGCGTTCCGCTGATGCATGCCAGGACATCAGCTTGGCATCCTCTGGGTTCCCAAAAATTGCACGCAGGCGATCGAGCACGGGTAGGTACCACACCGATAGGGCAGGGATCTTCCTCTGGGTGTAACCCTCTTCTTCCTCGTCCTCAGGAGGTGGCATCTGCTTCTTCTTGCCGGCCGTCTTCTGCTTCTTGGGCCCTCTCGACGGTCCCTCCTCATCGGTGGCACGACACCCAGCATTCCTCTTGTAACGACTATCGCCGCAACGCGGACAGTTCTGCAAGTCCGCATAGTTACCCCGGTATAGAATGCAATGGTTAGGGCACGCATGAAACTTCCTAAGCTTCATCGCCACGGGACGAATCGCCTTCTTCGCCCGATAGGTATTGGCGGGCACCTTATTCCCCTCGGGTAAAACAAAGTGTCACCGAGGACCCGTAACAGGTCATTGAAGCTCGTGTCTGACCACCCGTGGCGAGCCTTCAGCATCAACATCGTTAGGTTAAAACGTAGCACCGTGCAATGCTTCGGACATTTGCCGTCGTCTTTGTAGAGAGGGTCAATTGCCGCCTGCTTCATCTGTCTAAAATTCTCGAGCCATCTTGGATTGCCAAACAACACGTCATCTTCATCTTTGAGGTTAGCAATATCCTCGAAAAGATCAGCATCCTCGGGCGACATGTCATCAACTACTGACTGTTCACCATCATCTCCACCCGCATTGTCTTCTGGCATGTCTTCAAGCAGTTCATCTACGGTGATGTAATCATGATTATCAACTTGTTTCGCCCCGTCCACCACCGTTGTTTCCGTCTGCGGCCGACGGGGTCCTCGGATGAACCAACCGCGACACTCGGTTCTTTTTCACCATGATACTTCCACACGTGTACCTCGGCTCCCTGATGAAACCATACCGCAGCAAGTGCTCCACGACGTCGTCATCCTTGTGTAAGAACATATGCTTGCACTGATAGCACGGGCACACCATTACTTCCGAACCCTGACTGATTCGATGCTTCTGCGCGACGGGCATAAACTTCTTTCGCACATCATCAACGAAATCCAAACCCATCCTCGGCCTGTACATCCAATCCCTATTCGGCGCCATGACGGCCTGCTCAAATTAATTAAACCAAAGCAAAAGAGAGCGATCGATGATTAGAGATCGAAGTATCGTTGATTAGAGAGAGTTAACTAAAGTGCAAAAGAGGAATACGAGAGAGAGAGAGAGAGAGAGGGAGTAGAGAGAGGGAAAGAGAGAGCACGTACACTCAAATGAGAGGGAGAGAGAGGGGAGGAGAAAGAGGGAGAGAGAGGGGGGAGGAGAGAGGGGAGGGGGAGAGAGAAGAAGAGAGGAGAGAGGGAGAGGAGCTAGCTTGAGAGGGAGAGATCAAAACTAGATCTCAAAAAGAAAGGGAGAGAGAGGGGGAGAGAGAGGGAGGGAGAGAGAGAGGGGGGAGAGAGATAAGGGAGGGGGGGGGGAGAGAGAGGGAGAAGAGAGAGAGCACAAACCACATTCAATTAGATCTCAAAGAGAGGGAGGACCATGCATAGGGAGAGAGGAGGGAGAGAGGGAGAGGGGAGAGAAAAGAGGGGAGAAAGAGGAGAAATACCCCTAGCGGTGCCAAAACCTCCCCCCCAGAATGGTGTTTTCTAGAGTTTTGAAGCTCAAAACCCTAGAAAATGGCGTAAATCCCGATGGGGAAGAAGAAGGTTGGGGCTGTATTTATAGCCCAGCCTTTTCGTGGCGGGCATTGTAATAAACCCGCCACGGTTAATGGGGATTAATGCGTGGCGGGCATTGTAATAAAACCGCCACGGTTAATGGGGATTAACCGTGGCGGTTTTATTACAATGCCCTCGCCACCGTTAATCGATTAAACGTGGCGGTTTTTCCCGGCCGGGGGCTGGGGCCAACTATTTTCCGTGGCGGTTTTTCTAAATGCCCGCCACGGAAAATAAAAACTAAACACCATGCAAGTTCAATTCTGTAGTAGTGTTGGTTATTTATAACACTACTATTGTACTTGCTATTAGAATGTCCTTTAGTGTAACTTCCTTCATCCATCCAAACAAAACATCATCATGAGCAGCATTCATGGTCACCCAAAAGATCCCCTTGTTTATATTGCCTACATTTACTTGCCAACTAAAAAGGCCACCACTTCTTATGCAATACAACTACGTACTGCTTTATTTGTTCCTTCTGAATTTAACGCGTGGTAGGAGTAGGATGGGTGGTTAGTTGGTCAAACGAAGTAACATCACTATTTGCACACACCAAACGAACGTGACATCACTTGCATATCATAAACTACATGTGCCAAGTATACGTACACCACTCTGGTTTGGCTCATATCAAACCCCTTTTGCTAGGCCACTTTGCTCACCCTTCGCCGCCCGACGTAATTGGAGACGGGTAGACAACAACTCATGTTGCATGAGGATCACTGGCGCGGACAGGATCATGTCAAATTTGTTTTAGAAATATATAATTTAGTAATTTGCACTACAAAGATATAATTAAAGCTTTTGGCGACTTTTTAGACAACAAATCACACAAATTCACGAATTTTCTTTGCACAAACCTTTATGTAAATTTTTTTTTGGCTTCGGCTTGGTCAATCTACCACGAAAGGAAGAACGTGTATAGTTAAATGTTAAATATTAAAAAAAAATATGAGTCTAGCCCAAGTGCAAAAATCCAAACAAACAAGCTAAAATCGTTTCTTATATGGTTAAACTCTTGAACGGGCCCCTATGCATAATTTTTGGCTCCGCCACAGATGAGGATCTTATACTTAGGTTATATGCGGTGGTGTTTGGCAGTACTAGTAGGACAGAAATTTTTAGCAAAGAGACTATGATGTTTTTAAAGAAAAAAAAAAAAATAGAAATAGCGCTCTAGTTTTGGCTCCTCTAAAGAAGCCATAAATCCAGAATTCGCACCTTCCCTAATATAAAACGGATTTCGTCTCTATAACTTCATTAAAAAACACTTGCATTTGGTACAACTCATGTATAAGTTGGAACCCAAGTCGCTACTAGAGCCATAACGAACAACCCCACATAGTAAGTATTATAGTACTCATTACATTGATATAAGTCAACATATACTTCTAAAATGGAATTTAAGAGAGAACTCTTATCATTTCTAGAGGATGGTTAAAAGTGCCCAACTCTCTAAAAACGGGTGTTTCACTAACGAAGAAAACCTGACAAACTACTCTTCCTAATCGGTTTATATATAGAGACAAGTCTCTTTAGAAACCAAACCACTTCAACATTTGCCCATATGCCCGCCCTCGTCTATGACTATGACTATAACAAATCACGGGTGAGAATACATGCTTTTGTCACACCACCTGTATCCAAAGCACTACTACAGAATGGAACTTCCGTGGCGGGCATTTTCGATTTTCCGTGGCGGGCATTGGGTCCGCCAAGGAGCTAGGGTCACGGTTAATCGAACGATTAACCGCGGGCGGACTCTATGCCCGCCATGCAAAATCGATTAACCGTGGTGGACTTTTAACAATGCCCGCCACGGAAAATAGAGATTAACCGTGGCGGACTTCTTACAATGCCCGCCATGGTAAATAAAATTAAAAAAAAAAAAAAGAAAAACCCGATCCGGAACCCTAACGGGCGGATCGGGCCGCGGCCCGTTAGGGTTTCGCCACGGGTCGGCTCCTTCGCCGCCGACGCGGACCTGCCGCGCCGCCGCCACCAGATTTCAGGGGGGCGCCGCCGTGAGGGGCGATGGATCGAGGTAGGGGCGCCGGATCCGCGCCACCGACGCCGGATCCGCCACCACCAGCGCTCGAGGATGCCGCGCCGACGCGCCATCCGCCACCGCCGCGCTCGGAGGATGCCGCTTCCGAGGGCGCCGCACCGCCCGCCGCTTCGAAGGATGCGCTCGGACGCCGCATCCGCCACGCGCGCTTCGGGATGCCGCGCTTCCGTGGCGCCGCGATCCGCCACCGCCGCGCTTCGAGGATGCCGCGCTCGAGGACGCCGCGATCTGCCACCGCCCCGCTCGAGGACACTCGCGGTGCTCGTGGACGCCGGAGCCGAGCCAGCGCTTCGAGGCGCCGCCGCCGCCCCGCGCCTCAGGCCCGGGCCGAGCCACCGGATAGGGCCGCCCGAGGCCGGAGTAAGGGCCGCACCCCTCGCCGCCCAGCGCCTCAGGCTCGCGTGCGCCGCCGCCGGTTGCATGGGGAGGGGGCCGGTCGCCGTTGGGGCCGAGAGAGGAGGGAGAGGAGTGAGTGGATACGGGAGGAGGGAGGGAGAGGAGACGAGTGAGAGGAGAGAGAGAGGTGGGCTCTTGAGAGAGAGAGAGGTGAGAGTGTTTGGAACCCTAGCTCCGATATATATATTTGTGGGCGGACATTAACCGTGGCGGACATTATAAAATGTCTGCCACGGTTATTAACCGTGGCGGACACGGTTAATC
>JADLZK010001017.1:0-42258 GCA_015847255.1 Hyparrhenia diplandra
GTCATAGGCCTCAAGTAGCACTTGTTTAGGTGAAATCTGTACATCGAAAATCTACGTAATACGGCCATGCGTGCGAAACAAGAAGGGGAGCGAAAGATACACATCGGATGTTAGGTTGGATAGGTTAGATGATGGTAGGATCAATTACATTCGTTCCCCAACCGTTAATATATGTTTCTGCATGTGACATTAGGGGCCGGTATGCTGATTTCAGCGTGAACTAAAAACAAACAAGTTTCAATCCGGTTATAGAATCGACCTAGACTTTTTTGGCGGTTGTGGAATCAAGTGCCTCACCGAGAGAACCTAAATTTGAACAAGTGGACCATTAGAGAGTTTTTTTTCTAAGAATCACTTGTCATAGGCCTCAAAGTAGCACTTGTTTAGAGTGAAATCTTGGAATTCCATCGACAATCTCTATATTAGATCTACGTGCGAGAAACAAGAAGAGCGACACGAAAGATACATAGGATGTTAGGGTGGATAGGTTAGATGATGGTAGGATCAATTACATTCGTTCCCCAACAGTTAAAATATGTTCTGCATGTGACATTAGGGACTGCTCGCGCTGATTTCAGCGTTCCAATCGGTTATAGAATCGAGCTAGACTTTTTGGCGGTTGTGGAATCAAATGCCTCACCCTAGAGAACCTAAATTTGAACAAGTGGACCATTAGAGTTTTTCTAAGAATCACTTGTCATAGGCCTCAAAGTAGCACTTGTTTAGAGTGAAATCTTGGAATTCCATTGAAAATCTCTATGTGGACTTACGTGCAAGAAACAAGAAGGGGAGCGACACGAAAGGTACATAGGAAGTTAGGGTGGATAGGTTAGATGATGGTAGGATCAATTACATTGCGTTCCCCAACCGTTAAAATATGTTTACGCATGTGACATTAGGGACTGCTCGCTGATTTCAGCGTGAACTCAAAACAAAGAAGTTTCCAATCCGGTTATAGAATCGAGCTAGACTTTTTTTGGCGGTTGTGGAATCAAATGCCTCACCCTAGAAGAACCTAAATTTGAACAAGTGGACCATTAGAGAGTTTTTCTAAGAATCACTTGTCATAGGCCTCAAAGTAGCACTTGTTTAGAGTGAAATCTTGGAATTCCATCGAAAATCTCTATGTCGAGCATACGTCTGCGAAACAAGAAGGGGAGCGGCACGAAAGGTACATAGGAAGTTAGGGTGGATAGGTTAGATGATGGTAGGATCAATTACATTGGGTTCCCCAACCGTTAATATATGTTTACGCATGTGACATTAGGGGAATTTGCTGCGCTGATTTCAGCGTGAACTCAAAACAAAGAGAAGTTTCCAATCGGTTATAGAATCGAGCTAGACTTTTTTGGCGGTTGTGGAATCAAATGCCTCACCTAGAGAACCTAAATTTGAACAAGTGGACCATTAGAGTTTTCTAAGAATCACTTGTCATAGGCCTCAAAGTAGCACTTGTTTAGAGTGAAATCTTGGAATTCCATTGAAAATCTCTATGTCGACATACGTCTTAGAAACAAGAAGGGGAGCGACCACGAAAGGTACATAGGAAGTTAGGGTGGATAGGTTAGATGATGGTAGGATCAATTACATTGGGTTCCCCAACCCGTTAATATATGTTTACGCATGTGACATTAGGGATTTGCTCGCGCTGATTTCAGCGTGAACTCAAAACAAAAGAAGTTTCCAATCGGTTATAGAATCGAGCTAGACTTTTTGGCGGTTGTGGAATCAAATGCCTCACCCTAGAGAACCTAAATTTGAACAAGTGGACCATTAGAGTTTTTCTAAGAATCACTTGTCATAGGCCTCAAAGTAGCACTTGTTTTAGAGTGAAATCTTGGAATTCCATCGAAAATCTCTATGTCGACATACGTGCAGAAACAAGAAGGGAGCGACACGAAAGGTACATAGGAAGTTAGGGTGGATAGGTTAGATGATGGTAGGATCAATTACATTGGGTTCCCCAACCGTTAATATATGTTTACGCATGTGACATTAGGGACTGCTCGCGCTGATTTCAGCGTGAACTCAAAACAAAAGAAGTTTCAATCCGGTTATAGAATCGAGCTAGACTTTTTGGCGGTTGTGGAATCAAATGCCTCACCCTAGAGAACCTAAATTTGAACAAGTGGACCATTAGAGTTTTTCTAAGAATCACTTGTCATAGGCCTCAAAGTAGCACTTGTTTAGAGTGAAATCTTGGAATTCCATCGAAAATCTCTATGTCGACATACGTGCAGAAACAAGAAGGGAGCGACACGAAAGGTACATAGGAAGTTAGGGTGGATAGGTTAGATGATGGTAGGATCAATTACATTGGGTTCCCCAACCGTTAATATATGTTTACGCATGTGACATTAGGGACTGCTGGCGCTGATTTCAGCGTGAACTCAAAACAAAAAGTTTCCAATCCGGTTATAGAATCGAGCTAGACTTTTTTTGGCGGTTGTGGAATCAAATGCCTCACCCTAGAGAACCTAAATTTGAACAAGTGGACCATTAGAGTTTTTCTAAGAATCACTTGTCATAGGCCTCAAAAGTAGCACTTGTTTTAGAGTGAAATCTTGGAATTCCATCGAAAATCTCTATGTCGACATACGTGCCGAAACAAGAAGGGAGCGACACGAAAGGTACATAGGAAGTTAGGGTGGATAGGTTAGATGATGGTAGGATCAATTACATTGGGTTCCCCAACCGTTAATATATGTTTACGCATGTGACATTAGGGGACTGCTCGCGCTGATTTCAGCGTGAACTCAAAACAAAGAAGTTTCCAATCCGGTTATAGAATCGAGCTAGACTTTTTTGGCGGTTGTGGAATCAAATGCCTCACCCTAGAGAACCTAAATTTGAACAAGTGGACCATTAGAGTTTTCTAAGAATCACTTGTCATAGGCCTCAAAGTAGCACTTGTTTAGAGTGAAATCTTGGAATTCCATCGAAAATCTCTGTAATGGACATACGTGCCGAAACAAGAAGGGAGCGACACGAAAGGTACATAGGAAGTTAGGGTGGATAGGTTAGATGATGGTAGGATCAATTACATTGGGTTTCCCCAACCGTTAAAATATGTTTACGCATGTGACATTAGGGACTGCTTTCGCGTGATTTCAGCGTGAACTCAAAACAAAGAGAAGTTTCCAATCCGGTTATAGAATCGAGCTAGACTTTTTGGCGGTTGTGGAATCAAATGCCTCACCCTAGAGAACCTAAATTTGAACAAGTGGACCATTAGAGAGTTTTTCTAAGAATCACTTGTCATAGGCCTCAAAGTAGCACTTGTTTAGAGTGAAATCTTGGAATTCCATCGAAAATCTCTATAATAGACATACGTGCCGAAACAAGAAGGGAAGCGACACGAAAGGTACATAGGAAGTTAGGGTGGATAGGTTAGATGATGGTAGGATCAATTACATTGGGTTCCCCAACCGTTAATATATGTTTACGCATGTGACATTAGGACTGCTCGCGCTGATTTCAGCGTGAACTCAAAACAAAAGAAGTTTCCAATCCGGTTATAGAATCGAGCTAGACTTTTTGGCGGTTGTGGAATCAAATGCCTCATCCTAGAGAACCTAAATTTGAACAAGTGGACCATTAGAGAGTTTTTCTAAGAATCACTTGTCATAGGCCTCAAAGTAGCACTTGTTTAGAGTGAAATCTTGGAATTCCATGAAAATCTCGTATGTTTAGACATACGTCCACGAAACAAGAAGGGGAGCGACACGAAAGGTACATAGGAAGTTAGGGTGGATAGGTTAGATGATGGTAGGATCAATTACATTGGGTTCCCCAACCGTTAATATATGTTTACGCATGTGACATTAGGGACTGCTTTCGCTGATTTCAGCGTGAACTCAAAACAACAAGAAGTTTCCAATCCGGTTATAGAATCGAGCTAGACTTTTTGGCGGTTGTGGAATCAAATGCCTCACCCTAGAGAACCTAAATTTGAACAAGTGGACCATTAGAGAGTTTTTCTAAGAATCACTTGTCATAGGCCTCAAAGTAGCACTTGTTTAGAGTGAAATCTTGGAATTCCATCGAAAATCTCTATGTGGACATACGTCTAGAAGAAACAAGAAGGGGAGCGACACGAAAGGTACATAGGAAGTTAGGGTGGATAGGTTAGATGATGGTAGGATCAATTACATTGGGTTCCCCAACCGTTAAAATATGTTTTACGCATGTGACATTAGGGACTGCTCGCTGATTTCAGCGTGAACTCAAAACAAAAGAAGTTTCCAATCCGGTTATAGAATCGAGCTAGACTTTTTGGCGGTTGTGGAATCAAATGCCTCATCCTAGAGAACCTAAATTTGAACAAGTGGACCATTAGAGAGTTTTTCTAAGAATCACTTGTCATAGGCCTCAAAGTAGCACTTGTTTAGAGTGAAATCTTGGAATTCCATCGAAAATCTACGTAATGGACATACGTGCGAAACAAGAAGGGGAGCGACACGATAGATACATAGGATGTTAGGGTGGATAGGTTAGATGATGGTAGGATCAATTACATTGCGTTCCCCAACCGTTAATATATGTTTACGCATGTGACATTAGGGACTGCTTTCGCGCTGATTTCAGCGTGAACTCAAAACAAAAGAAGTTTCCAATCCGGTTATAGAATCGAGCTAGACTTTTTTTGGCGGTTGTGGAATCAAATGCCTCACCCTAGAGAACCTAAATTTGAACAAGTGGACCATTAGAGAGTTTTTCTAAGAATCACTTGTCATAGTCCTCAAAGTAGCACTTGTTTAGAGTGAAATCTTGGAATTCCATTGAAAATCTCTATGTCGACATACGTGCAGAAACAAGAAGGGAGCGACACGAAAGGTACATAGGAAGTTAGGGTGGATAGGTTAGATGATGGTAGGATCAATTACATTGGGTTCCCCAACCGTTAATATATGTTTACGCATGTGACATTAGGGACTGCTCGCGCTGATTTCAGCGTGAACTCAAACAAAAAGAAGTTTCCAATCCGGTTATAAAATCGAGCTAGACTTTTTGGCGGTTGTGGAATCAAATGCCTCATCCTAGAGAAGAACCTAAATTTGAACAAGTGGACCATTAGAGAGTTTTTCTAAGAATCACTTGTCATAGGCCTCAAAGTAGCACTTGTTTAGAGTGAAATCTTGGAATTCCATCGAAAATCTACGTATGTCGACATACGTCTTAGAAACAAGAAGGGAGCGACACGAAAGGTACATAGGAAGTTAGGGTGGATAGGTTAGATGATGTTAGGATCAATTACATTGGGTTCCCCAACCGTTAAAATATGTTTACGCATGTGACATTAGGAATTTGCTCGGCTGATTTCAGCGTGAACTCAAAACAAAAGAAGTTTCCAATCCGGTTATAGAATCGAGCTAGACTTTTTGGCGGTTGTGGAATCAAATGCCTCACCCTAGAGAACCTAAATTTGAACAAGTGGACCATTAGAGTTTTTCTAAGAATCACTTGTCATAGGCCTCAAAGTAGCACTTGTTTAGAGTGAAATCTTGGAATTCCATCGAAAATCTCTATAATCGACATACGTGCCGAACACAAGAAGGGAGCGACACGAAAGGTACATAGGATGTTAGGGTGGATAGGTTAGATGATGGTAGGATCAATTACATTGGGTTCCCCAACCGTTAAAATATGTTTAGAGCATGTGACATTAGGAATTTGCTTTCGCGCTGATTTCAGCGTGAACTCAAAACAAAAAGAAGTTTCCAATCCGGTTATAGAATCGAGCTAGACTTTTTGGCGGTTGTGGAATCAAATGCCTCACCCTAGAGAACCTAAATTTGAACAAGTGGACCATTAGAGAGTTTTTCTAAGAATCACTTGTCATAGGCCTCAAAGTAGCACTTGTTTAGAGTGAAATCTTGGAATTCCATCGAAAATCTACGTAATGTCGACATACGTCGTAGAAACAAGAAGAGGAGCGACACGAAAGGTACATAGGAAGTTAGGGTGGATAGGTTAGATGATGGTAGGATCAATTACATTGGGTTCCCCAACCGTTAATATATGTTTACGCATGTGACATTAGGGACTGCTTTGGCTGATTTCAGCGTGAACTCAAAACAAATAGAAGTTTCCAATCCGGTTATAGAATCGAGCTAGACTTTTTGGCGGTTGTGGAATCAAATGCCTCACCCTAGAGAACCTAAATTTGAACAAGTGGACCATTAGAGTTTTTCTAAGAATCACTTGTCATAGGCCTCAAAGTAGCACTTGTTTAGAGTGAAATCTTGGAATTCCATTGAAAATCTCTATGTAGGCATACGTGCAGAAACAAGAAGGGAGCGACACGAAAGGTACATAGGAAGTTAGGGTGGATAGGTTAGATGATGGTAGGATCAATTACATTGGGTTCCCCAACCGTTAAAATATGTTTACGCATGTGACATTAGGGACTGCTGCGCTGATTTCAGCGTGAACTCAAAACAAAAAGAAGTTTCCAATCCGGTTATAGAATCGAGCTAGACTTTTTGGCGGTTGTGGAATCAAATGCCTCACCCTAGAGAACCTAAATTTGAACAAGTGGACCATTAGAGTTTTTCTAAGAATCACTTGTCATAGGCCTCAAAGTAGCACTTGTTTAGAGTGAAATCTTGGAATTCCATCGAAAATCTACGTGTCGACATACGTGCGAAACAAGAAGGGAGCGACACGATAGATACATAGGATGTTAGGGTGGATAGGTTAGATGATGGTAGGATCAATTACATTGGGTTCCCCAACCGTTAATATATGTTTACGCATGTGACATTAGGGACTGCTCGCTGATTTCAGCGTGAACTCAAAACAAAAGAAGTTTCCAATCCGGTTATAGAATCGAGCTAGACTTTTTGGCGGTTGTGGAATCAAATGCCTCACCCTAGAGAACCTAAATTTGAACAAGTGGACCATTAGAGAGTTTTTCTAAGAATCACTTGTCATAGGCCTCAAAGTAGCACTTGTTTAGAGTGAAATCTTGGAATTCCATTGAAAATCTCTATGTCGACATACGTCTGCCGAAACAAGAAGGGAGCGGCACGAAAGGTACATAGGAAGTTAGGGTGGATAGGTCAGATGATGGTAGGATCAATTACATTGGGTTCCCCAACCCATAATATATGTTCTGCATGTGACATTAGGGATTTGCTGGCGCTGATTTCAGCGTGAACTCAAAACAAAAGAAGTTTCCAATCCGGTTATAAAATCGAGCTAGACTTTTTGGCGGTTGTGGAATCAAATGCCTCATCCTAGAGAACCTAAATTTGAACAAGTGGACCATTAGAGAGTTTTTCTAAGAATCACTTGTCATAGGCCTCAAAGTAGCACTTGTTTAGAGTGAAATCTTGGAATTCCATCAAAAATCTACGTAATGGACATACGTGCAGAAACAAGAAGGGAGCGACACGATAGATACATAGGATGTTAGGGTGGATAGGTTAGATGATGGTAGGATCAATTACATTGGGTTCCCCAACCGTTAATATATGTTTACGCATGTGACATTAGGGACTGCTTTCGCTGATTTCAGCGTGAACTCAAAACAAAAGAAGTTTCCAATCCGGTTATAGAATCGAGCTAGACTTTTTGGCGGTTGTGGAATCAAATGCCTCACCCTAGAGAACCTAAATTTGAACAAGTGGACCATTAGAGTTTTTCTAAGAATCACTTGTCATAGGCCTCAAAGTAGCACTTGTTTAGAGTGAAATCTTGGAATTCCATTGAAAATCTCTATAATGGACATACGTGCTTAGAAACAAGAGGGGAGCGACACGAAAGGTACATAGGAAGTTAGGGTGGATAGGTTAGATGATGGTAGGATCAATTACATTGGGTTCCCCAACCGTTAAATATGTTTACGCATGTGACATTAGGAAGGGAATTTTCTGCTGATTTCAGCGTGAACTCAAAACAAAAAGAAGTTTCCAATCGGTTATAGAATCGAGCTAGACTTTTTTTGGCGGTTGTGGAATCAAATGCCTCACCCTAGAGAACCTAAATTTGAACAAGTGGACCATTAGAGTTTTTCTAAGAATCACTTGTCATAGGCCTCAAAGTAGCACTTGTTTAGAGTGAAATCTTGGAATTCCATCGAAAATCTCTATGTCGAGCATACGTGCAGAAACAAGAAGGGAGCGACACGAAAGATACATAGGAAGTTAGGGTGGATAGGTTAGATGATGGTAGGATCAATTACATTGGGTTCCCCAAGCGTTAAAATATGTAGAGCATGTGACATTAGGGACTGCTCGCGCTGATTTCAGCGTGAACTCAAAACAAAGAGAAGTTTCCAATCCGGTTATAGAATCGAGCTAGACTTTTTGGCGGTTGTGGAATCAAATGCCTCACCCTAGAGAACCTAAATTTGAACAAGTGGACCATTAGAGAGTTTTTCTAAGAATCACTTGTCATAGGCCTCAAAGTAGCACTTGTTTAGAGTGAAATCTTGGAATTCCATCGAAAATCTCTATGGAGACATACGTGCGAAACAAGAAGGGGACGACACGATAGATACATAGGATGTTAGGGTGGATAGGTTAGATGATGGTAGGATCAATTACATTGGGTTCCCCAACCGTTAATATATGTTTACGCATGTGACATTAGGGACTGCTCGCGCTGATTTCAGCGTGAACTCAAAACAAAAGAAGTTTCCAATCGGTTATAGAATCGAGCTAGACTTTTTGGCGGTTGTGGAATCAAATGCCTCACCCTAGAGAACCTAAATTTGAACAAGTGGACCATTAGAGTTTTTCTAAGAATCACTTGTCATAGTCCCCAAAGTAGCACTTGTTTAGAGTGAAATCTTGGAATTCCATTGAAAATCTCTATGTCGACATACGTGCAGAAACAAGAAGGGGAGCGACACGAAAGGTACATAGGAAGTTAGGGTGGATAGGTTAGATGATGGTAGGATCAATTACATTGGGTTCCCCAACCGTTAATATATGTTTTACGCATGTGACATTAGGAATTTGCTCGCGCTGATTTCAGCGTGAACTCAAAACAAAAGAAGTTTCCAATCCGGTTATAAAATCGAGCTAGACTTTTTGGCGGTTGTGGAATCAAATGCCTCACCCTAGAGAACCTAAATTTGAACAAGTGGACCATTAGAGTTTTTCTAAGAATCACTTGTCATAGGCCTCAAAGTAGCACTTGTTTAGAGTGAAATCTTGGAATTCCATCGAAAATCTACGTTAATGTCGACATACGTGCGAAACAAGAAGGGAGCGACACGAAAGGTACATAGGAAGTTAGGGTGGATAGGTTAGATGATGGTAGGATCAATTACATTGCGTTCCCCAACCGTTAATATATGTTTTACGCATGTGACATTAGGGACTGCTTTCGCTGATTTCAGCGTGAACTCAAAACAAAAGAAGTTTCCAATCGGTTATAGAATCGAGCTAGACTTTTTGGCGGTTGTGGAATCAAATGCCTCACCCTAGAGAACCTAAATTTGAACAAGTGGACCATTAGAGAGTTTTTCTAAGAATCACTTGTCATAGGCCTCAAAGTAGCACTTGTTTAGAGTGAAATCTTGGAATTCCATCGAAAATCTCTATGTCGACATACGTGCGAAACAAGAAGGGAGCGACACGAAAGGTACATAGGAAGTTAGGGTGGATAGGTTAGATGATGGTAGGATCAATTACATTGGGTTCCCCAACCGTTAATATATGTTTACGCATGTGACATTTAGGGACTGCGTTGCGCTGATTTCAGCGTGAACTCAAAACAAAAGAAGTTTCCAATCGGTTATAGAATCGAGCTAGACTTTTTGGCGGTTGTGGAATCAAATGCCTCACCCTAGAGAACCTAAATTTGAACAAGTGGACCATTAGAGTTTTTCTAAGAATCACTTGTCATAGGCCTCAAAGTAGCACTTGTTTAGAGTGAAATCTTGGAATTCCATCGAAAATCTCTATGTCGACATACGTGCGAAACAAGAAGGGAGCGACACGAAAGGTACATAGGAAGTTAGGGTGGATAGGTTAGATGATGGTAGGATCAATTACATTGGGTTCCCCAACCGTTAAAATATGTTTAGAGCATGTGACATTAGGAATTTGCTCGCGCTGATTTCAGCGTGAACTCAAAACAAAAGAAGTTTCCAATCCGGTTATAGAATCGAGCTAGACTTTTTGGCGGTTGTGGAATCAAATGCCTCACCCTAGAGAACCTAAATTTGAACAAGTGGACCATTAGAGTTTTTCTAAGAATCACTTGTCATAGGCCTCAAAGTAGCACTTGTTTAGAGTGAAATCTTGGAATTCCATCGAAAATCTACGTAATCGACATACGTACTGAGAAACAAGAAGGGAAGCGACACGATAGATACATAGGATGTTAGGGTGGATAGGTTAGATGATGGTAGGATCAATTACATTGGGTTCCCCAACCGTTAATATATGTTTACGCATGTGACATTAGGGACTGCTCGCGCTGATTTCAGCGTGAACTCAAAACAAAAGAAGTTTCCAATCGGTTATAGAATCGAGCTAGACTTTTTGGCGGTTGTGGAATCAAATGCCTCACCCTAGAGAACCTAAATTTGAACAAGTGGACCATTTAGAGTTTTTCTAAGAATCACTTGTCATAGTCCCCAAAGTAGCACTTGTTTAGAGTGAAATCTTGGAATTCCATTGAAAATCTCTATGTCGACATACGTCTGCGAAACAAGAAGGGGAGCGACACGAAAGGTACATAGGAAGTTAGGGTGGATAGGTCAGATGATGGTAGGATCAATTACATTGGGTTCCCCAACCGTTAATATATGTTTACGCATGTGACATTAGGGATTTGCTCGCGCTGATTTCAGCGTGAACTCAAAACAAAAAGAAGTTTCCAATCGGTTATAAAATCGAGCTAGACTTTTTGGCGGTTGTGGAATCAAATGCCTCATCCTAGAGAACCTAAATTTGAACAAGTGGACCATTAGAGTTTTTCTAAGAATCACTTGTCATAGGCCTCAAAGTAGCACTTGTTTAGAGTGAAATCTTGGAATTCCATCGAAAATCTCGTAATCGACATACGTGCAGAAACAAGAAGGGAGCGACACGAAAGGTACATAGGAAGTTAGGGTGGATAGGTTAGATGATGGTAGGATCAATTACATTGGGTTCCCCAACCGTTAATATATGTTTACGCATGTGACATTAGGGACTGCTCGCGCTGATTTCAGCGTGAACTCAAAACAAAAGAAGTTTCCAATCCGGTTATAGAATCGAGCTAGACTTTTTGGCGGTTGTGGAATCAAATGCCTCACCCTAGAGAACCTAAATTTGAACAAGTGGACCATTAGAGTTTTTCTAAGAATCACTTGTCATAGGCCTCAAAGTAGCACTTGTTTAGAGTGAAATCTTGGAATTCCATTGAAAATCTCTATGTCGACATACGTCTGCGAAACAAGAAGGGAGCGACACGAAAGGTACATAGGAAGTTAGGGTGGATAGGTTAGATGATGGTAGGATCAATTACATTGGGTTCCCCAACCGTTAATATATGTTTACGCATGTGACATTAGGGACTGCTCGCGCTGATTTCAGCGTGAACTCAAAACAAAAAGAAGTTTCCAATCGGTTATAAAATCGAGCTAGACTTTTTGGCGGTTGTGGAATCAAATGCCTCACCCTAGAGAACCTAAATTTGAACAAGTGGACCATTAGAGTTTTTCTAAGAATCACTTGTCATAGGCCTCAAAGTAGCACTTGTTTAGAGTGAAATCTTGGAATTCCATCGAAAATCTCTGTAATCGACATACGTGCCGAAACAAGAAGGGGAGCGACACGAAAGGTACATAGGAAGTTAGGGTGGATAGGTTAGATGATGGTAGGATCAATTACATTGGGTTCCCCAACCGTTAAAATATGTTTACGCATGTGACATTAGGGACTGCTTTCGCGTTGATTTCAGCGTGAACTCAAAACAAAAGAAGTTTCCAATCCGGTTATAGAATCGAGCTAGACTTTTTTTGGCGGTTGTGGAATCAAATGCCTCACCCTAGAGAACCTAAATTTGAACAAGTGGACCATTAGAGTTTTTTTTTCTAAGAATCACTTGTCATAGGCCTCAAAGTAGCACTTGTTTAGAGTGAAATCTTGGAATTCCATCGAAAATCTACGTAATCGACATACGTGCAGAAACAAGAAGGGAGCGACACGATAGATACATAGGATGTTAGGGTGGATAGGTTAGATGATGGTAGGATCAATTACATTGGGTTCCCCAACCGTTAATATATGTTTACGCATGTGACATTAGGGACTGCTTCGCTGATTTCAGCGTGAACTCAAAACAAAGAGAAGTTTCCAATCCGGTTATAGAATCGAGCTAGACTTTTTGGCGGTTGTGGAATCAAATGCCTCACCCTAGAGAACCTAAATTTGAACAAGTGGACCATTAGAGAGTTTTTCTAAGAATCACTTGTCATAGGCCTCAAAGTAGCACTTGTTTAGAGTGAAATCTTGGAATTCCATCGAAAATCTCTATGTCGACATACGTCTTAGAAACAAGAAGGGGAGCGACACGAAAGGTACATAGGAAGTTAGGGTGGATAGGTTAGATGATGGTAGGATCAATTACATTGGGTTCCCCAACCGTTAATATATGTTTACGCATGTGACATTAGGGACTGCTCGCGCTGATTTCAGCGTGAACTCAAAACAAAAGAAGTTTCCAATCCGGTTATAGAATCGAGCTAGACTTTTTGGCGGTTGTGGAATCAAATGCCTCACCCTAGAGAACCTAAATTTGAACAAGTGGACCATTAGAGAGTTTTTCTAAGAATCACTTGTCATAGGCCTCAAAGTAGCACTTGTTTAGAGTGAAATCTTGGAATTCCATTGAAAATCTCTATGTAATGGAGACATACGTCTGCGAAACAAGAGGGGAGCGACACGAAAGGTACATAGGATGTTAGGGTGGATAGGTTAGATGATGGTAGGATCAATTACATTGGGTTCCCCAACCGTTAATATATGTTTACGCATGTGACATTAGGGACTGCTCGCGCTGATTTCAGCGTGAACTCAAAACAAAAAGAAGTTTCCAATCCGGTTATAGAATCGAGCTAGACTTTTTTGGCGGTTGTGGAATCAAATGCCTCACCCTAGAGAACCTAAATTTGAACAAGTGGACCATTAGAGTTTTTCTAAGAATCACTTGTCATAGGCCTCAAAGTAGCACTTGTTTAGAGTGAAATCTTGGAATTCCATTGAAAATCTCTATAATCGACATACGTGCAGAAACAAGAGGGGAGCGACACGAAAGGTACATAGGAAGTTAGGGTGGATAGGTTAGATGATGGTAGGATCAATTACATTGGGTTCCCCAACCGTTAATATATGTTTCTGCATGTGACATTAGGGATTTGCTCGCGCTGATTTCAGCGTGAACTCAAAACAAAAAGAAGTTTCCAATCGGTTATAGAATCGAGCTAGACTTTTTGGCGGTTGTGGAATCAAATGCCTCACCCTAGAGAACCTAAATTTGAACAAGTGGACCATTAGAGTTTTTCTAAGAATCACTTGTCATAGGCCTCAAGTAGCACTTGTTTAGAGTGAAATCTTGGAATTCCATCGAAAATCTCTATGTCGGCATACGTGCGAAACAAGAAGGGGAACGACACGAAAGGTACATAGGAAGTTAGGGTGGATAGGTTAGATGATGGTAGGATCAATTACATTGGGTTCCCCAAGCGTTAAAATATGTAGAGCATGTGACATTAGGGACTGCTTTCGCTGATTTCAGCGTGAACTCAAAACAAAAGAAGTTTCCAATCCGGTTATAAAATCGAGCTAGACTTTTTGGCGGTTGTGGAATCAAATGCCTCATCCTAGAGAACCTAAATTTGAACAAGTGGACCATTAGAGTTTTTCTAAGAATCACTTGTCATAGGCCTCAAAGTAGCACTTGTTTAGAGTGAAATCTTGGAATTCCATCGAAAATCTACGTGTCGACATACGTGCGAAACAAAGAAGGGAGCGACACGATAGATACATAGGATGTTAGGGTGGATAGGTTAGATGATGGTAGGATCAATTACATTGCGTTCCCCAACCGTTAATATATGTTTACGCATGTGACATTAGGGACTGCTCGCGCTGATTTCAGCGTGAACTCAAAACAAAAGAAGTTTCCAATCCGGTTATAGAATCGAGCTAGACTTTTTTGGCGGTTGTGGAATCAAATGCCTCACCCTAGAGAACCTAAATTTGAACAAGTGGACCATTTAGAGTTTTCTAAGAATCACTTGTCATAGTCCCCAAAGTAGCACTTGTTTAGAGTGAAATCTTGGAATTCCATTGAAAATCTCTATGTCGACATACGTAGAAACAAGAAGGGAGCGACACGAAAGGTACATAGGAAGTTAGGGTGGATAGGTCAGATGATGGTAGGATCAATTACATTGGGTTCCCCAACCGTTAATATATGTTTACGCATGTGACATTAGGGATTTGCTTTCGCTGATTTCAGCGTGAACTCAAAACAAAAGAAGTTTCCAATCCGGTTATAAAATCGAGCTAGACTTTTTGGCGGTTGTGGAATCAAATGCCTCATCCTAGAAGAACCTAAATTTGAACAAGTGGACCATTAGAGTTTTTCTAAGAATCACTTGTCATAGGCCTCAAAGTAGCACTTGTTTAGAGTGAAATCTTGGAATTCCATCGAAAATCTCGTTGTCGACATACGTTAGAAACAAGAGGGGAGCGACACGATAGATACATAGGATGTTAGGGTGGATAGGTTAGATGATGGTAGGATCAATTACATTGGGTTCCCCAACCGTTAATATATGTTTTACGCATGTGACATTAGGGATTTGCTCGCGCTGATTTCAGCGTGAACTCAAAACAAAAGAAGTTTCCAATCGGTTATAGAATCGAGCTAGACTTTTGGCGGTTGTGGAATCAAATGCCTCACCCTAGAGAACCTAAATTTGAACAAGTGGACCATTAGAGAGTTTTTCTAAGAATCACTTGTCATAGGCCTCAAAGTAGCACTTGTTTAGAGTGAAATCTTGGAATTCCATTGAAAATCTCTATAATCGACATACGTCTGCAGAAACAAGAAGGGAAGCGACACGAAAGGTACATAGGAAGTTAGGGTGGATAGGTTAGATGATGGTAGGATCAATTACATTGGGTTCCCCAACCGTTAATATATGTTTACGCATGTGACATTAGGAATTTGCTCGCGCTGATTTCAGCGTGAACTCAAAACAAAAGAAGTTTCCAATCCGGTTATAAAATCGAGCTAGACTTTTTGGCGGTTGTGGAATCAAATGCCTCATCCTAGAGAACCTAAATTTGAACAAGTGGACCATTAGAGTTTTTCTAAGAATCACTTGTCATAGGCCTCAAAGTAGCACTTGTTTAGAGTGAAATCTTGGAATTCCATCAAAAATCTCTAATGGACATACGTGCGAAACAAGAAGGGGAGCGACACGAAAGGTACATAGGAAGTTAGGGTGGATAGGTTAGATGATGGTAGGATCAATTACATTGGGTTCCCCAACCGTTAATATATGTTTACGCATGTGACATTAGGGACTGCTCGCGCTGATTTCAGCGTGAACTCAAAACAAAAGAAGTTTCCAATCCGGTTATAGAATCGAGCTAGACTTTTTGGCGGTTGTGGAATCAAATGCCTCACCCTAGAGAACCTAAATTTGAACAAGTGGACCATTAGAGTTTTTCTAAGAATCACTTGTCATAGGCCTCAAAGTAGCACTTGTTTAGAGTGAAATCTTGGAATTCCATTGAAAATCTCTATAATCGACATACGTTACGAAACAAGAAGGGAGCGACACGAAAGGTACATAGGAAGTTAGGGTGGATAGGTCGGATGATGGTAGGATCAATTACATTGGGTTCCCCAACCGTTAATATATGTTTACGCATGTGACATTAGGGGACTGCTTTCGCTGATTTCAGCGTGAACTCAAAACAAAAAAGAAGTTTCCAATCCGGTTATAAAATCGAGCTAGACTTTTTGGCGGTTGTGGAATCAAATGCCTCACCCTAGAGAACCTAAATTTGAACAAGTGGACCATTAGAGTTTTTCTAAGAATCACTTGTCATAGGCCTCAAAGTAGCACTTGTTTAGAGTGAAATCTTGGAATTCCATCGAAAATCTACGTAATCGACATACGTGCAGAAACAAGAAGGGGAGCGACACGAAAGGTACATAGGAAGTTAGGGTGGATAGGTTAGATGATGGTAGGATCAATTACATTGGGTTCCCCAACCGTTAAAATATGTTTACGCATGTGACATTAGGGGACTGCTCGCGCTGATTTCAGCGTGAACTCAAAACAAAGAGAAGTTTCCAATCCGGTTATAGAATCGAGCTAGACTTTTTTGGCGGTTGTGGAATCAAATGCCTCACCCTAGAGAACCTAAATTTGAACAAGTGGACCATTAGAGAGTTTTTCTAAGAATCACTTGTCATAGGCCTCAAAGTAGCACTTGTTTAGAGTGAAATCTTGGAATTCCATCGAAAATCTCTATGTCGACATACGTGCCAGAAACAAAGAGGGAGCGACACGAAAGGTACATAGGAAGTTAGGGTGGATAGGTTAGATGATGGTAGGATCAATTACATTGGGTTCCCCAACCGTTAATATATGTTTACGCATGTGACATTAGGGATTTGCTTTGCGCTGATTTCAGCGTGAACTCAAAACAAAAAGAAGTTTCCAATCGGTTATAGAATCGAGCTAGACTTTTTTGGCGGTTGTGGAATCAAATGCCTCACCCTAGAGAACCTAAATTTGAACAAGTGGACCATTAGAGTTTTTCTAAGAATCACTTGTCATAGGCCTCAAAGTAGCACTTGTTTAGAGTGAAATCTTGGAATTCCATCGAAAATCTCTATGTCGACATACGTTAGAAACAAGAAGGGAGCGACACGAAAGGTACATAGGAAGTTAGGGTGGATAGGTTAGATGATGGTAGGATCAATTACATTGGGTTCCCCAACCGTTAATATATGTTTACGCATGTGACATTAGGGACTTTCGCGCTGATTTCAGCGTGAACTCAAAACAAAAAGAAGTTTCCAATCCGGTTATAAAATCGAGCTAGACTTTTTGGCGGTTGTGGAATCAAATGCCTCACCCTAGAGAACCTAAATTTGAACAAGTGGACCATTAGAGAGTTTTTCTAAGAATCACTTGTCATAGGCCTCAAAGTAGCACTTGTTTAGAGTGAAATCTTGGAATTCCATTGAAAATCTCTGTAATCGACATACGTGCAGAAACAAGAAGGGAGCGACACGAAAGGTACATAGGAAGTTAGGGTGGATAGGTTAGATGATGGTAGGATCAATTACATTGGGTTCCCCAACCGTTAATATATGTTTACGCATGTGACATTAGGAATTTGCTTTCGCGCTGATTTCAGCGTGAACTCAAAACAAAGAGAAGTTTCCAATCCGGTTATAGAATCGAGCTAGACTTTTTGGCGGTTGTGGAATCAAATGCCTCACCCTAGAGAACCTAAATTTGAACAAGTGGACCATTAGAGTTTTTCTAAGAATCACTTGTCATAGGCCTCAAAGTAGCACTTGTTTAGAGTGAAATCTTGGAATTCCATTGAAAATCTCTATGTCGACATACGTGCGAAACAAGAAGGGAGCGACACGAAAGGTACATAGGAAGTTAGGGTGGATAGGTTAGATGATGGTAGGATCAATTACATTGGGTTCCCCAACCGTTAATATATGTTTACGCATGTGACATTAGGGGACTGCTCGCGCTGATTTCAGCGTGAACTCAAAACAAAAAGAAGTTTCCAATCCGGTTATAGAATCGAGCTAGACTTTTTGGCGGTTGTGGAATCAAATGCCTCACCCTAGAGAACCTAAATTTGAACAAGTGGACCATTAGAGAGTTTTTTTCTAAGAATCACTTGTCATAGGCCTCAAAGTAGCACTTGTTTAGAGTGAAATCTTGGAATTCCATTGAAAATCTCTATGTCGACATACGTGCAGAAACAAGAAGGGGAGCGACACGAAAGGTACATAGGAAGTTAGGGTGGATAGGTTAGATGATGGTAGGATCAATTACATTGGGTTCCCCAACCGTTAATATATGTTTACGCATGTGACATTAGGAATTTGCTTTCGCGCTGATTTCAGCGTGAACTCAAAACAAAAGAAGTTTCCAATCGGTTATAAAATCGAGCTAGACTTTTTGGCGGTTGTGGAATCAAATGCCTCATCCTAGAGAACCTAAATTTGAACAAGTGGACCATTAGAGAGTTTTTTCTAAGAATCACTTGTCATAGGCCTCAAAGTAGCACTTGTTTAGAGTGAAATCTTGGAATTCCATCGAAAATCTCGTAATCGACATACGTGCCAGAAACAAGAAGGGAGCGACACGAAAGGTACATAGGAAGTTAGGGTGGATAGGTTAGATGATGGTAGGATCAATTACATTGGGTTCCCCAACCGTTAATATATGTTTACGCATGTGACATTAGGAATTTGCTTTCGCTGATTTCAGCGTGAACTCAAAACAAAGAAGTTTCCAATCCGGTTATAGAATCGAGCTAGACTTTTTTGGCGGTTGTGGAATCAAATGCCTCACCCTAGAGAACCTAAATTTGAACAAGTGGACCATTAGAGTTTTTCTAAGAATCACTTGTCATAGGCCTCAAAGTAGCACTTGTTTAGAGTGAAATCTTGGAATTCCATTGAAAATCTCTATAATCGACATACGTGCGAAACAAGAAGGGAGCGACACGAAAGGTACATAGGAAGTTAGGGTGGATAGGTTAGATGATGGTAGGATCAATTACATTGGGTTCCCCCAACCGTTAATATATGTTTTACGCATGTGACATTAGGGATTTGCTTCGCGCTGATTTCAGCGTGAACTCAAAACAAAAGAAGTTTCCAATCCGGTTATAAAATCGAGCTAGACTTTTTGGCGGTTGTGGAATCAAATGCCTCATCCTAGAGAACCTAAATTTGAACAAGTGGACCATTAGAGTTTTTCTAAGAATCACTTGTCATAGGCCTCAAAGTAGCACTTGTTTAGAGTGAAATCTTGGAATTCCATCGAAAATCTCGTAATCGACATACGTCTTAGAAACAAGAAGGGGAGCGACACGAAAGGTACATAGGAAGTTAGGGTGGATAGGTTAGATGATGGTAGGATCAATTACATTGGGTTCCCCAACCGTTAATATATGTTTACGCATGTGACATTAGGGATTTGCTCGGCGCTGATTTCAGCGTGAACTCAAAACAAAAGAAGTTTCCAATCCGGTTATAGAATCGAGCTAGACTTTTTGGCGGTTGTGGAATCAAATGCCTCACCCTAGAGAACCTAAATTTGAACAAGTGGACCATTAGAGAGTTTTTCTAAGAATCACTTGTCATAGGCCTCAAAGTAGCACTTGTTTAGAGTGAAATCTTGGAATTCCATTGAAAATCTCTATAATCGACATACGTACCGAAACAAGAAGGGAGCGACACGAAAGGTACATAGGAAGTTAGGGTGGATAGGTTAGATGATGGTAGGATCAATTACATTGGGTTCCCCAACCGTTAATATATGTTTACGCATGTGACATTAGGGACTGCTCGCGCTGATTTCAGCGTGAACTCAAAACAAAAGAAGTTTCCAATCCGGTTATAAAATCGAGCTAGACTTTTTGGCGGTTGTGGAATCAAATGCCTCACCCTAGAGAACCTAAATTTGAACAAGTGGACCATTAGAGAGTTTTTCTAAGAATCACTTGTCATAGGCCTCAAAGTAGCACTTGTTTAGAGTGAAATCTTGGAATTCCATCGAAAATCTCTGTAATCGACATACGTGCAGAAACAAGAAGGGAAGCGACACGAAAGGTACATAGGAAGTTAGGGTGGATAGGTTAGATGATGGTAGGATCAATTACATTGGGTTCCCCAACCGTTAATATATGTTTACGCATGTGACATTAGGGGACTGCTTTCGCGCTGATTTCAGCGTGAACTCAAAACAAAAGAAGTTTCCAATCCGGTTATAGAATCGAGCTAGACTTTTTGGCGGTTGTGGAATCAAATGCCTCACCCTAGAGAACCTAAATTTGAACAAGTGGACCATTAGAGAGTTTTTCTAAGAATCACTTGTCATAGGCCTCAAAGTAGCACTTGTTTAGAGTGAAATCTTGGAATTCCATTGAAAAATCTCTATGTCGACATACGTACCGAAACAAGAAGGGGAGCGACACGAAAGGTACATAGGAAGTTAGGGTGGATAGGTTAGATGATGGTAGGATCAATTACATTGGGTTCCCCAACCGTTAATATATGTTTTACGCATGTGACATTAGGAATTTGCTCGCTGATTTCAGCGTGAACTCAAAACAAAAGAAGTTTCCAATCCGGTTATAAAATCGAGCTAGACTTTTTGGCGGTTGTGGAATCAAATGCCTCACCCTAGAGAACCTAAATTTGAACAAGTGGACCATTAGAGAGTTTTCTAAGAATCACTTGTCATAGGCCTCAAAGTAGCACTTGTTTAGAGTGAAATCTTGGAATTCCATCGAAAATCTCTATGTCGACATACGTACCAGAAAAACAAGAAGGGAGCGACACGAAAGGTACATAGGAAGTTAGGGTGGATAGGTTAGATGATGGTAGGATCAATTACATTGGGTTCCCCAACCGTTAATATATGTTTACGCATGTGACATTAGGAATTTGCTTCGCGCTGATTTCAGCGTGAACTCAAAACAAAAGAAGTTTCCAATCCGGTTATAGAATCGAGCTAGACTTTTTGGCGGTTGTGGAATCAAATGCCTCACCCTAGAGAACCTAAATTTGAACAAGTGGACCATTAGAGTTTTTCTAAGAATCACTTGTCATAGGCCTCAAAGTAGCACTTGTTTAGAGTGAAATCTTGGAATTCCATTGAAAATCTCTATGTCGACATACGTCTGCGAAACAAGAAGGGAGCGACACGAAAGGTACATAGGAAGTTAGGGTGGATAGGTTAGATGATGGTAGGATCAATTACATTGGGTTCCCCAACCGTTAATATATGTTTACGCATGTGACATTAGGAATTTGCTTTCGCTGATTTCAGCGTGAACTCAAAACAAAAAGAAGTTTCCAATCCGGTTATAAAATCGAGCTAGACTTTTTGGCGGTTGTGGAATCAAATGCCTCACCCTAGAAGAACCTAAATTTGAACAAGTGGACCATTAGAGTTTTTCTAAGAATCACTTGTCATAGGCCTCAAAGTAGCACTTGTTTAGAGTGAAATCTTGGAATTCCATCGAAAATCTCTATGTCGACATACGTCTTAGAAACAAGAAGGGAGCGACACGAAAGGTACATAGGAAGTTAGGGTGGATAGGTTAGATGATGGTAGGATCAATTACATTGGGTTCCCCAACCGTTAATATATGTTTACGCATGTGACATTAGGGATTTGCTTTCGCGCTGATTTCAGCGTGAACTCAAAACAAAAGAAGTTTCCAATCCGGTTATAGAATCGAGCTAGACTTTTTGGCGGTTGTGGAATCAAATGCCTCACCCTAGAGAACCTAAATTTGAACAAGTGGACCATTAGAGAGTTTTTCTAAGAATCACTTGTCATAGTCCTCAAAGTAGCACTTGTTTAGAGTGAAATCTTGGAATTCCATTGAAAATCTCTATGTCGACATACGTGCAGAAACAAGAAGGGAGCGACACGAAAGGTACATAGGAAGTTAGGGTGGATAGGTTAGATGATGGTAGGATCAATTACATTGGGTTCCCCAACCGTTAATATATGTTTACGCATGTGACATTAGGGAATTTTGCTCGCGCTGATTTCAGCGTGAACTCAAAACAAAAGAAGTTTCCAATCGGTTATAAAATCGAGCTAGACTTTTTGGCGGTTGTGGAATCAAATGCCTCATCCTAGAGAACCTAAATTTGAACAAGTGGACCATTAGAGTTTTTCTAAGAATCACTTGTCATAGGCCTCAAAGTAGCACTTGTTTAGAGTGAAATCTTGGAATTCCATCGAAAATCTCGTGTCGACATACGTACCAGAAACAAGAAGGGGAGCGACACGAAAGGTACATAGGAAGTTAGGGTGGATAGGTTAGATGATGGTAGGATCAATTACATTGGGTTCCCCAACCGTTAATATATGTTTACGCATGTGACATTAGGGATTTGCTCGCTGATTTCAGCGTGAACTCAAAACAAAAAGAAGTTTCCAATCCGGTTATAGAATCGAGCTAGACTTTTTGGCGGTTGTGGAATCAAATGCCTCACCCTAGAGAACCTAAATTTGAACAAGTGGACCATTAGAGAGTTTTTCTAAGAATCACTTGTCATAGGCCTCAAAGTAGCACTTGTTTAGAGTGAAATCTTGGAATTCCATTGAAAATCTCTATATCGACATACGTTAGAAACAAGAAGGGGGAGCGACACGAAAGGTACATAGGAAGTTAGGGTGGATAGGTTAGATGATGGTAGGATCAATTACATTGGGTTCCCCAACCGTTAATATATGTTTACGCATGTGACATTAGGAATTTGCTTTCGCTGATTTCAGCGTGAACTCAAAACAAAAAGAAGTTTCCAATCCGGTTATAAAATCGAGCTAGACTTTTTTGGCGGTTGTGGAATCAAATGCCTCATCCTAGAGAACCTAAATTTGAACAAGTGGACCATTAGAGTTTTTCTAAGAATCACTTGTCATAGGCCTCAAAGTAGCACTTGTTTAGAGTGAAATCTTGGAATTCCATCGAAAATCTCGTAATCGACATACGTGCAGAAACAAATGGGGAGCGACACGAAAGGTACATAGGAAGTTAGGGTGGATAGGTTAGATGATGGTAGGATCAATTACATTGGGTTCCCCAACCGTTAATATATGTTTACGCATGTGACATTAGGAATTTGCTTTCGCGCTGATTTCAGCGTGAACTCAAAACAAAGAAGTTTCCAATCGGTTATAGAATCGAGCTAGACTTTTTGGCGGTTGTGGAATCAAATGCCTCACCCTAGAGAACCTAAATTTGAACAAGTGGACCATTAGAGAGTTTTTCTAAGAATCACTTGTCATAGGCCTCAAAGTAGCACTTGTTTAGAGTGAAATCTTGGAATTCCATTGAAAATCTCTAATCGACATACGTGCAGAAACAAGAAGGGGAGCGACACGAAAGGTACATAGGAAGTTAGGGTGGATAGGTTAGATGATGGTAGGATCAATTACATTGGGTTCCCCAACCGTTAATATATGTTTACGCATGTGACATTAGGGACTGCTTTCGCTGATTTCAGCGTGAACTCAAAACAAAAGAAGTTTCCAATCCGGTTATAAAATCGAGCTAGACTTTTTGGCGGTTGTGGAATCAAATGCCTCATCCTAGAGAACCTAAATTTGAACAAGTGGACCATTAGAGAGTTTTTCTAAGAATCACTTGTCATAGGCCTCAAAGTAGCACTTGTTTAGAGTGAAATCTTGGAATTCCATCGAAAATCTCGTGTCGACATACGTGCCGAAACAAGAAGGGGAGCGACACGAAAGGTACATAGGAAGTTAGGGTGGATAGGTTAGATGATGGTAGGATCAATTACATTGGGTTCCCCAACCGTTAATATATGTTTACGCATGTGACATTAGGGACTGCTCGCTGATTTCAGCGTGAACTCAAAACAAAGAAGTTTCCAATCCGGTTATAGAATCGAGCTAGACTTTTTGGCGGTTGTGGAATCAAATGCCTCACCCTAGAGAACCTAAATTTGAACAAGTGGACCATTAGAGTTTTTCTAAGAATCACTTGTCATAGGCCTCAAAGTAGCACTTGTTTAGAGTGAAATCTTGGAATTCCATTGAAAATCTCTATGTCGACATACGTGCAGAAACAAGAAGGGAGCGACACGAAAGGTACATAGGAAGTTAGGGTGGATAGGTTAGATGATGGTAGGATCAATTACATTGGGTTCCCCAACCGTTAATATATGTTTACGCATGTGACATTAGGGGGCTGCTTTCGCTGATTTCAGCGTGAACTCAAAACAAAAAAAGTTTCCAATCGGTTATAAAATCGAGCTAGACTTTTTGGCGGTTGTGGAATCAAATGCCTCATCCTAGAGAACCTAAATTTGAACAAGTGGACCATTAGAGTTTTTCTAAGAATCACTTGTCATAGGCCTCAAAGTAGCACTTGTTTAGAGTGAAATCTTGGAATTCCATGAAAAATCTCTATGTCGACATACGTTAGAAACAAGAAGGGGAGCGACACGAAAGGTACATAGGAAGTTAGGGTGGATAGGTTAGATGATGGTAGGATCAATTACATTGGGTTCCCCAACCGTTAATATATGTTTACGCATGTGACATTAGGGATTTGCTTTCGCGCTGATTTCAGCGTGAACTCAAAACAAAAGAAGTTTCCAATCGGTTATAGAATCGAGCTAGACTTTTTGGCGGTTGTGGAATCAAATGCCTCACCCTAGAGAACCTAAATTTGAACAAGTGGACCATTAGAGTTTTTCTAAGAATCACTTGTCATAGGCCTCAAAGTAGCACTTGTTTAGAGTGAAATCTTGGAATTCCATTGAAAATCTCTATGTCGACATACGTGCGAAACAAGAAGGGAGCGACACGAAAGGTACATAGGAAGTTAGGGTGGATAGGTTAGATGATGGTAGGATCAATTACATTGGGTTCCCCAACCCGTTAATATATGTTTACGCATGTGACATTAGGGAATTTTCGCGCTGATTTCAGCGTGAACTCAAAACAAAAGAAGTTTCCAATCCGGTTATAAAATCGAGCTAGACTTTTTGGCGGTTGTGGAATCAAATGCCTCACCCTAGAGAACCTAAATTTGAACAAGTGGACCATTAGAGTTTTTCTAAGAATCACTTGTCATAGGCCTCAAAGTAGCACTTGTTTAGAGTGAAATCTTGGAATTCCATCGAAAATCTACGTAATCGACATACGTCTGCAGAAACAAGAAGGGAGCGACACGAAAGGTACATAGGAAGTTAGGGTGGATAGGTTAGATGATGGTAGGATCAATTACATTGGGTTCCCCAACCGTTAATATATGTTTTACGCATGTGACATTAGGGATTTGCTTTCGCGCTGATTTCAGCGTGAACTCAAAACAAAAGAAGTTTCCAATCGGTTATAGAATCGAGCTAGACTTTTTGGCGGTTGTGGAATCAAATGCCTCATCCTAGAGAACCTAAATTTGAACAAGTGGACCATTAGAGAGTTTTTTCTAAGAATCACTTGTCATAGGCCTCAAAGTAGCACTTGTTTAGAGTGAAATCTTGGAATTCCATTGAAAATCTCTATAATCGACATACGTACTTAGAAACAAGAAGGGGAGCGACACGAAAGGTACATAGGAAGTTAGGGTGGATAGGTTAGATGATGGTAGGATCAATTACATTGGGTTCCCCAACCGTTAATATATGTTTACGCATGTGACATTAGGGACTGCTTTCGCGCTGATTTCAGCGTGAACTCAAAACAAAGAGAAGTTTCCAATCCGGTTATAGAATCGAGGCTAGACTTTTTTGGCGGTTGTGGAATCAAATGCCTCACCCTAGAGAACCTAAATTTGAACAAGTGGACCATTAGAGAGTTTTTCTAAGAATCACTTGTCATAGGCCTCAAAGTAGCACTTGTTTAGAGTGAAATCTTGGAATTCCATTGAAAATCTCTATAATCGACATACGTGCAGAAACAAGAAGGGAGCGACACGAAAGGTACATAGGAAGTTAGGGTGGATAGGTTAGATGATGGTAGGATCAATTACATTGGGTTCCCCAACCGTTAATATATGTTTACGCATGTGACATTAGGGATTTGCTTTCGCGCTTTTTCAGCGTGAACTCAAAAACAAAGAAGTTTCCAATCCGGTTATAAAATCGAGCTAGACTTTTTGGCGGTTGTGGAATCAAATGCCTCATCCTAGAGAACCTAAATTTGAACAAGTGGACCATTAGAGTTTTTCTAAGAATCACTTGTCATAGGCCTCAAAGTAGCACTTGTTTAGAGTGAAATCTTGGAATTCCATCGAAAATCTCTGTGTCGACATACGTCTGCGAAACAAGAAGGGGAGCGACACGAAAGGTACATAGGAAGTTAGGGTGGATAGGTTAGATGATGGTAGGATCAATTACATTGGGTTCCCCAACCGTTAATATATGTTTACGCATGTGACATTAGGGACTGCTCGCGCTGATTTCAGCGTGAACTCAAAACAAAAAGAAGTTTCCAATCCGGTTATAGAATCGAGCTAGACTTTTTTGGCGGTTGTGGAATCAAATGCCTCACCCTAGAGAACCTAAATTTGAACAAGTGGACCATTAGAGAGTTTTTCTAAGAATCACTTGTCATAGGCCTCAAAGTAGCACTTGTTTAGAGTGAAATCTTGGAATTCCATCGAAAATCTCTATGTCGACATACGTCTTAGAAACAAGAAGGGGAGCGACACGAAAGGTACATAGGAAGTTAGGGTGGATAGGTTAGATGATGGTAGGATCAATTACATTGGGTTCCCCAACCGTTAATATATGTTTACGCATGTGACATTAGGGACTGCTCGCTGATTTCAGCGTGAACTCAAAACAAAAGAAGTTTCCAATCCGGTTATAAAATCGAGCTAGACTTTTTGGCGGTTGTGGAATCAAATGCCTCACCCTAGAGAACCTAAATTTGAACAAGTGGACCATTAGAGAGTTTTTCTAAGAATCACTTGTCATAGGCCTCAAAGTAGCACTTGTTTAGAGTGAAATCTTGGAATTCCATCGAAAATCTCTATAATCGACATACGTCTTAGAAACAAGAAGGGGAGCGACACGAAAGGTACATAGGAAGTTAGGGTGGATAGGTTAGATGATGGTAGGATCAATTACATTGGGTTCCCCAACCGTTAATATATGTTTACGCATGTGACATTAGGAATTTGCTTTCGCTGATTTCAGCGTGAACTCAAAACAAAAAGAAGTTTCCAATCCGGTTATAGAATCGAGCTAGACTTTTTGGCGGTTGTGGAATCAAATGCCTCACCCTAGAGAACCTAAATTTGAACAAGTGGACCATTAGAGTTTTTCTAAGAATCACTTGTCATAGGCCTCAAAGTAGCACTTGTTTAGAGTGAAATCTTGGAATTCCATTGAAAATCTCTATGTCGACATACGTCTGCGAAACAAGAAGGGGAGCGACACGAAAGGTACATAGGAAGTTAGGGTGGATAGGTCAGATGATGGTAGGATCAATTACATTGGGTTCCCCAACCGTTAATATATGTTTACGCATGTGACATTAGGGACTGCTTTCGCTGATTTCAGCGTGAACTCAAAACAAAAGAAGTTTCCAATCCGGTTATAAAATCGAGCTAGACTTTTTGGCGGTTGTGGAATCAAATGCCTCATCCTAGAGAACCTAAATTTGAACAAGTGGACCATTAGAGAGTTTTTCTAAGAATCACTTGTCATAGGCCTCAAAGTAGCACTTGTTTAGAGTGAAATCTTGGAATTCCATCGAAAATCTCTATGTCGACATACGTGCGAAACAAGATGGGGAGCGACACTAAAGGTACATAGGAAGTTAGGGTGGATAGGTTAGATGATGTTAGGATCAATTACATTGGGTTCCCCAACCGTTAAAATATGTTTACGCATGTGACATTAGGGAATTTGCTCGCGCTGATTTCAGCGTGAACTCAAAACAAAAGAAGTTTCCAATCCGGTTATAGAATCGAGCTAGACTTTTTGGCGGTTGTGGAATCAAATGCCTCACCCTAGAGAACCTAAATTTGAACCAGTGGACCATTAGAGAGTTTTTCTAAGAATCACTTGTCATAGGCCTCAAAGTAGCACTTGTTTAGAGTGAAATCTTGGAATTCCATCGAAAATCTCTATGTCATCCTACGTACCGAAACAAGAAGGGAGCGACACGAAAGATACATAGGAAGTTAGGGTGGATAGGTTAGATGATGGTAGGATCAATTACATTGGGTTCCCCAAGCGTTAAAATATGTAGAGCATGTGACATTAGGGATTTGCTCGCGCTGATTTCAGCGTGAACTCAAAACAAAAGAAGTTTCCAATCCGGTTATAGAATCGAGCTAGACTTTTTGGCGGTTGTGGAATCAAATGCCTCATCCTAGAGAACCTAAATTTGAACAAGTGGACCATTTAGAGTTTTTCTAAGAATCACTTGTCATAGGCCTCAAAGTAGCACTTGTTTAGAGTGAAATCTTGGAATTCCATCGAAAATCTACGTATGTCGACATACGTACCAGAAACAAGAAGGGGGAGCGACACGATAGATACATAGGATGTTAGGGTGGATAGGTTAGATGATGGTAGGATCAATTACATTGGGTTCCCCAACCGTTAATATATGTTTACGCATGTGACATTAGGAATTTGCTCGCGCTGATTTCAGCGTGAACTCAAAACAAAAGAAGTTTCCAATCCGGTTATAGAATCGAGCTAGACTTTTTGGCGGTTGTGGAATCAAATGCCTCACCCTAGAGAACCTAAATTTGAACAAGTGGACCATTAGAGAGTTTTTCTAAGAATCACTTGTCATAGTCCTCAAAGTAGCACTTGTTTAGAGTGAAATCTTGGAATTCCATTGAAAATCTCTATGTCGACATACGTGCAGAAACAAGAAGGGGAGCGACACGAAAGGTACATAGGAAGTTAGGGTGGATAGGTTAGATGATGGTAGGATCAATTACATTGGGTTCCCCAACCGTTAATATATGTTTACGCATGTGACATTAGGGATTTGCTTTCGCTGATTTCAGCGTGAACTCAAAACAAAAGAAGTTTCCAATCCGGTTATAAAATCGAGCTAGACTTTTTGGCGGTTGTGGAATCAAATGCCTCATCCTAGAGAACCTAAATTTGAACAAGTGGACCATTAGAGAGTTTTTCTAAGAATCACTTGTCATAGGCCTCAAAGTAGCACTTGTTTAGAGTGAAATCTTGGAATTCCATCGAAAATCTCTAATGTCGACATACGTGCGAAAGAAACAAGAGGGGAGCGACACGAAAGGTACATAGGAAGTTAGGGTGGATAGGTTAGATGATGGTAGGATCAATTACATTGGGTTCCCCAACCGTTAATATATGTTTACGCATGTGACATTAGGGAATTTGCTTTCGCTGATTTCAGCGTGAACTCAAAACAAAAAGAAGTTTCCAATCCGGTTATAGAATCGAGCTAGACTTTTTGGCGGTTGTGGAATCAAATGCCTCACCCTAGAGAACCTAAATTTGAACAAGTGGACCATTAGAGAGTTTTTCTAAGAATCACTTGTCATAGGCCTCAAAGTAGCACTTGTTTAGAGTGAAATCTTGGAATTCCATTGAAAATCTCTATGTCGACATACGTCAGAGAAACAAGAAGGGAGCGACACGAAAGGTACATAGGAAGTTAGGGTGGATAGGTTAGATGATGGTAGGATCAATTACATTGGGTTCCCCAACCGTTAATATATGTTTACGCATGTGACATTAGGGATTTGCTCGCTGATTTCAGCGTGAACTCAAAACAAAAGAAGTTTCCAATCCGGTTATAAAATCGAGCTAGACTTTTTGGCGGTTGTGGAATCAAATGCCTCATCCTAGAGAACCTAAATTTGAACAAGTGGACCATTAGAGTTTTTCTAAGAATCACTTGTCATAGGCCTCAAAGTAGCACTTGTTTAGAGTGAAATCTTGGAATTCCATCGAAAATCTCGTAATCGACATACGTCTTAGAAACAAGAAGGGGAGCGACACGAAAGGTACATAGGAAGTTAGGGTGGATAGGTTAGATGATGGTAGGATCAATTACATTGGGTTCCCCAACCGTTAATATATGTTTACGCATGTGACATTAGGGAATTTGCTTTCGCTGATTTCAGCGTGAACTCAAAACAAAGAGAAGTTTCCAATCCGGTTATAGAATCGAGCTAGACTTTTTGGCGGTTGTGGAATCAAATGCCTCACCCTAGAGAACCTAAATTTGAACAAGTGGACCATTAGAGTTTTTCTAAGAATCACTTGTCATAGGCCCCAAAGTAGCACTTGTTTAGAGTGAAATCTTGGAATTCCATTGAAAATCTCTATGTGGAGACATACGTCTGCGAAACAAGAAGGGAGCGACACGAAAGGTACATAGGAAGTTAGGGTGGATAGGTCAGATGATGGTAGGATCAATTACATTGGGTTCCCCAACCGTTAATATATGTTTACGCATGTGACATTAGGGACTGCTTTCGCGCTGATTTCAGCGTGAACTCAAAACAAAAGAAGTTTCCAATCCGGTTATAAAATCGAGCTAGACTTTTTGGCGGTTGTGGAATCAAATGCCTCATCCTAGAGAACCTAAATTTGAACAAGTGGACCATTAGAGAGTTTTTCTAAGAATCACTTGTCATAGGCCTCAAAGTAGCACTTGTTTAGAGTGAAATCTTGGAATTCCATCGAAAATCTCGTGTCGACATACGTCTTAGAAACAAGATGGGGAGCGACACGAAAGGTACATAGGAAGTTAGGGTGGATAGGTTAGATGATGTTAGGATCAATTACATTGGGTTCCCCAACCGTTAAAATATGTTTACGCATGTGACATTAGGGATTTGCTGCTCGCTGATTTCAGCGTGAACTCAAAACAAAAGAAGTTTCCAATCCGGTTATAGAATCGAGCTAGACTTTTTTGGCGGTTGTGGAATCAAATGCCTCACCCTAGAGAACCTAAATTTGAACAAGTGGACCATTAGAGAGTTTTTCTAAGAATCACTTGTCATAGGCCTCAAAGTAGCACTTGTTTAGAGTGAAATCTTGGAATTCCATCGAAAATCTCTATGTCGGCATACGTCTTAGAAACAAGAAGGGAGCGACACGAAAGGTACATAGGAAGTTAGGGTGGATAGGTTAGATGATGGTAGGATCAATTACATTGGGTTCCCCAACCGTTAAAATATGTAGAGCATGTGACATTAGGGAATTTTGCTCGCTGATTTCAGCGTGAACTCAAAACAAAGAAGTTTCCAATCCGGTTATAAATCGAGCTAGACTTTTTTGGCGGTTGTGGAATCAAATGCCTCATCCTAGAGAACCTAAATTTGAACAAGTGGACCATTAGAGTTTTTCTAAGAATCACTTGTCATAGGCCTCAAAGTAGCACTTGTTTAGAGTGAAATCTTGGAATTCCATCGAAAAAATCTACGTAATGTCGACATACGTGCAGAAACAAGATGGGGAGCGACACGATAGATACATAGGATGTTAGGGTGGATAGGTTAGATGATGGTAGGATCAATTACATTGCGTTCCCCAACCGTTAATATATGTTTACGCATGTGACATTAGGGATTTGCTCGCGCTGATTTCAGCGTGAACTCAAAACAAAAGAAGTTTCCAATCCGGTTATAGAATCGAGCTAGACTTTTTGGCGGTTGTGGAATCAAATGCCTCACCCTAGAGAACCTAAATTTGAACAAGTGGACCATTAGAGAGTTTTTCTAAGAATCACTTGTCATAGTCCCCAAAGTAGCACTTGTTTAGAGTGAAATCTTGGAATTCCATTGAAAATCTCTATGTCGACATACGTCTGCAGAAACAAGAAGGGAGCGACACGAAAGGTACATAGGAAGTTAGGGTGGATAGGTCAGATGATGGTAGGATCAATTACATTGGGTTCCCCAACCGTTAATATATGTTTACGCATGTGACATTAGGGGACTTTCGCGCTGATTTCAGCGTGAACTCAAAACAAAAAGAAGTTTCCAATCCGGTTATAAAATCGAGCTAGACTTTTTGGCGGTTGTGGAATCAAATGCCTCATCCTAGAGAACCTAAATTTGAACAAGTGGACCATTAGAGAGTTTTTCTAAGAATCACTTGTCATAGGCCTCAAAGTAGCACTTGTTTAGAGTGAAATCTTGGAATTCCATCGAAAATCTCTGTGTCGACATACGTACCGAAACAAGAAGGGGAGCGACACGAAAGGTACATAGGAAGTTAGGGTGGATAGGTTAGATGATGGTAGGATCAATTACATTGGGTTCCCCCAACCGTTAATATATGTTTACGCATGTGACATTAGGGATTTGCTTTCGCGCTGATTTCAGCGTGAACTCAAAACAAAAGAAGTTTCCAATCCGGTTATAGAATCGAGCTAGACTTTTTGGCGGTTGTGGAATCAAATGCCTCACCCTAGAGAACCTAAATTTGAACAAGTGGACCATTAGAGTTTTTCTAAGAATCACTTGTCATAGGCCTCAAAGTAGCACTTGTTTAGAGTGAAATCTTGGAATTCCATTGAAAATCTCTATATGGACATACGTACCAGAAACAAGAAGGGGAGCGACACGAAAGGTACATAGGAAGTTAGGGTGGATAGGTTAGATGATGGTAGGATCAATTACATTGGGTTCCCCAACCGTTAATATATGTTTACGCATGTGACATTAGGGACTGCTCGCGCTGATTTCACCGTGAACTCAAAACAAAGAGAAGTTTCCAATCCGGTTATACAAAACGAGCTAGACTTTTTGGCGGTTGTGGAATCAAATGCCTCATCCTAGAGAACCTAAATTTGAACAAGTGGACCATTAGAGTTTTTCTAAGAATCACTTGTCATAGGCCTCAAAGTAGCACTTGTTTAGAGTGAAATCTTGGAATTCCATCGAAAATCTCTATGTCGACATACGTCCGAAACAAGAAGGGAGCGACACGAAAGGTACATAGGAAGTTAGGGTGGATAGGTTAGATGATGGTAGGATCAATTACATTGGGTTCCCCAACCGTTAATATATGTTTACGCATGTGACATTAGGAATTTGCTTTCGCGCTGATTTCAGCGTGAACTCAAAACAAAAGAAGTTTCCAATCCGGTTATAGAATCGAGCTAGACTTTTTTGGCGGTTGTGGAATCAAATGCCTCACCCTAGAGAACCTAAATTTGAACAAGTGGACCATTAGAGAGTTTTTCTAAGAATCACTTGTCATAGGCCTCAAAGTAGCACTTGTTTAGAGTGAAATCTTGGAATTCCATCGAAAATCTCTGTGTCGACATACGTACCGAAACAAGAAGGGGAACGACACGAAAGGTACATAGGAAGTTAGGGTGGATAGGTCAGATGATGGTAGGATCAATTACATTGGGTTCCCCAACCGTTAATATATGTTTACGCATGTGACATTAGGAATTTGCTCGCTGATTTCAGCGTGAACTCAAAACAAAGAGAAGTTTCCAATCCGGTTATAAAATCGAGCTAGACTTTTTGGCGGTTGTGGAATCAAATGCCTCATCCTAGAGAACCTAAATTTGAACAAGTGGACCATTAGAGTTTTTCTAAGAATCACTTGTCATAGGCCTCAAAGTAGCACTTGTTTAGAGTGAAATCTTGGAATTCCATCGAAAATCTCTATGTCGACATACGTCTTAGAAACAAGAAGGGGAGCGACACGAAAGGTACATAGGAAGTTAGGGTGGATAGGTTAGATGATGGTAGGATCAATTACATTGGGTTCCCCAACCGTTAATATATGTTTACGCATGTGACATTAGGGGACTGCTTTCGCTGCTGATTTCAGCGTGAACTCAAAACAAAAGAAGTTTCCAATCCGGTTATAGAATCGAGCTAGACTTTTTGGCGGTTGTGGAATCAAATGCCTCACCCTAGAGAACCTAAATTTGAACAAGTGGACCATTAGAGTTTTTCTAAGAATCACTTGTCATAGGCCTCAAAGTAGCACTTGTTTAGAGTGAAATCTTGGAATTCCATTGAAAATCTCTATGTCGACATACGTCTTAGAAACAAGAAGGGGAGCGACACGAAAGGTACATAGGAAGTTAGGGTGGATAGGTTAGATGATGGTAGGATCAATTACATTGGGTTCCCCCAACCGTTAATATATGTTTACGCATGTGACATTAGGGACTGCTTTCGCTGATTTCAGCGTGAACTCAAAACAAAAGAAGTTTCCAATCCGGTTATAAAATCGAGCTAGACTTTTTGGCGGTTGTGGAATCAAATGCCTCACCCTAGAGAACCTAAATTTGAACAAGTGGACCATTAGAGTTTTTCTAAGAATCACTTGTCATAGGCCTCAAAGTAGCACTTGTTTAGAGTGAAATCTTGGAATTCCATCGAAAATCTCTATGTCGACATACGTACCAGAAACAAGAAGGGGAGCGACACGAAAGGTACATAGGAAGTTAGGGTGGATAGGTTAGATGATGGTAGGATCAATTACATTGGGTTCCCCAACCGTTAATATATGTTTACGCATGTGACATTAGGATTTTTGCTCGCGCTGATTTCAGCGTGAACTCAAAACAAAAGAAGTTTCCAATCCGGTTATAGAATCGAGCTAGACTTTTTGGCGGTTGTGGAATCAAATGCCTCACCCTAGAGAACCTAAATTTGAACAAGTGGACCATTAGAGAGTTTTTTTCTAAGAATCACTTGTCATAGGCCTCAAAGTAGCACTTGTTTAGAGTGAAATCTTGGAATTCCATTGAAAATCTACGTGTCGACATACGTACCAGAAACAAGAAGGGGAGCGACACGAAAGGTACATAGGAAGTTAGGGTGGATAGGTTAGATGATGGTAGGATCAATTACATTGGGTTCCCCAACCGTTAATATATGTTTACGCATGTGACATTAGGGATTTGCTCGCGCTGATTTCAGCGTGAACTCAAAACAAAAGAAGTTTCCAATCCGGTTATAAAATCGAGCTAGACTTTTTGGCGGTTGTGGAATCAAATGCCTCACCCTAGAGAACCTAAATTTGAACAAGTGGACCATTAGAGAGTTTTTCTAAGAATCACTTGTCATAGGCCTCAAAGTAGCACTTGTTTAGAGTGAAATCTTGGAATTCCATCGAAAATCTCTATGTCGACATACGTGCGAGAAACAAGAAGGGAGCGACACGAAAGGTACATAGGAAGTTAGGGTGGATAGGTTAGATGATGGTAGGATCAATTACATTGGGTTCCCCAACCGTTAATATATGTTTACGCATGTGACATTAGGAATTTGCTTTCGCTGATTTCAGCGTGAACTCAAAACAAAAAGAAGTTTCCAATCCGGTTATAGAATCGAGCTAGACTTTTTTTGGCGGTTGTGGAATCAAATGCCTCACCCTAGAGAACCTAAATTTGAACAAGTGGACCATTAGAGAGTTTTTCTAAGAATCACTTGTCATAGGCCTCAAAGTAGCACTTGTTTAGAGTGAAATCTTGGAATTCCATCGAAAATCTCTATGTCGACATACGTCTTAGAAACAAGAAGGGAGCGACACGAAAGGTACATAGGAAGTTAGGGTGGATAGGTTAGATGATGGTAGGATCAATTACATTGGGTTCCCCAACCGTTAATATATGTTTACGCATGTGACATTAGGGACTGCTCGCGCTGATTTCAGCGTGAACTCAAAACAAAAGAAGTTTCCAATCCGGTTATAGAATCGAGCTAGACTTTTTTTGGCGGTTGTGGAATCAAATGCCTCACCCTAGAGAACCTAAATTTGAACAAGTGGACCATTAGAGTTTTTCTAAGAATCACTTGTCATAGGCCTCAAAGTAGCACTTGTTTAGAGTGAAATCTTGGAATTCCATCGAAAATCTCTATGTCGACATACGTGCAGAAACAAGAAGGGGAGCGACACGAAAGGTACATAGGAAGTTAGGGTGGATAGGTTAGATGATGGTAGGATCAATTACATTGGGTTCCCCAACCGTTAATATATGTTTACGCATGTGACATTAGGGATTTGCTCGCTGATTTCAGCGTGAACTCAAAACAAAAGAAGTTTCCAATCCGGTTATAGAATCGAGCTAGACTTTTTGGCGGTTGTGGAATCAAATGCCTCACCCTAGAGAACCTAAATTTGAACAAGTGGACCATTAGAGTTTTTTCTAAGAATCACTTGTCATAGGCCTCAAAGTAGCACTTGTTTAGAGTGAAATCTTGGAATTCCATTGAAAATCTCTCTATGTCGACATACGTACCTAGAAACAAGAAGGGAAACGACACGAAAGGTACATAGGAAGTTAGGGTGGATAGGTTAGATGATGGTAGGATCAATTACATTGGGTTCCCCAACCGTTAATATATGTTTACGCATGTGACATTAGGGACTGCTTTCGCTGATTTCAGCGTGAACTCAAAACAAAGAAGTTTCCAATCCGGTTATAAAATCGAGCTAGACTTTTTTTGGCGGTTGTGGAATCAAATGCCTCACCCTAGAGAACCTAAATTTGAACAAGTGGACCATTAGAGTTTTTCTAAGAATCACTTGTCATAGGCCTCAAAGTAGCACTTGTTTAGAGTGAAATCTTGGAATTCCATCGAAAATCTCTATGTCGACATACGTACCGAAACAAGAAGGGAGCGACACGAAAGGTACATAGGAAGTTAGGGTGGATAGGTTAGATGATGGTAGGATCAATTACATTGGGTTCCCCAACCGTTAATATATGTTTACGCATGTGACATTAGGAATTTGCTCGCGCTGATTTCAGCGTGAACTCAAAACAAAAAGAAGTTTCCAATCCGGTTATAGAATCGAGCTAGACTTTTTGGCGGTTGTGGAATCAAATGCCTCACCCTAGAGAACCTAAATTTGAACAAGTGGACCATTAGAGAGTTTTTCTAAGAATCACTTGTCATAGGCCTCAAAGTAGCACTTGTTTAGAGTGAAATCTTGGAATTCCATCGAAAATCTCTATGTCGACATACGTCTAGAAACAAGAAGGGGAGCGACACGAAAGGTACATAGGAAGTTAGGGTGGATAGGTTAGATGATGGTAGGATCAATTACATTGGGTTCCCCAACCGTTAAAATATGTAGAGCATGTGACATTAGGGACTGCTCGCTGATTTCAGCGTGAACTCAAAACAAAAGAAGTTTCCAATCCGGTTATAAAATCGAGCTAGACTTTTTGGCGGTTGTGGAATCAAATGCCTCATCCTAGAGAACCTAAATTTGAACAAGTGGACCATTAGAGAGTTTTTCTAAGAATCACTTGTCATAGGCCTCAAAGTAGCACTTGTTTAGAGTGAAATCTTGGAATTCCATCGAAAATCTCGTGTCGACATACGTCTTAGAAACAAGAAGGGGAGCGACACGAAAGGTACATAGGATGTTAGGGTGGATAGGTTAGATGATGGTAGGATCAATTACATTGGGTTCCCCAACCGTTAATATATGTTTACGCATGTGACATTAGGAATTTGCTCGCGCTGATTTCAGCGTGAACTCAAAACAAAAGAAGTTTCCAATCCGGTTATAGAATCGAGCTAGACTTTTTGGCGGTTGTGGAATCAAATGCCTCACCCTAGAGAACCTAAATTTGAACAAGTGGACCATTAGAGTTTTTCTAAGAATCACTTGTCATAGGCCTCAAAGTAGCACTTGTTTAGAGTGAAATCTTGGAATTCCATTGAAAATCTCTATGTCGACATACGTGCTTAGAAACAAGAAGGGAGCGACACGAAAGGTACATAGGAAGTTAGGGTGGATAGGTCGGATGATGGTAGGATCAATTACATTGGGTTCCCCAACCGTTAATATATGTTTACGCATGTGACATTAGGAATTTGCTCGCGCTGATTTCAGCGTGAACTCAAAACAAAGAAGTTTCCAATCCGGTTATAAAATCGAGCTAGACTTTTTGGCGGTTGTGGAATCAAATGCCTCATCCTAGAAGAACCTAAATTTGAACAAGTGGACCATTAGAGTTTTTCTAAGAATCACTTGTCATAGGCCTCAAAGTAGCACTTGTTTAGAGTGAAATCTTGGAATTCCATCGAAAATCTACGTGTCGACATACGTCTGCAGAAACAAGAAGGGGAGCGACACGAAAGGTACATAGGATGTTAGGGTGGATAGGTTAGATGATGGTAGGATCAATTACATTGGGTTCCCCAACCGTTAATATATGTTTACGCATGTGACATTAGGGACTGCTGCTCGCGCTGATTTCAGCGTGAACTCAAAACAAAGAGAAGTTTCCAATCCGGTTATAGAATCGAGCTAGACTTTTTGGCGGTTGTGGAATCAAATGCCTCACCCTAGAGAACCTAAATTTGAACAAGTGGACCATTAGAGTTTTTCTAAGAATCACTTGTCATAGTCCTCAAAGTAGCACTTGTTTAGAGTGAAATCTTGGAATTCCATTGAAAATCTCTATGTCGACATACGTACAGAAACAAGAAGGGGAGCGACACGAAAGGTACATAGGAAGTTAGGGTGGATAGGTTAGATGATGGTAGGATCAATTACATTGGGTTCCCCAACCGTTAATATATGTTTACGCATGTGACATTAGGGATTTGCTGTGGCTGATTTCAGCGTGAACTCAAAACAAAAGAAGTTTCCAATCCGGTTATAAAATCGAGCTAGACTTTTTGGCGGTTGTGGAATCAAATGCCTCACCCTAGAGAACCTAAATTTGAACAAGTGGACCATTAGAGTTTTTCTAAGAATCACTTGTCATAGGCCTCAAAGTAGCACTTGTTTAGAGTGAAATCTTGGAATTCCATTGAAAATCTCTATGGAGACATACGTGCAAGAAACAAGAAGGGAGCGACACGAAAGGTACATAGGAAGTTAGGGTGGATAGGTTAGATGATGGTAGGATCAATTACATTGGGTTCCCCAACCGTTAATATATGTTTACGCATGTGACATTAGGGGAATTTTGCTCGCTGATTTCAGCGTGAACTCAAAACAAAGAGAAGTTTCCAATCCGGTTATAGAATCGAGCTAGACTTTTTGGCGGTTGTGGAATCAAATGCCTCACCCTAGAGAACCTAAATTTGAACAAGTGGACCATTAGAGTTTTTCTAAGAATCACTTGTCATAGGCCTCAAAGTAGCACTTGTTTAGAGTGAAATCTTGGAATTCCATTGAAAATCTCTATGTCGACATACGATGCAGAAACAAGAAGGGGAGCGACACGAAAGGTACATAGGAAGTTAGGGTGGATAGGTTAGATGATGGTAGGATCAATTACATTGGGTTCCCCAACCGTTAATATATGTTTACGCATGTGACATTAGGGACTGCTTTCGCTGATTTCAGCGTGAACTCAAAACAAAAGAAGTTTCCAATCCGGTTATAAAATCGAGCTAGACTTTTTGGCGGTTGTGGAATCAAATGCCTCATCCTAGAGAACCTAAATTTGAACAAGTGGACCATTAGAGTTTTTCTAAGAATCACTTGTCATAGGCCTCAAAGTAGCACTTGTTTAGAGTGAAATCTTGGAATTCCATCGAAAATCTCTGTGTCGACATACGTACCGAAACAAGAAGGGGAACGACACGATAGATACATAGGATGTTAGGGTGGATAGGTTAGATGATGGTAGGATCAATTACATTGGGTTCCCCAACAGTTAATATATGTTTCGCATGTGACATTAGGGATTTGCTCGCGCTGATTTCAGCGTGAACTCAAAACAAAAGAAGTTTCCAATCGGTTATAGAATCGAGCTAGACTTTTTGGCGGTTGTGGAATCAAATGCCTCACCCTAGAGAACCTAAATTTGAACAAGTGGACCATTAGAGAGTTTTTCTAAGAATCACTTGTCATAGTCCCCAAAGTAGCACTTGTTTAGAGTGAAATCTTGGAATTCCATTGAAAATCTCTATGTCGACATACGTACCGAAACAAGAAGGGGAGCGACACGAAAGGTACATAGGAAGTTAGGGTGGATAGGTCGGATGATGGTAGGATCAATTACATTGGGTTCCCCAACCGTTAATATATGTTTACGCATGTGACATTAGGGATTTGCTCGCGCTGATTTCAGCGTGAACTCAAAACAAAAGAAGTTTCCAATCCGGTTATAAAATCGAGCTAGACTTTTTGGCGGTTGTGGAATCAAATGCCTCATCCTAGAGAACCTAAATTTGAACAAGTGGACCATTAGAGAGTTTTTCTAAGAATCACTTGTCATAGGCCTCAAAGTAGCACTTGTTTAGAGTGAAATCTTGGAATTCCATCGAAAATCTCTGTGTCGACATACGTACCGAAACAAGAAGGGGAACGACACGAAAGGTACATAGGAAGTTAGGGTGGATAGGTCAGATGATGGTAGGATCAATTACATTGGGTTCCCCAACCGTTAATATATGTTTATGCATGTGACATTAGGGATTTGCTCGCGCTGATTTTCAGCGTGAACTCAAAACAAAAGAAGTTTCCAATCGGTTATAGAATCGAGCTAGACTTTTTTGGCGGTTGTGGAATCAAATGCCTCACCCTAGAGAACCTAAATTTGAACAAGTGGACCATTAGAGAGTTTTTCTAAGAATCACTTGTCATAGTCCCCAAAGTAGCACTTGTTTAGAGTGAAATCTTGGAATTCCATTGAAAATCTCTATGTCGACATACGTACCGAAATAAGGAAGGGAACGGCACGAAAGGTACATAGGAAGTTAGGGTGGATAGGTCAGATGATGGTAGGATCAATTACATTGGGTTCCCCAACCGTTAATATATGTTTCTGCATGTGACATTAGGGACTGCTCGCGCTGATTTCAGCGTGAACTCAAAACAAAGAGAAGTTTCCAATCCGGTTATAAAATCGAGCTAGACTTTTTGGCGGTTGTGGAATCAAATGCCTCATCCTAGAGAACCTAAATTTGAACAAGTGGACCATTAGAGAGTTTTTCTAAGAATCACTTGTCATAGGCCTCAAAGTAGCACTTGTTTAGAGTGAAATCTTGGAATTCCATCGAAAATCTACGTGTCGACATACGTGCGAAACAAGATGGGGAGCGACACGAAAAGGTACATAGGAAGTTAGGGTGGATAGGTTAGATGATGTTAGGATCAATTACATTGCGTTCCCCAACCGTTAAAATATGTTTCTGCATGTGACATTAGGGACTGCTCGCGCTGATTTCAGCGTGAACTCAAAACAAAGAGAAGTTTCCAATCCGGTTATAGAATCGAGCTAGACTTTTTGGCGGTTGTGGAATCAAATGCCTCACCCTAGAGAACCTAAATTTGAACAAGTGGACCATTAGAGTTTTTCTAAGAATCACTTGTCATAGGCCTCAAAGTAGCACTTGTTTAGAGTGAAATCTTGGAATTCCATCGAAAATCTCTATGTCGAGCCTACGTAGAAACAAGAAGGGGAACGACACGAAAAGTACATAGGAAGTTAGGGTGGATAGGTTAGATGATGGTAGGATCAATTACATTGGGTTCCCCAAGCGTTAAAATATGTAGAGCATGTGACATTAGGGACTGCTCGCGCTGATTTCGGCGTGAACTCAAAACAAAGAGAAGTTTCCAATCCGGTTATAAAATCGAGCTAGACTTTTTGGCGGTTGTGGAATCAAATGCCTCATCCTAGAGAACCTAAATTTGAACAAGTGGACCATTAGAGAGTTTTTCTAAGAATCACTTGTCATAGGCCTCAAAGTAGCACTTGTTTAGAGTGAAATCTTGGAATTCCATCGAAAATCTCTGTGTCGACATACGTACCGAAACAAGATGGGGAACGACACGATAGATACATAGGATGTTAGGGTGGATAGGTTAGATGATGGTAGGATCAATTACATTGCGTTCCCCAACCGTTAATATATGTTTCTGCATGTGACATTAGGGACTGCTCGCGCTGATTTCAGCGTGAACTCAAAACAAAGAGAAGTTTCCAATCCGGTTATAGAATCGAGCTAGACTTTTTGGCGGTTGTGGAATCAAATGCCTCACCCTAGAGAACCTAAATTTGAACAAGTGGACCATTAGAGAGTTTTTCTAAGAATCACTTGTCATAGGCCTCAAAGTAGCACTTGTTTAGAGTGAAATCTTGGAATTCCATCGAAAATCTCTATGTCGACATACGTACCAGAAACAAGAAGGGAGCGACACGAAAGGTACATAGGAAGTTAGGGTGGATAGGTCAGATGATGGTAGGATCAATTACATTGGGTTCCCCAACCGTTAATATATGTTTACGCATGTGACATTAGGGATTTGCTTGGCGCTGATTTCAGCGTGAACTCAAAACAAAGAAGTTTCCAATCCGGTTATAAAATCGAGCTAGACTTTTTGGCGGTTGTGGAATCAAATGCCTCACCCTAGAGAACCTAAATTTGAACAAAGTGGACCATTAGAGTTTTTCTAAGAATCACTTGTCATAGGCCTCAAAGTAGCACTTGTTTAGAGTGAAATCTTGGAATTCCATGAAAATCTCTATAATGGAAGCCTACGTACCAGAAACAAGAAGGGAGCGATGCGAAAGGTACATAGGAAGTTAGGATTGGA
>JADLZK010001018.1:0-39946 GCA_015847255.1 Hyparrhenia diplandra
TTATCTTCATCATATTCCACAGCTTGGCAGAGGGTGAGGTGAAATTGAGGGGAGAGGGGGGGAGGGGCATTTCAGTATTACACAACACAAATGGTTATTAAAAGGAGCTCCACAATTGCTATGGGTGTGCTTAGAGCCCAAACCGGTTGGGCCAAATTTAGCAATTTGATCAAAATTTGGCACGGTAGCGACTAAAAATACTGTAGCATGTTTCGTTTATTTATAGAAAATATTATCCTACCATGAGATAACTAGGCTTAAAAGAATCGATCTCGCAATGTACATCTAAACTGTGTAATTAGTTTATTTTTTACCTACATTTTATAATCCGGACATGCGTCTTTTGGTGCATTTATTTTTTTCGATGTGATGGGGACGTGATGAGAATGTAGAAAATTTTTGGAGAGAAACTTGGCCTCTAAACACACCTTATGTTTTGTAAAGCTAAACTGTACACTGGCCGGTTGTAAGGATGGCTTGCAACTTACCAAAGCTCAGCATGCCTATTGGTGAACACTTCTTCGGATCCGAGTGCACAGTGGCATGTCTGAAGGTGAGAGTGAGGGGACTCTGAAAAATAATACCAATATACTTGTGGAAGCAGTGCTCATACAGAGTTTGAAATGAGCTAAACACAATTTTTTTTTGAACCTGAGCTAAACACAATTGTTAGTACTCCCTCCGTCCCCAAATACATGTTGATTAAGCATTCAAAAGATATCTCAGAATTGATGTCGTTTTAGGTCCCTAGCGTGTGCGCTAGAGCGTGTGCGCCAGCCTAATAAACGAGTACAACAGCCATCAATCCATCGCTTCAGTCTCCACTACCGAATAAAATAGTCAAAAAGCCTACCATCTCCCTGTCTCTATTCGGGGGTGGGGTGGGGGACAAAAAGTCCGCACCTTTTCCTTTTACCACAGATTTCAGGAAATCCTGGTGGGTGGAGGGTGTTGGGCACCTAGTATAGGGTGACCCCGAAGGTCAAAGAGTACATGAGAGGGAGAGAGAAAAGATTAAACACTTAACACACCGGCAATGACAACAACAAGACAACGGTAACGACAACAACAGCATCAACGAAACAACAAGATTCGCCACTCCGCTAGCTCGCAAAAGCAGTGAGTGCACATAGTACTTTCTAACTTGTGCCACCACCAAAGACCATTTCCGACGATCTCCAAACCACACGTAGCTATAAGGTATTGAGTAGCATCCAACAGACGACAGCCAGGAAGCTGAGAAGCAAAGAGTTGGAGCCACAGACGACAGCCGTGAGCAACACCACCTATGAGCGCATCTAGGCTCCAAATGACGGGCCACCTACGCCGCTTGGGGGACAGAAGCCCCAAGGGCGGAGGACAACCAGAAGAAGAATGGGGAGATCCAAAGAAGGAGATCAAGGTCCCCGTAACCCATCATATGATGAGGCAGAACATTACACAAGTAATCTAGATGATGATAGAGCAAGCCGTTGAGTGCAAGCACCCGTTAGGGAGTAAAGTGTGCAAAAGCTCAAAAAGGTAGGAGGGTAGTCAAACCAAAACAAGGAGATGGAGGAGTAAGAGAGGAGAAAGGGTGGACGTGCCGAGCAAGGATGGGAAGTGTAGCGAGAGGTGCCAAAGAAGGTCACTCACCGAAACACGAGGAAGGCCAGTCACCAAGGCCAATCAGGTCCAAGAACCACTGAGATGACCAAGAAAGAAGAATATATGACATCTTAACACGATGAAGTAGATGGACACCCGGAGAGCGTTGCGAGGTGGAGGAGGGGCGTCGCGGTGACACCCCTAACAGGGAAACAACACCAAGAGCGACGCTGCCACATGCATTGGCGCAACAAGCAAGCCTTTCGACCCATAGCTCACCCCTCAGACCCACCACGGGTGCACCACAGCCACCACAGCTGCGTCATCGGCATCAACCCGATCTAGTAACCAAATCTTGGCCAATTGTGCGAAGGTAGGGCACCTCCCCAAGCGGAGGTGGGTCACGACCCCACGCACCGGGCGTGGTACTTTTGTTGCACAACTTCCATCAATCAAGCAATGGAGCTCCCACTATAGGAAGACAGATTGCGAGACGAAGTACTCACGCCGGCGAAAGCTAAGAGCACCCGATCTTTGCCACCACGGTCATCTACAAGAGCCAAAGCGGGAACCTCAATGCACGACCATAAGCCTCGCGAGGAGGTAGGTACTGCTGGATGGGCCACTGGGCTTGGAACCGAAATAGGGAGGACGAAGTGCTTCTTGAAGAGGGACCCATTGAAGATCTCTAGTTCGGTTTTGGCTAATTGATGACATCACGAGGACTAATATCTCAATGCTAAGTGTTTGATTAGATTTGAGATTGGTCAAGCCATGGGTGAAGCATGATGGTCATGGTGGATGGATTGAGGTGATCCTAAAGATGATCAAGCGCTCACGTGGCGTGGAATTGCGATCGAGGTGATCAAAATGGGCTCAAGGCGAAGGTATACCATTAGGGCCATTTTGAGGGTGTGAAAACGTCGGGGAACATCGATCCTCATGTGCCTCTAGGTTCAACAATCATATGCATGCATTCCTAACCTAGAGAGCTAACCCAACCTTCGAAATTGATTGTGAAAATGCTAACACACGAGCACATGGCGATGTACACATGGTGGTGTTGGCACATTTGTGAAGGCGGTGGTGTTTGCAGGGTTGAGATGGGTTTGGGTACCGCTTAGATGGGATTCGGCGCTTTTGAGAAACTGAAACGACTATTTTCTATTGCGTCGAATGCAAGTTGGTGGTGAAAAACATACTATCTCGGGAGGCCGCCGAAGCTCTCCATGTGCCCCGGGCAACGCCCTCCTTTTTCGCCGCCATCAAGAGGGCGGCGCCGAGGAGGACAAGTTGGTACACTTGTTGGCTAGCATGTTGGTGCAAAGGTGGAGAAGTTGGTGGCGTTGTCGAGGTGTAAAACGTGGTTTTACATGCGCCCGGACACCGGGTGTGCGTGCGACGGCAGCAGTTGATGGCTCGGGCAAAATGACGGCCGGGGCCCGGCGTCCGCGCTTGTTGAGAATGCTAGCGAGGTCACACGCGTAATGTGCGGCGTCGGACGCGCGCGGGCGCATCCGACTTCCGACTTCCGGCGTCCGACGGTGATGGCAAAAACATGCTCTCGATCGCGTCGAAGCCGGACGCGGTCCGGGCCGGTGTTATTATCTCACGTTCGAACGGTCAATTCGCAACGGCTAGTACACGTGGCAGCTCGTGGAGCGCCGGACGACACTGTGCAGCATTCGGCGCCCCACTCGCACGTCCGGGACGCACCCATATTTTCTTGGTTTGAAGTGGGGGTTTCCCCACCTCTATAAATACTTTGTGTGGCCGGCCATTGCTCACTCTCTTGGACATTTTTATTCATTCCATTCAACTTGAGCTAAGCAAAAACATCTCCCCACTCCGTACTCTTTCTTGTGAGCACATTCTTGAGAGTTTGGGTGAGATTCAAGTGCATTGCTTTGAGACTTGCATTTAGAGGCACTTGAGGGTTGTCATTGTTGGTGGATATCTTGTTGCTCTTTTGGCGACCGGAGCGTCCGGTCACTTTGAATCGGGCGTTGCTCGGTGTTTGTCAAGACACGTGGGCTAGGGCACGTTGTCGAGGTGTGATCGGAGCGTCCCGGTCACCTTTGACCGAGCGTCGATCACCCCCGCAGATCTTTGTGTTTTCGCCACCAACGACTCTATTTCGTTGTGTGGCATATATATACTTGTTGGCCGGCCCTTGGCTCACTCTCTTGGACATTTGGATCATTCGTAACATCATTTGAGCTGAGCAAACTCCCTCCTCCTCACTCCTCTTGCTTGTGAGCACATTTCTTGAGAGTTGAGGAGATTCAAGTGCATTGCTTTGAGTGTTTGCATTTAGAGGCACTTGAGGGTCGCCGTTTCTTTGGGTGGATTTCTTGTTGCTCTTGGAGGGCACCACTCCTAGACCGGCTCGATCGTGATCGTGGAGGTGTTGGGAAGAGAAGGTGATTGTTCTTGCCCACCTCTGTTGATTGAGGGGGTTTGTGATCTTCCCCGCGGGAGTGCCGAATTGATACTCTAATACATTGTGTGTATATTTGAGATACCCCTCAATCGCGTGGTGTCAAGAGGGCCTAGTGAGGCAAGGCGTGCGCGCCACCTTGATCCACCGTTGAGACGGTCAACACAACTGGAGACTAGCTTGAGGGTGCTCAAGTGAACTCCGGGTGAACAAATCAAATGTCATCCTCTTGTGTTGATTGTTTGTCTCCCGATGATTGGTGCATAGCCTCGACACGTCGGTATAACACCTCCTCTACCTTGCATTTGCATTGACATATATATTGTGCTTGTGCAGTGTTGTTAGTTGAATAGGTTGCTTAGAATTGTTAGAGTAATCTAGCTTGTTCACCTAGTTAGTGACGTAGAGACATAGCTATCTGAGTGCTCTAGAGATTTGATTGATTAGAATTGTCAATAGGTGGCTTGCCGACAAGTAGAGCTAGTGCAACCGCGTTTATCGCTTTGTTATTATCTAACAAGTTGTTCTAGTGTTTTATAGAAATTTTATTAGGCTATTCACCCCCTCTAGCCATTTAGGACCTTTCCATAGTGGTGGCTGTTGCAGTAGACGCACTAGGATGGAGCTTCCCCTAGATGAAGCTATGGCCATGGGAGAGGCCGCACATGGCAGCAGACATGGCAGCCCCCGTGCATGGTCACACTCAGTGAGCAGGATGGCCTCCCCACTCCACAACCACATCCAGTGACTTTCGACACCAAGGGGATGGTGACAACCGCCACCGGCCTCCTCCGGTGATTGAGACTCCCTCGAGCGGACCTCACGAGGGGAGCCCCACATGAACGCTTAAGAGCACCGGATGCGGACTTCCGGCATAGGATCCGGACCCCGATGCTCCAATGGCAGCCATCTCTACCGTGGAAGCATGACAAAGGGAGGAGGTGCGCCGCGAAGGCATTGAGGCTGTTGGACTCGTGGCCCGTGAGGCCGTCGATGTCGAGGTAGGTGCGATGGAGTCAACCGAGGTTGACCGCCATCACCACCGTCGATGTTTGGATCCCGTGCTTCCGTTGGCGACACTTCAATCGCATTTTTGCGCATCCGCAAAGTGATTGAGACGACCAATGCCAGCAGTAGGAGCACCACGAGGAGGTGCGTCCTAGGACCACGGCGTGCGTGCAGAGGCCATCCCGCGTGTTGGTCGCCCGAGTCTTGTCATCCCGGCCGCCACGGCCATTCCACTCCCTAACGAAGGGCCGCCTAGGCACATCAGATACAGGGGTGATGGTCGCCGGATCCAGACCCCGAGGGCATGGATCCGGTTCGTCTCCATTCACCTTGCTCATCTTTGACTTTCGGTGATGCGAGTTCAAGTTTGAAGAGGTCGCTACCGTGGGTGGGCCTTGTTGGTCGCCGCAGCCAGCCACCGCCGCCCGCTACCGTTGGTATTTGTTAAGTGCTAAAAGAATATGAAGGATTACGCAAGCGCATGAGAACACCTACCATTGTAGCTTTTCCTAGGATGAGTATTCTAGAGTATCGTATCCACAGGGAAGCGTTGGCTAAAGAATCTAATAACTCACAATCATGTATCTACTAACTTAGCAAACCACTAAACTAAAGTGAGGGGGTAAATGATAATGATAAGAGTTATGCATAATATCACACACAAGAGAATTCCTAATGATAAATGTGTAGTAGCAACTTGAGAGGACAGCGGGAGAGATCAAGATTCCTATGTACTTCTCTATTACTTAGGTTCTATGATAGCAATTATACTAATGCACTTTTGAGCAGCAGATCCGTCCCAACTCTCGAGAAAGACTGGGAAGAAGGTAGTTGGGAGAAAGGCGCCAAAAGCTCTCGAAACACCAACCCGAACGTGGTGGATTACATCGATCCCGACAGGTCTGTCACCCGGGGGCTACCACAACCAACCGTGGGATTGGGCGCAAGCTCGGGTAACCTATAGCCTAGACACCAAGTCTATACTATTGATTACAAGTCTATATCCAATGTCTCACGCAAGCAATTCTCGGTTCAATAACCAAACTAGACTCCATGTCTAATTTAATTAAGGAAGGCATTTTAAACTAAGCACCACGCTTAATTTAAAAGCCTTTGGAAGTACCCATGAAGTATTTCCAAACCAAATCATACTATAGTAGACAAAGGTAGCATCAAAGCAATTGTAGAGATTTAATCAAATAGAGATGAAAGAGCATGATCATGGTTTTTTTTTTTTTTTTTTGATAGGGATGCAAACTCTATGGATATATGCATGGAAATAAACATGCTTTGGATCTAATATGAGAAAGCATAAACTAAGTGGAGTGAATGCATGGATTATTCAAGAAAACATGTAATGCAATGCAAGAAATTAAATGATAACTACTCAATCAATTTATAGTCTATGAGCTAGACTATCTCACCTTTGTTAATCATACTTACCATGATGTGCGGCTTCCATGTACGTCACATAAGATACTGGGCATTGAATTCTTGTGGCGACTTCTTTCCCAATCTACATATGGTTAGAATAATATCTATTTAAATACATACCTTGAGATGGCGGGGGTTCCAATATTGATGAATCTTGAATGATCGAGGCACCTTGGGTTCCTCAATGTCTTTTTTTCTTGTGGAATCTTGTCGGAAGGTCGCAATGACTTCTTTTGTCTGTCTATTCCACAACTCAATGAGAACAAGGGTAATCCTACTAAAGCTAGTGATACATGTTGACATTTCTTAACGCAATCAAAGGAAATAGGTATAAAACCCATCCCTAATGAAGGCGTCGAGAAATGTGCCGCCGATTTATTCTCAAGTAAACCACCGTGTCGGTGATTCGAAATGAGAGGCGTGCTTGGGATAGATCTTGTCATTGTAGATATTCATCGCTTAAACACACGGATCTATCGTTGTAGCATTTCACCCGGAAAATATTCGTGGTATATCGTTATTTATATTCGCCAAAAGGAAGGCATGTGATTAATAAATTAGCATGGCATCTGAATAGAGGAACATGTGTTTGCTTAGACCAAAATGTTCATAACAGGGGTAAGCAATAACGGTTCATGGATAGTGTGACACACACTTAAGAATCCATCGACAAAAGGATAAAGAAAATAGATAAAGAATAAATGAATAACCTAATGGAGTAGTTCTAATTTATCTAGTCATGGCCATACAAATGAATAGTTAGGACCATATGCAAACTGATTTAATCATGGTTGGGTCTAGGATACGGGGAGACTCCTGGATACCATACGGCCCGATAGGAAGCATTTACGAACTCCTACGGCAAAGAGGCGTAACGCGGGGGATTTCAAGGGGCGGTCAAGGCTTGTCACGACCAAGCCGCCTACCCCCTCAACCGTGGCATGCACTCATATTCGCAGGTGTCGTAATACCCGAGCACCATGCCCGCATATTAGAGCACTACTCTTGTCCCCGGGATCCCCACTCGTCGAATGGGCCGGACTAGAACAAGAGCAAACCCGAAGGAACAACGAACCGATATCCCACCTCTAATCAAGTTAGGCATATGATGATCGATGAAGAAATGTGATGAACATGTCAAGATTATGATATGTAAACTATATGCTAGTTCATATACCAACACAAGAACATGAACAAAACTATACTCTAGTTCATAAGTTAGGCCAAGAACATAGATATAAGACTTGTAGATAGAAGAATGCTCCATAGAGTAGATGTATTACCAAAGCACTTTCTTCTAGGAGACAAGCCCTCCTTGTAGCTCTTTCTACTCCAAGTGTTAACTAAGAAAGAATAAAGAAGAAAGAAGAAGAAGGAAGAAGTAGAGGAAGAGAGAGAGGTAGAGGTGGTAGAGAGAGAGAGAGATTCTTTGGTTTCTTTGGACTCCAAGTGGTGTGTGTTGAGAGAGGGAGAGAGGGATCTATTTATACACTTGGAGGAGGGGCCTAAGTGCTATTTTACAACCAAACCGACCTAGTAAACCTTCCATGTATTCGCAAACCCGACGGACGCAAAGCGTAATCCCATTTGGAAGGTCAGCGAACGCCTCCCGAGGTTGGGCGTGAACCCTGGGGAGGTGCGGGGCGCCAGGTGTGGTCTGGCCAGCGCACCCCCGAGGTCGGTTCGGCCCGAGCCTCGGTGGGGTGTCGTGTTTAGCCCTGAAAAGTTGTGTCTTGGGCTGCGCCGTCGGTCATTTGATGTTTTGGGTCGATTTGCTCCTTGGGTTTGGATTTGGCAAAAATGTGCTTTCAGGAAGGCGTACTTTGGTTGGTTTTCCACTTGCTTTTATGATAAATCTGCAAAATAAAATACAAGACACTACAAGTGGAATTTATTAGTGGTAAATGCATATGAGTATAAAAGATTTAATTTTACTCCCTTTATGGTAGTAAGTTGTGGGTAAAATATGTCGATTTGGTTACCGCCAACAATACACTAAATTAGCGAGATATCAAGATCATTTTAAGATCTTATCGCCAAATGCTTCAACAACGCGCCTAAAAAAAGCTTGTTGGTATTTCTTAAGTGCTAAAAAGAATATGAAGGATTACGCAGCGCCTGAGAACACCTACCATTGTAGCTTTTCCCTAGGATGAGTATTCTAGAGTATCGTATCCACGAGGGAAGCGTTGGCTAAAGAATCTAATAACTCACAATCATGTATCTACTAACTTAGCAAACCACTAAACTAAAGTGAGGGGGTAAATGATAATGATAAGAGTTATGCATAATATCACACACAAGAGAATTCCTAATGATAAATGTGTAGTAGCAACTTGAGAGGACAGGGAGAGATCAAGATTCCTATGTACTTCTCTATTACTTAGGTTCTATAATAGCAATTATACTAATGCACTTTGGAGCCGGCCGGATCCGTCCCAACTCTCGAGAAAGACTGGGAAGAAGGTAGTTGGGAGAAGGCTGCCAAAAGCTCTACGAAACACCAACCCGAACGTGGTGGATTACATCGGCCCGACAGTTGTTTGTCACCCCCTGGGGCTACCACAACTAACCGTGGGGATTAGAGCAACCTCGGGTAACCTATAGCCTAGACACCAAGTCTATACTATTGATTACAACTCTAGCTACCGCGAATAACTAGAGCCCTCAATACGAGCGGAGATCCCATGCAATAATATAACAACTATACTTAACCAAATATGAAAGACATGGAAGTACATAGAGAAGATAAATATATGAATCATAAGTCTTACAAAGAAAGGATATAAGACATACCAAACTTTGTAGACATCTCCGAACCGAGGAGCGCAGCTCCACTCTCCCTAACTCTCTAGTTACTAATCTATTACATTGAAGAGTCTAGCCCTAATTCTCTAGTGGAGAGGTTGTCCTCACATTGGGACACCTCCAAGACCAACAGGTCAAGAGATATGAATGGAATGAATTAGGGTTTCACCCTGGGGGCAGGGGGTCTTGTTATATAGGGGTCTCTAGGCCTCCCTCCTAGTTCCGTAGGCAATGTGGTACTAAACCTTCCACCATGTATTATGCTAATGCACATAGGCTTAGATGGGCGAATTCAGTCTGCAGGCCTTGTAGAGTCTTCCATTGGATGCACCATAGCCCTTGGATCCAACCGGCCTTGATAGATGGACAGGATTGCTCCTCAATGGCGGTTAGGAACCGACATCGGGCATCGAGGGCTGGCAGTGGGCCCCATAGCCGCCGCCGCCGCCGATACTAGGGCGCCGCCCGCGCACACGCCCGGTGGGCCCCAGCTTGTGGGTCGCGGGCCTTCACGGTCTCTTACGGAATGTTCTTACGTGGGTTTCAAGTTGGATTGCTTCACGGATACGTCTTTTATGTCATAGGGCTTGCAAACTCTTGGGTGTTTTCTGTTTAATCCTCGAAAATATATAAATCACCAAAACTCGTGGAATTATGTCAAGAAAAACCCCTATGCTATGTTGATATTCATTTTAAGCCCTTATTTCAGTTTTTAAAACCCTATATATTTTATGCTATAATAGGTGTCAACACTACCCGAGGAGCAAGCGAGGGCGGACGTGGGGTCGTCGTGGAGGGGAGCCCGGCGGCAGGGGTTGTGGGTTGCCCCCGAGTCGCCTCGTATGGAGACGATGTGTGTTTGGGGGCTGCTCCACTATTGCAGTTTGTGATCTTCTAATCGATTTCTCTACACCCGATCCATATGGCCATTTCCTCTAATTCGGCCTATGCCCAATGATATTTGTGGTACTGATTTCTTGTTTAAGAAAATACTTTTTGTGTGCACGTGACGTGTACACATACGCATGCACATGCGCCCACGCATATATACGTGTGTACTATTTACACGCACGCTAGACTCTTGTTTGCTATATCCTCCCTATGGTCAATTATAGCTCCCTCGTTTGTCTATATCATTACTGACGAGATTGGCTCCCTGTGTCTGAGTTGAAATAAGTGTGCATTGCACAGGCTGCATTAAGGGAAGTGGGAATTGTTACATAACCCATAGTGAACAATGGCAAGGTGCCAATGTTCATTACGAGCAACACTTAGACATTGATCGACGGCTAGAACAGCGGAGCTATAAAGTTGTACTAAAGAGAATAACAATTGTGCTACAAGGCAAATCAAAAGCTTCTCTTGAATCGGCAAGCGGCGGTGCGACCGGCCGAACCCTACCGCACACCATTTGTCCGCCTCGACTTGAATTCGATGGCCGGCTAGGCCTTTGAGTGGCGCCCTCGAATGTCCTGTGATTCCTTTCCTTCTAGATTTCCCAAGTGACAAGCGGTACCAAGGAGTTGAACCCCCAACATAATTGTGCGATTACCTAGCGTCGTGAGAGAAGCCTCCAATCTACAAGTGTCGAGGTGGCCGAAGGGCATAGGTGTTGCCACCCTGCCAGCCTGAGGAGGCCGAAATAGAGCTCCCCGGTGAAGACGCAGGAGGCAAAGATATGATTTGAAGATTCAGTCGCCTGGGAGCAGAGGGCGCAGCCTGTCGTTGGCTGAAATACATGTCACATTCATCGTTCGGCAGCCCACAGGCGGCCATGGAGGGCAAGCAAGAAGAACTTGACCTTCGGTGGCATTGAGGTGCGCCATAGTTCCATATGACGCATAAAACCTTAATGGAGCCGGTGAAGAAGGCATTGTAGGCGCATGAGCTTGAGTACTTGTCATTTGTTGTCCACTTTCGATGAACCGGTCCGGCACATCCGGCTGGAGCATGACTCCCTCAACCTTGTCCCAAAGTTCGATGAATTCAACAAGGACGGTGGCTGTGTGGCTCCTGTGATGTCTTGTACCCATCGGTTGGCATGTGCAAGGCATCATGGAGAGAGCGGCTATGTCTGTGGCATACAACAACGCGGATAAGATTGAGGGCTATCATATAGATCGTGCCATAGGAAAGCCATGAGTTAGTCCAGAAACGTGCTTAGGTAACATCCCCTATGACCACCGAGATTGAAGCCTTGAGCATGGCATCCATCACGGGCTCCGGTGGGCCTGGCAGCACCTGATTAATCATCATTACCTTTGTTGGCTGTGCCTTCTTATTTCTATTCTTGTTCTTCTTGGCCTTAATCGTCGCTCTGGCGGCATCTCATAGATATATGGTGTTCTTGGTTGAGCGGGGGAGGAAAGTTTCTTGTTTACGAAATAAAATGTCCTCTTTCTCCCCTGAACAACAAAACAAATCTTTGCACTGTGGGCGTAGAGGATTGCTTTGGTTGTGTTCAAGAAGGGTCGGCCCAATATAATTGGAGCCTTCTCATCTTCCCTGTTTCAATTACTACAAAATCCTTGAGGCACATATGCATTTCCAAAACTAATGCAAACATCTCTAAGTATACCCATTGGGTAGCATAGTGAGTCGGATGCGCAATTTTGCAAGCACATAGATGCATATAATAATGGTCTACCATGGATTTTCTCATAAATTACCTTAGGGATTAGGTTGACACTTGAACCAAAATCACAAAGTGCATTCTTGAATTCATGTGGTCCTATCTGTATGGTGATGATCGGTCTCCCTGGATCTCCTTTCTTAGGTGGTAGAGAGTCATCTAGCCAATCACTCCCGAGGTAGTCCGTGTGAAAATGACCTGCATTATATATATCGACAAGATTTTATGGATTCTATTTCCTTCGGTTGGCGGTATCTCACGGTAAGGTTAGTTCCATGGAATTTGCCAATCTAGAAAGCTGATCCTCTATCATTTTATTAAAGCTATGTTGATTTTTAATTCTTTGAAGAAAAACTATCCATTCTATTATTTATGGTTTCAAACATTTTATCATTGGAGGCTAATTTTCTAGCTAAGTTTTCCATATCTTTTCCTTGGGTTAAAACTAAATCTCTTAAAGAAGGTTGATTAAAACTAGTAAAGTTATTACCTTGATAATTACCTTGGAAGTTACCTTGGAAGCTTGGCCTCTGTTGGTTCCATCAAGATTACGTGGAGGGCGGTAGTTGTTGTTGTTATTGATATAGTGTACCTCCTCTCTCTATTTCTGGGCAATTCTTGCCCATGTGGCCGATGTTGCCACATTCTTCACATGTCATGCGAGAGTCGAATTGCATGGCCGGTTCTTGGTTCAGGATCTCTATCCTCAAGTTTCTTCATTATAAGGTCCATTTTGGCGGACAACATGTCTACCTCTTTTAGCTGGTGCGTTCCACTTGTTCTCTTTATGGGTTGGGCGATCTTCATTCCAACTGTGGTTGGAAGCCATCTTTTCCACAAGTTACGTAGCTTTGGAGATTGTAAGTGAAAGGAAAGCACCTCCCGCTGCGGCATCCATTGTCTCCCGAATTTTCGTAGTGAGCCCATGATAGAAGGTCTGCATGAGTAACCACTTCTCCATCCCATGGTATGGACATTCGATATATTTTTTTTGGAAGCGCTCCCACACTTCGGGGCAGATTCATCGTGTTGTTGTTGAAAATTTAAAATCTTTCCCCTCAAGGCATTGGTCTTGCCAATTGAGAAGAATTTTGCTAGGAAGGCAGTAGAGCAAAGTGACCATGTTGTATTCTTCTCTTTATTGGCGTAGAACCCATCGCCGCTTTCCCAAAAAGTGAGAATGGGAAAAGGCGAAGTAGGATTGCATCTCTTGGTATATCTTTGATGGTGAAAGTGCCGCAAATCTCCGGGAAGTGTTGGAGATGAGCACTAGCATCTTCTTCGTGTGCCTTTCGCAAAACCGGGCCGGCTTGCACGATGTTAATAAGTCCAGGCTTGAGTTGAAGCTACGATCTCAATCTCAACTTCGGTCCAAAGGCGAACATTGGCGAAGTTGGAGCAGAAAACTCATGAAGCGTCTTATCGACCATAGCCTCAAACACCGGTGATAGGCTGCACCGCGTCGATCAATGTCCGAACCGGAGGGTGTTGGTGTCCTTCTAAGTCCGGATCTTGCCCTTCCGATTAATACTTCGGATCATCTATATAATTTTCCGGACTGGTTACTCCAATTCATTCATTTACCCCGCATAAGATCAAAAACAAGTAGACAAACAAGGGTAAGCTTTGTTTGAGTAGTTGATAATGGGTCCTCGATACATTAAATTGATGCAAGTGATATCAATCTATCCATGTATGTGTGTGTTTAGGTTTGGCTAGCACCCTTCCTTCAGAAACAGCGGCGCCGAAATGCTTGTTGACATCTCTAACGCGATCCACATCTAGGACCGGGGAATGTATAAATGGTATCTATCTAATGAGTTAGCTTGGATGTGGAGTTAATCTCACATTCCAATAAAAGTCGAGCGGAGAGTTAATAAAGTTAGACGGAATTAGTTATGGTGTATGACTCAGTAACATTATCGATGGCGGAGTTAATCTCACCACCGATAGGCACAAAAGCGTACCACACATTCTAGCATTGCCTACTTAAACTAGATGTCACCCTAGCTCACAACGCTAAAAGAAATGCGTGAACGGATATTCTTTATATGACACTTGAAACTTTTGCAATAATAATATAATTCTAGTATCGCAAGCGCCATTTATAGAATTACCCAATTGTAGCACTTCACCGGGAGTCTATCCGTATCGTATTTATATTCTACCGAAAAGGAGAGGGGGTAGGCTATGGGTAGGTTGATGATTTAATGATGATTCACTTGCAAAGTGGTGTAATGTAGAGTAAAACCATATGCATCATACTAAACTCAAACTAGGTAAGTCACAAGATAAAGATAAATAATGATAAATAATAATAATGATAATAATATCCAAGTCAAAGATCATAGTATGCCACTAGATGGTGTCATAACGGGCTAAATATCATGGTATAGGTAGAATAGGATGGAATATTCCTAAGTTACTCCTAATTACATGTCAATGCATACTACAATTAGTGCAATACATCTAGTCATCATCGTATGAAAGCATTATATCTACACATGGTGAATATTACTAAGGAAGATTAGGAACAAAACCAATCTACCATAGTAACAAAGTTCAACTAGCTCTACATTGGGGGTGGACTCCAAAGGACTCAATGGGAGTATCACATCCACGATCTACCACACATCCGGCAAATATAGGGTGATGTCGCAGCAAACGTTGTATAAACACCACGTTTACACATTGTCGACCACCCACATAGTGACCATCTACATGGGCGCTATACGACTCCATGCTTGAATATAAAGACAAACATACTAAACTAAATATATAATCATAATAAGCATGGAAACATATAAATAAGAATATAATCATTAAATAGAATAAAGTCATAGCAATTGTATTCTAACTAAATACTTACAATGATGAATACAAGAGAGAAGCCACGAGAAGCTCGGCTCCGCTACTTCTTGACGATCAGAATTCAAGACAATACTTGACTTCCTCTAGAACTAGCCTAGATAGCTATTGCTCTTGTTAAGGTGGAACTAGGGCTTAGGGTCTTGACTTGGAGTCTTGATGATGGACTTGGTATGGAGTAGAATGACTTAGGGTTTCACCAGGGGTCAGGGGTCTTGTTATATAGCCCCGGAGGATGCCACGAGAGCCCTTGGATCAAACCGACCTTGATGGATGGACTAGATTACTCCTCATAGGCGGTGGTGAACCGACCTTGAATGGGAGGTCGAGGGGGCCCCCCACTGACGCCCGCCGCCGCCAGCCCTAACAGGCCGCCGCCGGCTCTGCCGGTGGGCCCCACCTTCCTTCTAGTGCTCTCTGGTCCCTTCTGGAATGTTCTTGTGTAGGTTCCACGTTGGGTTACGTCACGGATAACGTCTTTTATGTCGTAGGGCTTGCAAACTCTTGGCGTTTTTGTTTAATCCCTAAAAATATATAAATCACCAAAACTAGTGGAATTATGTTAGTCAAGCCCCTATACTATGTTAATATTCATTTTAAGCCCTTATTTTCGTTTTAAAACCCTCTATATTTTATGCTATAAGGTATACCAACAATTAGCACGTGGAATTCATATGATTCCGGACTCCAAATATGGTAAATGATATATGTTTTCGATCGTCTTGACGAGCTCTTTGTAATGTTGCACTCCAAATCATCATTGGAGATACTTTTTATTCTGTGAACCCTAGAAAACAAGTGAGAGCACTAAAATTAGAATCAAACCCAGTGAAACCATTCTTTTTATATTATTTTTTCATGTTTATTTAACTATGAAATGTTGGCGTTATCTATGTCAACAAGCTCCCCCAAGTTTATCCTTTGCTAGTCCCTTAGCAAAGCCTCCTTAGCAAACTTGGATTAGGAGTTGCTTAAATGCTTTCACGCCTCAAAAGTACACATGCTTTCAAACAAAAACTCTACTCCAGATTAAACAAAACCGCCTCGACTTTCAAACATACCCATATTATATTCAACTATGGGGCTTAAAGTCTTCACTTGGGTTTTTTGAGTAGTTAAAAGCCAAAAAAATCATGTCAAACACTATGTCTTCAACTCTTTGATCAACTATTATTCCAGAGTTTTGTAAGGTTTTCAAAATAAAACTCAAAGTTCACTATTGTATGATCCTCTCAAGTCTCTCATATATGGTATTTGTGAATCCTCACTAAGGCAATAAAGGTTTTATGTCTTCTCTCTTCTCTCTATATATGTGGTACTTTTGGAACAAGGAAACAATATATTATACCTTTTCCTCTCACCCTACAATTAAGGCATATGTGGAGCTCATAGGTGGGAGACAACTCATACATACTTGCTAAGCATATATTGTAAAGTCAAACAGTGGATCCGGAGAAACACGCCCGAAAAGGCCCAAATGGCTAGAGGGGGGTGAATAGCCTATAAAAAATTTCTACAACAAAGCACTTAAAACAAATTGTTAGACAACAAGATGGCGTAACAAGATAAGCGGTGCTTCTCTCTAACTATGCAAGCCTCCTAGCAATTCTAGCAACTCTAATATCTCTAATCACACTCAAGGGCTAGGTTGCTAAGTTACTCCTAGATAATCAAGGTATATCAACTAATATTACCACTAGGAGCTAAACAAACTTTCTAAACTAGCAAGCTAAGCAAACTAAACAAGCTAGAACAAACTAAGTATAGCGAGGAGAGGATCGAATACAATACCACCGAGGAGTGTAGAGGTTGAAGCCAATCACCAATGTCAACAAGAAATCTCCAACGAGCAAATCACACTTGACACGATGATTTTTCTCCGAGGTTCACGTGCTTGCCGGCACACTAGTCCCCGTTGTGGCGATCCACCCACTTGATGATCCACAAGCTTAATGGTTGGTGCCAAATCCCTTTGAGGGAGCTCAATGAATCACTCACAAGAGGGGATCCACAAGCCATGAGCAATCCACTAGTGACTCCTTTCGCGAATCTCCCGCGGGGTAAGGATCAAACCCTCACAAGTCCACCGGTGTGGCCTCAAACAATCACCAATCGAGCTCAACACCGCCACGAACTCCAAGCCGCTAGGGAACCAAGCAAATTCCCAAGATAACAAGAATCCCGCAGCTCCTCCTAGGATCAAGTGCCTCTAGATGCAATCAACAATGCAATGCACCTGGATTCTCACTCAATCTCACCAAAGATCGAAGTTAGGCAAGAGAGATGAGTGGAGGGGAGTTTTCTCAGCTCACAAGAGAGTTAGAATGATCAAATGTGCAAGAGAGCGCTCAAGTTACCGGCCACACACATATATATAGGCTCCACCACGAAATAGAGCTGTTGAGGTTCAAAAACACAGCGCCGACCGACGCCCGTCAGGTGGTGACCGGACGCTTCCAAATCCACGCGTGGCGGGGACGGTCCGGTCATGAGTCCGGGCCGATAAGACAACGGCCGGCCCCACACGCCGACGACCCGACCCGGCGTCGCCCGGTCGGCCAAAACCGATTCCATACCTCTACGGAATCGCCCGGAACCACCCCCGACCGGATGCTCCCGGCCGCGGGGCTCCGGCGCCGGATCGGCTTCGAAATCGGCCGCCATCCGCCCCTGCGTAGTTCATCGTTTTGTTGTCGCCTTTGCTCCAACTTGCTACCCAACAAGTATACCAACTTGAGCACGAGGGTTAGCAAGATATCTCCGACAAATTGCATCCGACGCAATTGAAAATATGCAAACCACCGCCTTTACAAATGTGCCAACACCACCAAGTGTACGCGTCTCGTGTGCATGTGTGTTAGAAATTTCACAAGCAATTTCAAAGGCTTAAGTTAGTGCACTAGATTCTAAATGCATATGCAAGTCAATATGAACCTAGAGACACTTCATCAACAGATTAGCCGTGGCATTCCCTCTTGATAGTCGGCTATCTATTCAAAATGTGATCACACTCTCTATAGTGTCTTGACCGAAAGCAAACCCTATCAAGTTATACCTTTGCCTTGATCTCCGGGTCCTTTCCTTTCTAACATGTGAGCTCGATGATCCACCATGTCCATCATCAATGTCCATGTCCATGATCATGTTACTCCACGTCATCCATGCAATCCTATCTATTAAGCACACTTAGAGTAGAGGATTAGCATAATAGAGTTTCATCAATTATCAAAACCAAACATGAGATTTCAATGTCGCATACAATCAAATCAAAATATGTATGTTTATGGCTGAATATGAATATGGTGGTGCGGTTATAGTGGATATGTATGGTGGGATATGAGGATAAAAATCCAATTCTACTTAGCTTCTTGAAGAAACATATTTGTCTTTTGAAACTTGGGAATATTAGGAGAACCCGGGCTATATACTTTTTTTTTTTTTCAGAGAGGCGGGCATCAAGTACCCATCGTTTTCATGGTGAACACCGTCCATGGTTTTAACTCTGTTTTTCTTTTTCTTTCTTGGACACGTACATTTTTTTTTTTCTTATCTTATTTTTTTTCAATAGAGACCAAGCCTTTTTTCCGCAGTAAACTTTTCGAGAGATAACGAAAACAATTGAGCTTTATTTAACAGTGGGGTGATTGACTAGGTGGATGGAAAACTGTAAGGATATTTTTGGTGTTCACTTCCTGTGTAGTAGTAGAATATTCTTGGGTGGATCTAGTGAAATGGAATGGTGTTGTGTTCTTCCATTATAGAAACGACATATATAGGTGGAGTTGAGTGGAGTGTACACGATCTCGATTCAAAAGTAATGATAAGTTTCTAGGGGGCCAACAAAGCTTGACAACACTCAATGTAAAGTAAGTACTTCCTCTGTTCCAAATTATAGGTCGTTTTGGGATTTCTAGATGCATTTGTTTTGCTATGCACCTAGACATAGTGTATAACTAGGTGCATAGCAAAAGCAATGTATCTAGAAAAGCCAAAGTGAACTACAATTTGGAACGGAGGGAGTAGCATATATAAATTTACATCAAAGTTTTCCTAATCTAAGTAGCATATATATATGGCTGTGGTAGGAATTCAACGCTCTGTCATATAGGAACTCATCATGTAAGATTTTTAATTTTTAATAGATAAATCTCCAGAACTCTAGTATCAGAATAGGCCGGTCGTTGGGAGTTGATCAACATGTTTCAGCCCTCTATGCAGAGTTCCGAAACGGTGGTCCATCACCCTGGAGGTAGCTTCTATGTTGTTTAAGTCGCTGCACAAGCGGTTCCTACTTTACGAGTGGATGAATTTAGGAAAGATCCTCAAGCCATTGTGGATGATAAATGTGAAATATATCTGGCCTGCCAATATCTGGTTTACTGGTAACAATATCCACCAATATCTGAATACACAAACATTTTAATAATGGAAAATATCATATCACTTGGATGTCCAAAATTGAAATCACATATATTCAAAACTTATTATAGACTAGCAAAACGTGCCCGTGCGTTGCACCGGGGCATACAATTTACCAAGTGGTTAAATGAATAACTTGTGGTTTGAAGATTTATGTAATGATCGTGTTATATATCTTGGAATCGATATAATGTGAAAATTATAGAGGAGCAACTGGAGCGATGTAGCCCTATCATCAATTGACAACAATCTTTTTTGGAGTCTAAGCATATATGAATTGAATATTAACATAGTCCCTTCTTATGTGAATTAATATAGTTCGTTTTAATTGTCTCTCAAGTCGATTGTCTGCTCGAGCAATCCTTCCTCTGTGTCGGCATTTAACTCGACCATGACGCACCCCAGCGCCTAGATTTCCTCTTCCGGCCCATAGGGTGGGATGCAGCCGTTCAGATGTTCCAGCGAGCGGTACCTCATCGTACCCATTGGCGGTTCCTCTCCAACGACGTGCCTTGCCGCGGGCTTTGTCTTCGTCGTCGCGCACCTGAACCCACAGATCTTTAGCGCGCCATCGGCGCCGACGACGATGTTCTCGGGATTGATGTCGCAGAGAGTGACCTCGCGGTGAGTGACCCCGGTGCCGTGCATCTTCTCTGCCGCGCCTAGGAGCTGCCTCATGAACGATCGCTTCTCGGCGGCATCGGAGAAGGTCTGCACATAAGCTGTCTACGGAGGCCTGAACGGCGCGATGCTCTTGATTTGTAGGACGGAGGGCGCAGGTGGTGAGGCAGCCGGCCTCACGGACCACCGCACATACGCTTGTCGCAGTGTCACACCATCGTCGCTCGCTGGGAGGCATGCGCCTGAGAGCGACCGTGTCGCCTTCCCGCGCCCTGGCAATGCCACCGCACGGTCCGCACGTACGATGAGCCGAACTGCTCCAGCATCTCTAGTGATCATTGCTGTGCAGCGGTAGTCTTCTTGACTGACTCATAATAGAAGCGTGACCTCTTCTCGCCGGCTTCCGCAGGACGGTCTTCATCGACGTCTAGCGTCAGGCACTTACTGGGATCTACTAATGCAGGCGCTGCGGCCATGAGCGCAAAGATACATGAATCTGTCGGAGGCGAAGCCCTGGTTCCGGCATGTGCCGTCGAGATTTATTATACGTGCTCGCTGGTATCTAGTGCGATACACGTCACACGCTCACGCGATGGATCGAGACTTTCAATTGAATCACGATGAATCACGATGTTTGGATTTGTTATTGCAATGACTCGGACTTGACTCCGAGTTCATGTTCCTTTGGTATCCTCGGTTGATCTATATAACACGGAAGGTAAGTCAGCTTTGTCGTACTCTGAGATATATCAAATACGTGCGCCAGATCGATTAGGGATAATTAAAATTTTACGTATATGTATTGGACTCATTTATGGCCGGTGCACAGAAATCTCTCGGTGGATAGGCAGGGCTTTAGGCCCACGTAGTGAGAGGGCAGAAGAAAAAAAAAGTGAACGGAAAATTTTCTCTCTTTATTAGTAGGTATAGAAGTATATTTAAAATATTCTCATTTAATCTAAATTATATCTAAAATTAGTGTTTCTTTATTAAATGAGCGAGATATAATTTTTAAACCTTATTTATTTATTTTTTGTTGAAAAGTATCATTATATTTTATATGGGATACAAATTTAATTTAACTCATAGAAAAAATCATTAGTATTCCATCAATTGGGTATGAATAGTACTCAGTGCGCGTCCCATGTGCATATCCACTATGTGCATATCCACTAGTATGTCAAAATTTCATATTTCTATAAACGGAAATTCCATGATAAAACATGAGAGAAATTAAAGTACGTTGGACAAGGACCAACCTTGAAGTAGAGTAGACTTACTATAGAAGTATAGATAGATGTAGATGCTGTTTGCGTCAATCCTCAGTTCCTCACGGAGGGTCTCCACTGTCCAGGTGGATCTCTCGGCTCCGTCCCGGCTAGAAAGAGGTTGACAATTTTTGGGCAAACAATTAATTAAGCACTGCATGAAGATCACAATATTCGTCAGGCTGATTGAGCGGGCTTACTGCGGATGCACGTCTTGGAACGGACAAGCGGCTGGCTGTGAGGGAGTTCACCGGCCAAGGGTTCTGACTTCGGAGGGAGGCTGGTGCTCAGTGCTCAGTGGTACTGCTCTCCTCTTGCCGCCGTGAGCAATCAGACAAAAGTTGTGGCGACACGTATTTGTCAGAGTCAAGAAGCGCGTAGTGGCAAAGCCTGAAGATTATCCGACAACAGAAGCGTAAGCCCCTGTAACTGAATGATGAAGGCATCGAAGAGCTGAAACCGTAACTAAATCCCATCGTCCCTGTTCCGCCGTTCGTCTGAACTCGCCCACATGATGTTCTTGATATTCCGCCCCAAATTCCCTGCTGAATCCTACCCTAAACTCCCTCCAATCCAGTTACCCGTTGTGTTTCTGATTGATAGATAGCGAGGTCACACACGGTGGGTAGCCGTATATCGCCGACGCCGAGATGGGAAGGCTCGCAGGCCGGGCAGTAGGAAGCCGTCGTTCAGCTAGGAGAGTGGAGGGGCGTAGGCCACCTAGATCGCGATCCCGTTGTGCTCGCTTGCCGGTGTTACATGTTTGACATGGACTTCTTTTTTTCTCGGTAAGATGCCTTTTTTTCGGGAAAACTGCTTGAAGCCGGATATATAGATATACAACGAAGCAGTTGGGGAAAATAAAAAAAGATAAATCTGTGTCACCGCAGGTTAAACACCTAGCTAGCTACGAGACATGGCTATCATTATTATTATTTCTTGATCTATATAGAGTGTGTTAGGTGCTTGGATAGGATGTTTGAAGTGGCTCTTGGAATCTTCTACTCTATCAAAATATTAGATGGGTCTTGTGAAAAATCCATAGCCGGGTCTTGTGAAAAATCTAATACTTAACAAGATTTTTCGATTGTGGAATTGATAAAAATATAAGGAATCTAGAAAATAATAATAATGTAAGAATGCATCTACCAACACAAGCAAAAATGAATCTAAAAGTGATATAAAGACATAGGGTTATGTGAACCATTTTGCACACCCCTTGCTCTTTATCCGCCATGTCAGGGTTTTCAGGGGGTCTGCCTCTTTATTTATAGTCCTAAGGGATGAATTGTAGCCATTAGATCAAACCGACATTACTCAATGGTCTATATTTAATCCCTAAGTCAGTTGGAGAATCTTCTAGATTACTACAGAAGAGCTTGCTTTGGATCAAGCATGGCCGGTGGGCCATGAGGGGTTGGCCGGTCGGCAGTCCCCTTTGACATGTGGGCCCCTCCTTTGGTGAGTTGTCTTACGGTGTCTTCTAGAGTCTTCCAATCATGATTACCACATGGAATTCATACCTTTTTGATTCGGACTCCAAATATGGTAAATGATATGCTATTTTGGTCGTCTTTGACAAGCTCTTCGCAATGGTGCACTCCAAATCTTCATTGGAGATAATTTTTTCTATGAAAAATTAAAAATCCTACATAACAAGTCAAGACTAAAACTCATGGAATTCATTAGAATCAAACCCTATACTCTAGTGAAATCATTCTTTTTATATTATTTTTCATGTTTATTTAACTATGAAATGTTGACGTTATCCACCGCCTACAAGCTCCCCAAGCTTACCCTTAGCTAATTCCTTAGAGCAACTCTAGCAGAGCACCCAAATCAGACACCCTACTTTAGATTTGGGTGCTCTCCCCTACTTTTTTTGTTGGCCCAACAAATTTATTCTACTCCAACAAGCAACACCTAAATAAAGGCCCCCAAATCCATATTAATAGACTATGACACGAGGGACCCACTTGTCAATGAGATAAGCTTTCTTCCCCATCTCTTGACACGCGTATCGCGTCGGTGCGCCACGCCTACCGTGGATACGGGCAGGCGGGTGGCCCCGCCACGGGAGGAGAGGCGCCGCCGGGCGTGGGGTGGCGCGAGGGGCGGGCAGGTGCTCACAAGCAGTGGGGTGAGGCAGGATGCAGCTCGCGTGGCGGGCGGGAGATGGAGATCCACGGCAGTGTCGGCATGACGGGCGCCGTCGCATCCCCAGCCGCTTGGAGTGAGGCATGGCCGGCCCGGCTCCTGCGCCCGCCGGAGTAGAGGGCATGGCCGACCTTCCCAGCCGGGCTGGTCTTACCGGGCAATGAGCCACACTCACGAGGCCGCCTCATCCTACATCCGCAACTCCTCCCCGACCTCCTGTCCTACCCGCGGAGCGTCTCTGGAGGAATCCATGCGGCATGTCGACGGCGCAGGAAGTAGAGGGAGCGGGCAAAGGAAGCGACGGCGCGTGGCTCTCGGCCGTGGCGTTTTTCGAGGCTCGCTCTGGACCCAACAAAAATGCGGTCGGGGGTGAAATCTGTTGGGCCATCGAATTCGGGGGGGCTGAACTAGGGGTCTGTTGGAGTTGATTTTTGGCCCTGAGACCCCATATTTAGCTATTGGGGCTCAAGTAGGGGCCCTGCTGGAGTTGCACTTAGCAAAGCCTTCTTAGCATACTTGGATTAGGAGATGCTTAAATGCTTTCACACCTAAAAAATACACATGCTTTCAAACAAAAACTCTTCTCTAGATTAAACAAAAACCACAATGACATTCAAACTTACACAAATTACCTTCAACTATGGGGCTTATAGCCTTCACTTGGGTCTTGAGCAGTTGAAAAGACAGAACAATCATGTCAAGCTAATCGTCTCTAGCTCTTCAATCAACTATTATTCTCGAGTTCACTATTTTATGATCCTCTAAACTCTGTCATGTGTGGTATTTGTGGAGCCTCACCAAGGCAATAATGGTGATATGCCTTCTCTCTTCTCTATTTATGTTGTATTTTTGGAACAAGGCAACAATACATTGTGCCTTCTATCTCTCACCCTAGAACTAAGGCTTATGTGGCACTCACATGTGGGAGACAGCTCATACGTACTTGGTAAGCATATATTGTAAAGTCTAACGATGGATCTAGAGAAAAAGTCATACAGTCAAATCAAGATGTACATATTTATGGTTGAATATGAATATAATAGTGGTGGTTATAGTGGATATGTGTGGCGGGATATGAGGATAAAAGCTTAATTCTACTTTGCTCCTTGAAGAAACATATTTGTCTTTTTGAAACCAGGAAATATTAGGGGAACTCGGGATGTATACTCTCTCTTTTTTTTCTAGAGAAGCGGGCTTCTAAGTACCCATTGTTTTTCATGGCGGAGACTTGTCCATTTTTTTTTTTTAACTCTATTTTTCTTTTTTCTTTCTTGGACACTTGTATCTTTTTTCTTTTTCTTTTTCAATACAACCCAAGCCTTTTTACAAAGTAATCTTTCTAAGAGATAACAAAAACAATGGAGATTTATTTAATGTGGGGGATCGGCTACGTGGATGGAAAACTGTAAGGAATATTTTTGGTGTTCACTTCCAGTGTAGGAGTAGAACATTCATGGGTGGATCTAGGTGAAATGGAATGGTGTTTGCGTACTTCCAGTATACAAGTGGCATATATAGGTGGAGTAGAGTACAGTGTATACGATCTTGATTCAAAAGTAATGATAAGTCTCTAAGGGTCAACAAAGCTTGACAACACTCAATGCAAAGTAAGTACCATATATAAATATACATCAAAGTTTTCCTAATCTGACTAGCATGTATACATGGTTGTGGTAGGAATTCAACATTGTTATACAGGAAGTGATCATGTAACATTTTTAATTTTCAATAGCTAAATCTTCGGAACTCTAGTATCACAATAGGTCGGTCGTTGGGAGTTGATGGAAAGCCATTTTTGATGTCCTAGAGTTCAACAATTGTGGTCCATCACCCTGGAGGTAGCTTCTATGTTTCAGACTGGGTGTTTTGCTAAAAACCGATGAATCGGTTCGGTTTGGTAGAAACTAGAAAAAATTCAGTTTCCAAAACTAAAGAACTGTTTGATATCAACGTTGTGGATGATAAATGTGAAATATATCTGGCCTGCCAATATCTTGTTCACTTCATTACTGGTAACAATATCCGCCAATTGAAATCACTTATATTCAAAACCGAGTAAGTACAGACTATGCAAGTAATACATTTAAAATATTGTAATTCAATCTAAATTATATCTATAATTAGTGTTTCTTTATTAAATGAACCAACATATAATTTTTAAAACCTTATTTAATTTTTTTTGTTGAAAAATATCAATTATATTTTATATGGATACAAATTTAATTTAACTCATAGAAAATATCATTAGTATTCCATCAGTTGAGTATGAATAGTACTCAGTGCACGTCGCATGTGCATATCAAGTAGCATGTCAAAATTTTATATTTCTGTAAACGGAAAATCCATGATAAAACATGAGAGAAATTAAAGTACATTGGACAAGGACCAACTTGAAGTAGAGTAGACTTAGGGGCTCTTTGGTTTAAAAGGGACTAAGGGGCTAGGGATTAATTTTTAGTCTTATAGTCCCTATTTCAATAGACTTTTAAGAGAGACTAAAGATTAATTTTTAATCTTATTTAATCCCTAGTCCTAAACCAAACAGGGCCTATGGGTTACACTCTCCAGAATGTAGATGTAGATGCTGTTTGCGTCAATCCTCAGTTCCTCACGGAGGATGTCCACTCTCCAGGTGGATCTCTCTGCTCCGTCCCGGCCTAGAAAGAGTTTGACAATTTTTTTGGGCAAACAATTAATTAAGCAGTGCATGAAGATCACAATATTCGTCAGGCTGATTGAGCGGGATTAGTGCGGATGCACGTCTTGGAACGGACAAGCGGCTGGCTGTGGAGCAGTGTGGGAGTTCACCGGCCAAGGGTTCTGACTTCGGAGAGAGGCTGGTGCTCAGTGCTCAGTGGTACTGCTCTCCTCTTGCTGCCGTGAGCAATCAGTGGCGTGGTGGTGTGCTGCAAGACAAAAGTTGTGGCGACACGTATTTGTCAGAGTCAAGAAGCGAGCAGTGGCAAAGCCTGAAGATTATCCGCAAACAGCAGCGTAAGCCCCTGTAACTGAATGATGAAGGCATCGAAGAACTGAAATCGTAACTGAATCCCATCGTTCCCGTTCGTCTGAACTTGCCCACCTGATGTTCTTGATATTCCGCGCCAGATTCTCTGCTGAATCCTACATAAACTCCCTCCAATCCAGTTTTTTTTTTTTTGACAAGACCCTCCAATCCAGTTACCCGTTGTGTTTCTAATTGATAGATAGCGAGGTCAGTAGGTCCAGTTACCCGTTGTGTTTCTAATTGATAGATAGCGAGGTCAGTAGGTCACAGACGGTGAGTAGCCGTATCGCCGACGCCGAGATGAGAAGGCTCGCAGACCCGGGCAGCAGGAAGCCGTCGTTCAGCTAGGAGTGGAGGGGCGTACGTGTTTGACATGGACTTTTTTTTTCCGGTATAGATGTAAAATATTGACGGGCTTTTTTTCCGGGAAAGTGGGGTTATCTTATGTGTATTATATATAGAAGAGATAGAACAGATCCAATCCGTGTCGCCGTAGGTTGAACAACGAGCGACAACAAGCGGAGCCTCGACATGGCTATCATTGCTCAACCCATCGGCTTTCTGGAGGTCCTCCTCACCGGCCCGAGGATGAGCGGCTTCGCTGGTCCGGCGTGGCCACGGACCTGCACCATCTACGTGGCCATCGACAACGAGGTAGTCGGCTCTCAAACACTTCCATTCGAGTTCAACAAAGACGACTTCAAGATGTGGAGGCTAGGGATCAGGATCCCCGTCGCGTCCAACTGGCCGAACCTATCTCTAGATATCTTTGTCGAACGTGCGGACTTTCTCTTCCGATGGAGGACGAACATGGTGATCCGCGAGGGACCACACACCTCGGGCCACACCGCCGTCATCAGTAGGGCACGGGTGCCGCTGCTCGACGCGCTGGTGCTCGGGGACCTGGATGATGAGGAGGAGCAAAGAAGATGAAGAGGCGCCGCAACGAGGTGGTGGAGAGGAACCCAAATCTCTTGGAAGGGACGATGTCGTTCAGCAAGGTGGTGAAGCTGCTAGACTGGGAGTTACCGGCAGCCGGTGACGAGTACGGGTACCCACGGTGTCTGGTGCGCGGCACGGTGGATGTGCATATGAACTTGAGGCGGCCGAGATCTTTTAGGTAGCTTATTAGCTTGTTCTTTTGTTTGTTAAGATCTAGCTGGTTCCAGTTTATCTTGCCTAGGTCAGGTTATGCATTGTCTGCTCTGATGATTTCCTTGTTTTAGCGATGAAAACGAAACTGGAAGATATCGGTTATGCATCGAAATCTATACGAGCATGGTAATTGAGTCCTTTTTTTGCCAAACAAAAAGTTGGGATGTCTAGATTTGGTGATTGAAGCAAACCAATCCAGAGCCGTGGCCCAAACCCACAAACCTCGGTTTGGGCTAGGGCTGGGATTTTTTTTTTTTTTTTTGGCACAACCAGGGTCGGGTCCATACATTACCCATTACAAAATTAATTAAACTAATACTAGCTTTGCTTCAGGATTCGTGCATACTTTATGGAAAGGTCTATCGAACCAAGGAAGAAGCAAATGAGACATCTTTGTTTGCTTGATACTTTTATGCAGTACGTCTCCGACCAATGTACTGCTATAAATTGAAAGGCATTTTACTGTAATTTGTCTCGCTAGGCAATGGTAGATAGGATGCAGATTAGCACATTTCTTCTGAAGTGCGGTCCTCACGAGCAACACAACTACTACATATTGTGTACATATTGGCTTATTCCTGCATATACACTGTAAGTTTATTGCCTGCGTTGAAGCTGGAGTAGAGCTCATCTCCTGAGCCCGAGGAAGGAGAGGACGAAGGCGAAGTAGTTGAAGCGGTAGAGGTAGCGCATCAGGGTGACCTTGCTCTCGTCCCACGGCGGGTACCTGAGTGTCAGCTCCACGAGGTAGCCCCGCTTCATGACCGCCTTCCTGTGGCTGAACATCTCGAACGAGTACTTCCCATGGTACTGCCCGAACCCGCTCTGCCCGACGCCGCCGAACGGCAGGCCGTCGATCACGTACTGCGATGCAAAGAGCACAAATCAACCACCAGAAGAACCATGGCTATTTGATGAATTTCTACCTACCTAGCAGAGGAGGGAGTACCTGCACTACCGCGTCGTTAAAGGTGAGGCTGCCGGATGACGTCTCGTCCACGATCCGTCGCCGCAGCGCGGCGTCCTGGGTGAACGCGTAGATGGCCAGCGGCTTCGGCATGGCCTTCACGAAGGCGATGCTGTCCTCTATCTTCTTGACCTGTGTATACTCAGCCAGAAGCAAAGTCAAGCAACACTTCTGTTCACCGGCCGGCCGGCCATACACCGGAGCAAAAGGCACCTCTTGGCCTGGATAGCGTTCACGAATTTACCGTGATGATCGGGAGCAGGGGGCCGAATATCTCCTCGGTCATGATCGCGGAGTCCAGCGGTGGGTTCAGCAGTATCGTAGGCTCAATGTACCTGGGACAGTTTCGTCAGAGAACAGTAGCTCTGTCTGTCTACACAAGGGAAGCCAGTTGATATATAAATCATCGGGTGTTCAGAAACTCACAAGTTCTTGGCGTCCATGGAGCCGCCGTGCAGGACAGACGGTGCCACGGACCTGTCTTTCAGAAGGTTACTCAGCCTCTCGAAGTGGCGCTCGTTCACGATCCGTGCCATGTGATCCGAATCCTGGAAGAACCTCTTCAGCGTGGACTTGAGCACCTTGATCTTCAGAGCGAGCGAAAACGCAAATCATGCACAACCAGAAACCCAAGTCAGATGCAAAACATTCTCGAGGCATCATCAGGGACAAGCCGGGGGGTTAATATATAGTTCATCAAACATTAGGCTGCAGCAGTGCACCAGGATGGGCGCGAAGCGCTCCTCGACGAGCACGTAGTCGATGGCGATGCAGGCCTGTCCGGCGCAGGACGACCACTTGCCCGCGATGATTCGGTTCACGGAGATCTGCAGTTCCCGGGCGCTGTCCATGGCGTCGAAGATGCACGGGCACTTGCCGCCCAGCTCCAACGCGACAGGCGTCAGGTGCCTGGCCGCCGCGGCCATCACGGTGCGCGCGATGCGCGGGCTCCCTGTACGTGCGGACAATGGGATAGCAAGCTCAAGTGACCGCCCTGAACTTGTGCTTCCGTAAACCGCTTTGGTTGCCACCATCAGGACATCGGGTAAAAAAAAATGTCAGCTTACCGGTGAAGAGGACCTTGTCCCAGCGGTGCTCCATGAGCTGCTCTCCGATCTCCGGACCACCCTGGATGACCTTCACCGCCGAGGGATCCATGTACCTCCCGATGTTGTCGGCCAGGAACTTAGCAGTGCTCGGCGAGAGCTCGGACGGCTTCACAGCCACCGCGTTCCCGGCCGCTATGGCCCCGATCAGCGGCTCCAGCGATAGGCCTGCGTGTGGAACCAACGAACGTGACATGACTGAGTACGTATGTGTGTTCCGTACTTGAAGAAAAAATGTGCAACTATGGCTATCATAATGTGATATTGATGGTCGTAGGTACTCGAACAATTTACGATTACGACCGAGTACGATTGCCTGCAGAGTGGTAACATGATGAACGTACTACTAATCTTGGAGTGGTTACTTCCAAAGAGGACTTTTTTTTCGCACAATTTTGTCTGCCTGGAGCTGGAGCGCTGGACACGACAGGACAGCTGGTAAATGGGCTAGTCGCCACTCTCTAGTACAGAATGAACCAACCTCACCGTGTCACCATGCTAAATTGCTAATTTTATGCTAATCTGGCTTAGGGGCGGAGCTATGGTGGTCTGCGGTCCACCATGCGCCCAACACATTATACGAGGCCAATAGCTATAGGAAAAATTAGATACAAGGCCTTCGCGGATACGCCATGAGGTCGTCTACCCCTTCTTATTTTTCCCTGTGGTTGGTATGCATTGTTGAGCGGCAGTGGCATGCGCCGAAGTGCTGGCCGACAAGCGGTGGCACACATGAATCAGTAGGTACATCTCAAAATCTTCATCCAATTAGCCTGCTTGTTTAGTCTCTTTTCTCTCTTCCAATCTCACCAATAGCCAGAAAATAAGCAGATTACTAACTTGAGCAGAACGTATCAGCTATGCATTATACTTTCAGAGGGCACAAACCTTATTTTATCATGTGTCGTTCGATTATATTATTAGAATGCACAGTCTCATTGCACATCGGTAACTGTAGGATAGAATTTTTGTTTCAATTGATTATTGGAGCGGTACATAATTAATGTGGGGTGAATCTAAGATGCAAGCACCAATCTCAAAGAAAAGGGAGAAGGAAAATATCAGAACTCTAGAACCATTCGAGTACCTAATAGAAATATTTGAAGAGGGAATCAAGCAACACTACTCCTTCTATACATAGGGGCTAGTTCCCCACCGTAAAAGCATCCAACAAAAAAAATAAAAAGAAATAAAGAGTTCTCCATTTCTCTCTAGTTTCTCTTGTGCTCTATGTTTTCATTGGACAATATATTTCTCATTATATATCCTAAGAGTTTTCCATTTCTCTCTAGTTTCTCTTGTGCTCTATGTTTTTCATTGGACAATATATTTCTCATTATATATCCTATAAACTTTGTATGTTTTTTCTCTTTAATTGTGTTTTGTTATTTATATTCTTATATAACGGGTGAAATTTTTAGACAATGGACCACCATAATGTGTCATCAGAAAGAGGTGGCACCACGTTCAAAGTAGGATCAAAGGGATCGACGATGGCGAGCCCTTGCTTGCATTCATCCGTTGCCCAATCGTAGTGCTCAAACTCCACAAGTGCAAAGTGGCAAGGGAGAAGACAATGTCCAGAGAGTTGGGTGGGTTGGAGTTTCACGGCACGGATAAAGTGCTTCGAGCATGTCGTGCATCACCATCATTTGCTTGTACATGGCCGGCTAGATGGCTCACAAGTGGAGAGCTTTTGTTCTTGTCGACCATGTTGTTGGTAAGGCGACAAGCCTTCACCTTCTTTATCAGACTGTCATACACGAGTGCTAGCTCAGCTTCAGCGCGGATGGCGAGCGAGCAGTCAATCCAGCTTCGGTTTGCCGGTCCCAGCGCCGCGGCTCCACCGCCCCGATTCTTGGCCGGATGCAGATGCGAGGGCCCGATCATCTACGATTCGCGGAGGCAGAATTGGAGTTGTTGCATTGGAGGTGGATGTCGTTGTTGAGAAGCAACCCTAGCACCACGAACACCGGCAAGTATGTAGCTATTGCGGCGGCCCAAGTGCAAAGCACCGACGTCGAGGCGGCGGTGGCTGTCGTGCAGCCTCGGTCCGCTGTAGCTACCATAAAACTTTTCTTTTCTTCACGCCAAAACTTACCGTGGTTGCGGGGATGAAGGATCCAGTGGTGGTAGCGGAGGATGAAGGATCTGTGACAAGGGGATGGAGTAGCGAGCCAACGACATGTGTTAGGAAATGGGCAACAACGCCTCGCAAAACCCCCACCCCCTTGGTGGTTTGCCAATACGTCTGCCTCAGGATGGGGAGGCTCCACCTTCTTTTTATATATGGTCGTTAAGAGGCTGTGCGTACACTTACCGACGAGTGTAGAGCGCTCATCCAACAGTTGGCGAGGATCCGGATGCCGCGGCGGCACGGTAAGGCACCGCGACAAACACATGGATGAGTCCTTTTGTTCGTAGATGAGGGAGTATAGATCAATTTACTTTGTGTAGAGATGGACGAGTCCGTTTTGTTTGTAGACGAGGGAATATCGATTCAAAACATTGTTGATGGTCACTCAATTCCAAGATGCAAGCAAGTCTTCAAATCAAAGTTTGCTTTAGTTTTACTAAGAGCAAAATGCGGTTATCAAACCCTGAATTGTTCAATGGCTAGAGCACTTTGTGTAATTTCAACTATTTCTTTCATTTCTCTTTTGTTTCATAGACCTTATTGTACAGAACTGTTCTTTTTTTTTAATAAAATTCCAATAGGGGCTTTGCCCCTCCTATTTCATCAAAAAAAAAACATGGCTGGAAGATTTCAATGGGTCCCCCGACAAGAGTAATTAGGAAGATCTAATGTAATGGATTTTGTTGGTGTTCAAAAAAAAAAATGAGAATTACATAGTACAAACGCAGACGCTCACAACATGTATGCGTTATGCCTACAACCAATGGTTTTACTTTCCACTGCTCCCTCCAATTTTCTTTCCAAAAAGAATGCAAACTAATCCAAACCATCTCAACAAAAAGCTTAACAACTATAATATCAAATGAAAACAATTAGATCAGGGCGGAGTACTCCCTCTTCCAAATTAATTATAATTCGCTTTGATTTTTGAGACTTATAGCTTAGAACTAAGGGAACACTATTACATAAAATCTTTTTACCGGGCACTTGGGTTTTATTAGCCATGACGGTTTTTTAAAAACCGCCACGGTTAATGCCTTGGTTAACAAGTGATTTGTTATTTTTAATTAACCACAACGGTTATTATAACTGCCATGGTAAATCAATTAACCACATACTGGGAGGGTGCCAAAAACCGTGGCGGTTTTTTTTTTTTTTCCTATTTGAGCTCGCTAGGGCCGGAGCTCCAAAGCGAACCCTAGCGCTGCGGTGGCCACCATCTTCCCCAACGAGAGATAAACAGATCCGTGAGCTTTCTATAGGAAGAACAACTCACACAGATGGGAGGGGAGGGAGAGGAGGAGAAGGAGATGCTCGCCGGAGGGGAGGGATAGGGTGGAGGAGAGTTGAAAAAACGATGGGGAAGCGGTCGCCTGAAATCGCATGGGGATTTCGGGCACCTCACCGATAGGAAAAGTGTAAAATATATTACACTAACGAGTACTCCTTCTGTGTCTTTTTAAATATATGTCACTATGTTATCCATGCTGATGAGACTTCCTTAAGTTGTGCTAGGATTATAAAAAAATATTGGCAATAGTTTCTATAAATAAGTTTACATTTGTATCTGCATATAATTTTATCATGAAAATAAATTTAATGATTTATCTAATGATACTAATTATAAACCATAAATATTAATACTTTCTTATATATGATTAAAGTTGAGTATGTCTTGTACTTTCTCATAAAGCAAGAGCTACGGTTAGACGGATGAAAATAATGGTTTGGGCCACAAGATGGAAGGAGAAAGGATAAGCGGCCCAACGGCAGCGCCAGGTACTGTCAACAACTCAACATACACGATCCATCGGAGAGGACAAAAATTGATTAAAGCAAGCATCAAAGCTAATGTGGCCTTCGTTCTAGGATCAGTAGCTGTCAGTACGGTGGGTGATTAGCACCAAACTCTCAGAGGTATCTTAACTCCTTACAAACGTGACTGTCACAGCTGTAGCATCAGTCGCTGTCAGTAGGCTCCGTTCTTAGGCTGTCTCAACAGGTGACGCAAAACACAAGTATGCATCGCGATTGTTCATTTGCATCGTGAAACGACCTCCAACAGGGTGATGCATACGGAGGAATCGTTTTGCTATCGAGGAGAGAGGATTGGCAAACTTCGCGTGCCCCTTAAGCCCCTCTGCGTCTCCCTCCCACGTAGGCGCCGGGCCCCACCACCAAAGAGGAAGGGGACGGCCAGACTGGCTCGCCTCTCGGCAGCGGCGCGGTAGCCCGCCCTTGGCAGCCGAAAGGCAGGCCGCAGGGAGAGGAGGGGCGAGGGAGGTGGAGGCCCGGTCGAGGGAGGTAGTGGCGGGCGTTGCTTTCGCTCGCGACCTCGCTGACCCTTGGCGGAGCACGCCCTCGCTGGGCGGATCCGGGCCGGGCGGCCTTGGCGCTCAACGGCTCCGCGGCTTGGCGGAGCTTCGCCCGCACATGGAGCCCGGCAGGCGGGAGTGCGCGTATCGCATGCAGGTCGCGGCGATCGAGGAGACAGGCGCGCGTTCGTACGGGGCCGTCGGCGGAGCCAGTCGCGCGCGCTGGCGTCGGGCGCTTTCGTGTTGGCGGGAGGCATGCGGCGTTGTCTGGGGGCCGGCCGCGAGGGAAGCGCGCGCGTCGCCGGGCGGGGAGGGAGGGGGCGCGCCGATGGGGAGGAAGGCGGGCTCGGCTTCGACGACGGCGCTCGGCGGTGGCCGGCGACGAAAGCGGTACGGACGCTGGCGCGCGGCGCAGACTTCGTGAGGAGGAAGGCGGGCGTACGGCAACGCTTCAGCGGAGCTCGGGCGAAGGGCGGCAGCCCGGTCAACGAGCGAGCGGGTAAGGGACGCGGTCGGGGCGGGGGGCTCTGCCTCCTTTGCCTTCGCTGTTGAGATCGAAGTTTCTCGGTGCTCATGGTATTTACCGTACACGCCCCAATGTGAGCCAGGTCTCCCTATGCTGTTGGAGACAGCCTTAGCACGCACCAGTTGCATGCATCGCTAGCCCCCAAGGTACTATACAGTAGGATTACTCAAAAAAAAAAAAAGGTACTATACAGTAGGGAAGAGTGGAGTGCTTGATCGCCACCCAACACCAAACCTATTAATAACGTAGCTGAAGCAAAAACAAAACCGGACAGCGGAGAGAACTTAATTGGAGTCCTACGTGCGTAGTAGGACACGTACAGACTGGCGTTATGCTGTGCGCGCTAAATAAACGTAGTCCTAGATCATGTCTGCAACGTGTCGGGGCCAATGAAAATCGTGACTAGTGTGGAAGGGAGCAGTTTATCATGAATGGGAGATTGAGATTTTTACTCTGAAGAGAGGAGGCAGATATGAAATATGATTGATAGTTACCCAAGGGGACGTTCCAGCAGGAGAAGACGAGGACGACCCCGAGCGGCTCCGGCACCACCTGCGCGGTCGCCGGAAAAGCGATGAGCGGAACCCACACCTGCGTTCGCAGACACAGGCGTCAGAATCAGAGAAGTATCCGGCCGGATCGGAGCAACGGCTGCTCGATCGATCGAAGCATTAGTAATTAGTTTGCCGTGGCTTGCTTGCCTTCTCCGGCGTCATCCATTTGCCGAGCTGCCGCAGCGCGCCGTTGGTGGACTTGATGAGCACCCCGACCTGACAAAAAATCCCAAGACGATGTCGGTACACCAAACAGAGCCAGCGATGGCAAAGCACGCGCGCACGAACGCACTCAGAAAACGAAACAAAAGGAGCAGCAATGGTTGGCGACGGACGGAGGATGGGCGCGACCCGACCTCGTCCCTGTAGGCCTCGGCGTGGTGCTTGCCGAGGTCCTTGTGGAGCGCCTGGAACGCCTCCGCCTCCTTCTCCTGGAGGAGCCTGAGGAGGCCCCGGGCTGCGCCTGCCGCCACGCCACGCTCCGGGTCCTCCCGCACTCGTACGCCTCCCGCAGCTCGCGCACCGTCTCCCCAAGGCCCAGCGCACCGCCGGCCTCGACGGCGCCACCCGCCGCCGCCTCGCTGCCCATCCTCTCAAACTGACGAGCTCACTCTCCCTTCTACAACGCGAAATTGACACGGTGAGAGGCTGTCGCTCGGCCCTGGGTTTTGGTGGCCTTATTTATTGCAACTGGCGCTGGCGCGCGGCGCAGCTCCGTGCTGACACGACGATTCAAGCCTTCAATAATGTCGTTCCCGCTGTAGTGTAGCAGTAGCGGTAGCGCTAGCAGCATTTTTTTCCACACAAGATGGGAGATGGGATGGATGAAGGAGCCTTCAATGCATGTACAGCGTTAGTTTGTTGGAATTATCATTCTTCAATGCGGCAGGTTATCTCACATTATGGCCTTGTTTGAACCAGCCAGCAGCAGTGTTTTTACTAGCTAGTAATATTTTTTTCTCACAACAAATCAGCACCAGCCAGCCCGAACAACGGTCTCGATTGATTACCCCAGACAAACAAACACTGCTCCGTACGGGAACGGGATTTATTTATCCAAGCCAAGGTGATTTTCTGACAGAAGTGGCGCGTGTACGTATCTGGTGACCGGTGGTGCACAGCGCAACAATGCGTCCGGCGATCCGGGTCACCGTGTAGTTGGCCTGGCCATACCGAGATCGCCAGCCATCTTTCGCTGCGAATTTGACGGACCCTGTCGATGGATGGTCTTTCCTCTGTCGGTGCACGTAGCCAAGACCGGTGTGGTGATACCTGTAGTAGTGTAGTAGCACTCTGTTTCATTTATGTGTACTCTGCTCTCCATCGTCCAGTGAAACAGATGATGAGTACACGGCACGGGGTACTCTGCTCGGCGCGTCAAATTTGAGATGATGGGTACTCTGCTCTCCATCGTCCAGTGACCGGCGGCCCACCGCCGCGCCTTTCACCTTCTGCAGTGCCATTGTTGTGGCCCATGCGCCTTCAACGATCGGCCCATGGGCTCATGGCCCAGGAAGCAGGATACATTACAATGTTAGAGTAGTACCAACTAAAAAACCCGATTTGGCGAATTGGCTTGTAGTCCGATGGTAGGGCGGTCGGGTGGGGCCTACCCACCGGGGGTTCAAATCACGGTGCTCGCGCACCTTTTCTTGGGATTTTCCAGATTTCGGTGTTGTGCATTAAGTGGTAGCGGCGTTTCGTCGGCGACGGCGCCAATGGTGACCGAGAATCTCCGGATCTACGGGTCTTCGATCCGGAGGAGGTGCTCATAGGGGTAGGGTTTTGCGTACTGTGTTCACAGGGGGGTGTGTGTGTGCGTCGTGTTGTTGGCGTCTGCGTTATCTTGTGTCATTCTCAAAAAAAACCCAATTTGAAAGATCAAAATACCGCTGATTTTTTTAAAAAAAAAATAATTTGTTTTTATTGTCATTTCACAAGATTTATTTGGCAAATTATAGCACCTTTGGATTTTAACCTCCTTTAGCTTTACTCACATGTTTAATTCATGGCTTTATAGTATTGGATCAAAGCTCAAGAATTTAGTGGGTGCTGCAGCTCTATGTTCAGGCAGCTCTATGGTTTCTTTTGATCAAACCTAGTACCTTTATGCAGGTCAGTTTCAGGCCAATACCAGATTTGAACATGGTCACTAGTACTTCATAAGGAAGAAGAAACAAGAAAAAAACATGAAAAACGACTGGTGTTCAGGGCTCAATGGCTCGTGGAGAAGTTGTTCAGGGCTGCACCAACTCAATTCCTAATTTCCGCTGACCGAAAGAGGCGGATCGTGGTGTGTGGAGGACAATGGATCAACAATAGCACGGGAGAAACGACTAGCGTTGAGGAAAGGGCATTGAACTCTTCTTCCCTTTGTGGTATGGGTGAAATATTTTTAAGTTACATAGAAAAAAAAATTATGAAATAAAACTAAAAAGGAGTCTATTGGGGCCTGTTTTCCACCCAAAATACCCTATACAATAGATTTAGAGAAACGGATTTTTTTAAAAAGAATACTTTTCAGCAAAAATAGATTTATACAATAAAAAACAAAACAGTATAGATTAGTACAGATTCACACTTCGGCGACGTGTTCATTTGTAATTGAGTAGATGATGGGGAGGTGCGTAGCTTTTTTTTTTTTTTTTTTTTTGATTTCATTGGTGTTTAATTATTAATCTGATGATCTGACACGGGCTTAAGCAATAGAACGTTTGTGGGTGGAGAGTTGCATGTTGGGCCGTGCTGCTGGATGGACCAAATATGCACACAATGGGCCTTATGCGGAGCGAAAGCCTGCTGTACACAGATCTCCCTTTATTTTCTTCTCTCTGAGCAGATATCTCTGCTCATATCAATGTGTTTAGTACCCTGAATTTCACATCACATCGTTTGAATTTTCCATCACAATGAAGCATTAAATGTACAAAAATTACATGTCTGGAGTATTAAATGTAGGTAAACAAAATAACTAATTGCACAGTTTAGATATACATTCTTGAGACAATTCTTTTTTGAGCTAGTTACCCCATGGTAGGATAATATTTACCACAAACAAACGAAAATAGCTACAGTGCTTTCAATTCGGTGCAGTGACAATTGTCAGGGATATAAACACGGTTATTATCCTACCGATCGAGTAACGACCCAACAGATAACGCGACGTGGTTTATTCAGTTGGTTTTGGCCTATAGGCTTGAATGGTCGTGGTCTTATGGCACCTGCAATAGTAATATTAAGTATTAGCTACATAGTTAGCTGATGTGGATGTGAGAGACAAAAAAAAAGATTATTTTATATTTAAGGATCCATGTGCTCCTTCCACATGTTGCTACGTGAAATAGATGAAATTTATTTCTTTCGTCGCTAGTGACTCTTATCTCCTACTTTTTGTTTGCCACTTCACACTTGAAAGGTACCCCAGAAAATCGAAGCAAGAGTTTGTTAATTGGTTTTAGACGAATCCTTTGTGGTTGAGTCCAAAAGAGAAAAAAATATTGCGAGAAATTGACAAGGTAAGATTTCCATTTCTTCTTCAAAAGAAGAGTGCCTTTTGATAAGTTTAGTTAACCAAATAGCTAGCCACTGCGGACGTTCTTATGATAAGGTCACTGTGGGTGATACGGTTTCTAATAAACATGAAGCTTGAACTCATGGGCACGATGAAGTTTCATCCTAGAGTCTCATAGCATTTAATTTTATTACTCAGATATTAGGTAATCGTGTCAAGAAAGTTTTCCTTTTTTTTTTTTTTTCTCTCCTAGAGTACACTGTCGTACCATGAAATTAAATAAAAAAGTGTATGTGGCAACTTCCATCAAGCTTTGTTGTTTGCAATCCTTTGCAAAAAACAAAGCTATGACAATCTCTCAGTGGTTGCTTAATGACAACCCCCGTGGCCTCTTTAATCTGCCCCTTTCTATTCAGGCACACCATCAGTTCAATTTATTGCAAGAACTCAAGGCTACATTTTCCATATCTCCTGACAATGATGTGTGGACAACAACCTGGGGATCTTTTTTCTGTTACAAAAGGTCTACACGCATCTCAAGGGGATCGCCAGGTACCTATGGCCTTCAAATGGTTATGGAAGAATTGCTGTCAACCGAAACACAAGGTGTTTTTCTGGCTCATCCTGAATGACAGATTAAGTACGAGAAACATTCTAAGAAGGAAAAATATGATCCTCCCTTCATACAATTGTGTCCTGTGCAATCAAAATGAGGAAGAAACGGTGCAACACTTATTTTTGAACTGCACTTTTTGCTAAGCAGTGTTGGATGCTGGTTGGAATTCATCTAAATGGGCAGTTAGATATCCTCCAAGCGATTGACTTGATCAGAACTCAGTCTCATCAAAACTTCTTCATGATTCAGATAATAGTCATGTGCTGGGCAATCTGGTCAATGAGGAATGATTTAATCTTCGAAAGTGTGCCACCATCACCCAATAGAGCCAAAGCAGTCTGTGATAAAGAGATCGAGGTCCTGACCCTCAGGGTCAAGACAAAATTCAGAGCTGATTTCCTTCTATGGATCCACAATATGTTGTAATTCTCCTTTGCTACTTTATTTTTTTCCTTTCTTTTTCGTTTCCTGAATTTGCCGCTTCTTCTTACCCCTCGGGGCTGTAATTGTTATTTGACTTTTGTTAATAAATGCCTGTAGGGGCGCCACGCCCCTTCAGTTTCATAAAAAAACAAAACTTCCATCAAGTCCAACTTTAGTGGCAATGGGTCAACGCATTTCAATTAAAGGCAATAATTTTTGCTATTCTAATGCCATAGGCAAACCCAAAAAAAAATCTGCTACCATAGAGCATGTTTATCTATCAAAATTATTTGTTAGAAATAAAGAAATTGGAAATATCAATGATAACACATCAAAATCAATAAATAACCATGGAATGTACCAACTAAAATAAGTTAAATCTAATCC
>JADLZK010001019.1:0-26208 GCA_015847255.1 Hyparrhenia diplandra
CACTCGGTGTTTCTCCATCTTATAGCTTTACCATAGGCTGGGTTGTCATCCCTAGCAAGTAATGCTAGAAATGTTATATGTGCTACATGTGATTGTGCTGATTTGCAATCTTCTCTAAAAAACAAATAGTATATCTATTAAATTATCCGCAAGCGCACGGATAAAATAACACTTGTCACATTTCACGGGAGGGATCCGGGTTTATCATTTATAATTCTACCAGAGAGAGGAATATGAGGATGGTTGATATATTATTAGCTAGCATACTTATGAGAGATTCGGTCACTAGCACTACTTTAGCAGGGGTTAAGCCAATAATGATATGATAAGTGATAAACAAAGGCAAAGTATCACTGCAGATATAGGCGTAGACTACTCACTACTCAAACTAACGTGGACTTACGTTAAGAGACAGAATTCTTATATAGCATTAAATCTACTAAGTCAAACATCTACCCTAGGTTATATATCATCATATACAGCATAACAACCATGAATCTATGCATCACGAAGATTTATGAGGAGAACCAAGAACAAAACAAGATAATCCCCAAAACCATATTCCACTAGTCTTATAACCGGGGATGGACTCCAAAGGACTCAACAGGAATATCACACCCGCGATCTACCACACGTCCCAGATTATAAGATGCATCCGCAGACAGATCATATCTAAGCACCATGCTTACATAATTATTTCTATCACCTAACCCTCTCGAGATTAGAATCGAAGCGCTCTAAGAATAGATACATGAACTCACAATTAATCATGACCATATCAAATATACTACTAGAATAAACTAAGAACATAGCAAACCAACACTTAATATTGAAATAGAATAAAGTCATGGATACAAGATAATACCGTAATGACTTGAGGATTGAGAATCCTGGGTTGGCGACACCCAGCTCTAATTGAATCTGACTTGCTAATCTAACTAGAGGAACTAGAACTAGAAGAACTAGAACTAGACAAGTAGCTACCCTAATCTCTGGTGGAGAGGCTCTCTTCTACTTCTACCTGGCTTGAATGAATTATAATGAATACAATGTGAATTAGGGTTTCACCCAGGGGGTCGGGGTCTTGTTATATAGCCCTAGGCGTGCACGGCGGCCCTTGGATCAAACCAACCTTGATGGATGGACTAGATTGCTCCTCATAGGCGGTTTGGAACCCGACATAGTTGGGCGAGGGCCGGCTGGGTGGGCCCAGGCGGAGGCCGCCGCCATGCCCTAAGTGGGCCGCCGGCACGCCAGTGGGTCCCGCCTCCAAGCGTTGTCTCGGTGTCTTCTAGAATGTTCTTACGTGGGTTTCAAGTTGATATACGTCCACGGATACGTCTTTGTGTCGTAGGGCTTCAAATCTCGGGCTTTTCTGTTTAATCCCCGAAAAATATATAATTCACCAAAACTCGTGGAAATTGTTAGTATAAGCCCTATGTTTATGTGGATATTCATTTTATGCCCTTATTTCATGTTTAGTTGACATATAAAAGTATTCAATAAGAGATGTCAACAAGCTCCCCAAGCTTAACCTTTGCTAGTCCCTAGCAAAGCCAAACTTGACAATGGATGGGGAGTTGCTACTATGTTTTATCTCCTCACAAATTCACATGATCATTGGTAAAAAGTTCTTCTCCAAGAAAGGGTGAAACCATTCTAACCTTCCAACTCACCTATATTACTTGAAAAATATGGGGCTTTTGTTTGCACTAAAATCTTGGGTGATTGAAAGATAGAATAAGTTAGTCAAGCACTATGTCTCAAGCTCTTGGATTCACCCTGTTCTGGAGTTTTCAATATTTTCGAAATAAAACTTCGAGTCTCCATTGTATGACCCTTTCAAGTCTCTCATATGTGGTGTTTTTGGATCCTTACCAAGGCAATGGTGTGGTGCCTTCTCTCTTGAAGTGTATGGCATTTGTGGAACTTGGCGGTTTTACCATGCCTTCTCTCATCCTACTTCTAAGGTCTTATATGTGGAGCTCATAGGTGGGAGACAGCTCATACATACTTGCAAAGCATATATTGTAAAGTCAAACAGTGGATCCAAAAGAACAAGTCATACAATGTAGGTGTATGGGATATATAGAAGGTGGTGAAGATGGAATGAAATCTTCCTAATTCTACTATGCTCCTTTTGAAGAAATTGATCCCTCTTTTTGGAATTTTGAGGAGACATAAAAGAAAACTTGGGCTAGCTTTTTCTTTCTTTCTCGAGAGGCGGGCATCTAAGTACCCATTGTTTTCACATCGGACACTTGTCCATTATTTTCAACTCTCTTTCATTCTTCTTTTCTTTTTTAGGGAGGTAGGCTCTACTCGCCCGTAGGACACTTGTCCATTTTTCATCTCCCATTCTTTCCTCTCTTTTTTTTTTTTAGCATTGCCCCAAGTTTCTTTTTGTCAACAATATTTGAGAGATAATGAATGAAGCCCATGGAGCATGAATCGGTTTTCTAGAATCATAGTGAGAGAATATTTTTGGTGTCCACTCCCAAGGTAGGAGTGAAACATTTTTACGAAGGCTAGCAAAATGGCGATTGTCTACTTCCGGATTAGAAGTAGTATTTATGTGGAGTGTGGATTTTGTATGACAAGTTCCTAAAGATCACAGAGGTTGCCAAAACTCAATGCAAAGCAAGTAGTCAAAATAATGGTGTTTTCCTATCTAAAATCATGAATGTGGCTGTGGTAGGAATTTGAAGCTCTCTGTCATGTAGGAAACTCATCATAGGATAATTTTAAAATTTTCACAATCAAATTTCCAGAATTTAGTGTCTCGAGAACAAGATAAATAGCAGCTCAGACTTTCTCATATCATATCCGTCAATAACTTAGATTAGATTAGATGTTTGCTCCCACAAAATTTCAAGTTCAAGGCAAATCTTCGGATTTAAACAATTGTGTCCATAAATCGGGAGAACTCTAAACCAATGCTAGGTATTTGCAAGAAAGTCAAACGAGCAACTATTCATCATTTCAAAACAGATAGTTCTTTTGTCTAGCTCTTCTTATTTATTTAAAGTAAAACAAACTTTTTGTACACACTCTTTTATTTTATTTTCCAAGCAATTTTTTTTTTAGCAAAGCATGCAAACCTTGAACAACTAAAATAGAAAATAAATAAATAAATAGATACCAGTGGTTGAGACTTACACGGTTGAGCAGGGGTAGCCTTCCCCCAAGCTTGATCTTGATGTGGGTGTTCTAACGGCGACGCCCGCGCCTGTTTCCTGTGTGGGTGTGCAGCAGGTCTGTGTGGTACCCTAGTGTCTCCTGGATATTGGAGATGCTCTGATCAGTCCTATTGTTCCATGTTCTCTGTTCCTGGATGTGGGTGGTCTGGTCCTGCCGAATTCCTTGGACGGTGGTGTAGATCCCTTGGAGAAGTTGTGCTTCGTTTTGTCCGAAACCTGCAAAAGAGCTACGAGCTGGTTCGTAATCACGGGAGTGTGCCTCACGGCGTGATGTACCTGCTTGGTCGTGGAAGTATCCACTTCCATGGTAGGTCTCGCGACGGATGCGCGTGCGTCTCGAATTGGTCATCGGGCTTTCTCCGAAATCGGGCCGTGAGCGGGCTGGGAAGGCCCGGCTGGTGCCGATCATAGTATCCTCGTGTAAGCTGGCCCTTGTGGGGTTGGATCTGCACCCATCCACACTGGTTCGGGTGCAGTTGCTTGGCGTTGTGGCATGGTTCTCGGCATGTTCACTGGTTGTGCCTGTTCATTTATCAAGAAGGATTGTGTCTCATAAAGGGCAAAATCCAGGTTAGGTAACTGGATCTCCCCAATGCCAGGGTGTTTCATATAGTAAATACTTCCTACCCTTCTCATTATATGTGCTTGCTTGAAATACGGGTAGCCTATCAACGTCTGTGCTTTCTCTATAAAAGGGACAGAGGCATCATCCAAGATGCTAAGATGTTTTGCAATTCTAGTGATAAGCGAGGTACACTCTATTGTTCCTACCAACTTGGGTATGTTGAGCCAATGTTGTGCCAAGGGGATAACAGGGGAGACTTTCCTTTGTTTAATAACAGCATACATTAATTGCAAGTCTATCGATTCGACACTTTGCTGGTCTTTCTTTGGAAAGAAAGTGAAACACATCCATTTTTGTGGAAAAGCGGAGGGTAGGTATGTGCATATCATCTTTTTGGCATCCGGAAAGAATCTTTACCGTAGAAAGTTCTTTCCAAACTATAATGTGGTTAAAATCAGGCAAAGCTTGATCTAGTGAAATAACGCAAACGGGTTCAAAACCAAGAGCATCGTTTAAACCCTTCCAGCTAAGAGTGTGTTGCTCTTTAAAGAGCCTAAAGTGTATCCCCTCATTTGTAAGGCGCAAAGTGCAAAGAAATTCAAGGGTCAACAGCCTAGAACCTAGCTCGATAATTTCCCAAAAATTCTGCCATCCCACGCTTTTGAAAAATTGCATCAAATTCAGAAGCCATTACCTATCTCATGTATGAAATCAGGATCTAGTACCGGTGTGTGCGTGAAAGTTCGATTCTTCATGTCCTTGTACCTTGCCTTCTCTTTCAAGTATGAAGCCCGAGATCATTGTCGGTCATCGGGATCTTTGGTGGTGGAGTTTCTGTTCCAAAACTCATCTCGAGTGGGCTCGATGAGGAGCCATCCTTCTCTAAGCGCTTGGACCTTCGGCCAAATCCAAAAGAAGCTCATCCCGCAAAAACAATTACGAAACAAAGCAAAAGCAAAGCAAGACAAGTACTAGTAACAGGGGTTAGAAGAACAAGGGGGTTAGCACAAAGCAATCACAAAATAATATAAATAACAATAGTAGAGAGGTTAGAAAGTAATCAGGGGTTAGCTGTCCAAAGTTAGTCGTCCAGGGGGTTAGTCGTCCGAAAAGATAATACTCGATGGATTTTTTATTTTGACGTAACTTCCCTAGTAAAGTTTTAATCTAGCTTGGTTACTAGGACAGCATTTCTTCTAATTCTTCTTGCTCTCTTTCTAAGAACTCTCTCTTTCCTTCTCAAGATTTTTACTACTACTCAAGAACTACTTCTTCTCTCCTCTTCTCTCTTTCTTTCTTCCCTCTACTAAGCCAAAGCTTTTCTGGAATGAAGAACTATGAATCTCGAAGTGGAACTGGAAGCTCGGAATGAGGAGGTGAAGAGAAACCGAGGGATGTGTGGGTTTTATAGGGGGAGAGAGGGAGGCGTCGGCCGCCCGATTGGTGGAGGCGGCCGCCGGGGTGGTGGGCCCCTCGTCCTCTCCTCCATGCTCCATGTTGCTCACTTTGAGGTGCATTGAGTTAGGTGAATTTGCAAAGTGGAAAAGCATGCAGACATGGTGAGTGGAGGTTTGAGTGGGATGTGTCTTGTCCAAGTTAGGTGAAATAGGAATTTGAGTGTATGACAAGTGGGGTCCTCCACTAGATGAAATATTTTTGGGCCACCACAATAAATATTTTCATGGGTTTTGACACTCCACAAAATTATTTATATGGGGCATTTTTTTTGATGTGTAAAGAAATTAAGGATAATTACCGACGTACCTTCGGTGAGGGTTCGTAGTTTAAAGTCCACGAGCTAGACTCTCCAATTCTTTTAATTATCTGGTACATTCTCCGTATTCAGAGATGGAGATGATAAATCTTCTTTTTTTTCAATCATGTCTCTTTCGAAGAGCGAGGCTCAGTCTTGGCTTGAAAGCAAATTTCTCTTCCTTTCCATTTAAGTTGAATGTGATTTCCCATTTGTGACATCAATGTGTGCATTAGCCGTGCTCGGGAAAGGTCTTCCGAGAATGATCGAAACTTCGTGAATCTGGTTGCATATCCAAGACTACAAAGTCCACGGGTACGAAGAATCCTCTAATCTTGGATCGGTATGTTCTCGGCAATTCCGATGGATATCCGATGGACCGATCAGCTAATTGCAGAGAAATTGAAGTTGGAACTAGATCAGTGTGCCGGAGTTTGTCAAAGACGGATTTTGGCATCACACCGACACTTGCTCCAAGATCACAAAGTGCATTGTCAAAATATTGGTCTCCGATAGAGCAATCAATGGTGGGGCATCTGGATCTTTCTTCTTATTTGGTAGCTCATTGAGGATAGCCTCACTGCATTCTTCTGTTAGCTTGATCACCTCCATAGTGGGTAATGGTCTCTTCTTGTTCAAAATATCTCTAAGATACCTTGCATAGGTAGGGACTTGTATAGCATCGAGTAGAGGGATATTGATGTATAGCTTTTGAATTACCTCTACAAATTTTCCAAACTGATCATCCACTTGGGGTTTACGTTGTCTTCTGGGATATGGTATGAAGGTTGTGTCATGAAAGTCTTTCATCATATGTGGGTCCCGAGGCAAAATCTCTATTTCATCCTCCTTTTCTTCTTCTATTGGTACTTGGGGGTACCATTGGTGTTCTTGGTGGTGCTCTCACCGGCTTTTCTATTGTTCTTCTTGGGTGCGATTGGATCACGCGTGGACTTACCACGTCTAGTCGTGACATTGTGTACCTGCTCATGGTTAGTGGTAGCAGCAAACAATTTTGCTATTTGTGATTCTATCCTTTTATTGTAAGCATATTGTTCTTTTAAAGCAACTGAGAAATTATCCATCTTAAGATTTATATCTTCTAAAACCTTATCATTAGCAACAAGTTTCATAGAAAAATCATCATTAATTCTAGCTTGCTCATTAATTAACTCTCTTAAAGATGGTTGTTTGGAAATATTACCTTGGTACTTACCTTGGTAGTTGGATCGAGGTTGTGAATCCCATCCTTGTTTTGACTGTGTTGTCTTTGGAATTGTGAACGGCGAGGCTTGAGTCTGATGCTGAATCAATATAATCTTGTAAAGCCTGACGATCCTTTTTGTAATTGGCTCTTTCTTCAAGCCAATTTAATAACACATCCATCTTGGTTGATACTGCATTTACTTCTTCTGGTATTTCTTCAATTTGATGGGAGTGTTGAGTGCTTTCTTGGGACCAGCCTTGATTTTCTGATATCTTTTCCATAAGTGCTTCAGCTTTCCCAAGAGTGAGTGACAAAAATGATCCTCCAGCAGCTGCATCCAAATGCTCTTGAGCTTTTCTTGATAATCCATGATAAAATCCTTGTAGGAGTAACCAATCTTCCATTCCGTGATGGGGACAATCTGATATGTATTCTTCTAATCGTTCCCATGCTTCGAATTGATTCTCCCTTCTCGCTGCTGAAAATTAGGGAAGAATTTTGATAAGAAGGCTTTTGAACATTTATCCCATGTCTTGATTTCTTCTTTATTAGCATAGAACCATAACTTCGCTTTCCCTCGTCAATGAGAATGGGAATAAGCGGAGTAATATGATATCTCGGAAACGTCCTTGATAGTGAAGGTGTTGGCAATCTCCAGAAAATTCAGAAGATGAGAGCGTGCATCTTCGTGTTTCCTTCCACCGAATTGAGTAGCTTGAACCATGTTGATGAAGCCGGGCTTGAGCTCGAACTCAAGGTTGTTAGTTTTGAGTACTGGTCCAAAGGCGAATGTTCTCATTGCTTGGAGCAGAGAACTCGTAAAGTCCTTTCACCCATAGCTTCAAAAGTTGATTGTATGCTTCCTCTTGACTGACTTTATTCTGATGAACGAAGTGAAGTGAATCTCAATCAATCCTTTATGATAAACCCTGTATAAAATATAAACAAAGAAAAACAAGGGTAATCCTGCTAAAGTAAAGTGCCTAGTTTAGACCTCATCATAAGTTTCTTTCTAATAATATCTCTAGTTAGCCATTATATCCTTCCCCGGCAACGGCGCCTTTAAATGCTTGTTGGTACTTCTTAACATCACTACAACCAATAGGTGGAGTTAATCTCACCTAAGGCCCTATGAGCCCGAGGCACTCGGTGTTTCTCCATCTCATAGCTTTACCATAGGCTAGGTTATCATCCCCAGCAGTAATGCTAGAAATGTTATATGTGCTACATGTGATTGTGCTGATTTGCAATCTTCTCTAAAAAACAAATAGTATATCTATTAAATTATCCGCAAAGTTTTACAGATAAAATAACAACATCACATTTCACCGGGAGGGATCCAGGATTATCATTTATAATTCTACCACAGAGAGGAATATGAGGATGGCTGATATATTATTAGCTAGCATACTTATGAGAGATTCGGTCACTAGCACTACTTTAGCAGGGGTTAAGCCAATAATGATATGATAAGTGATAAACAAAGGCAAAGTATCACACGAGAGATATAGGCGTAGACTACTCACTACTCAAACTAACGTGGACTTACGTTAAGAGACGTAATTCTTATATAGCATTAAATCTACTAAGTCAAACATCTACCCTAGGTTATATATCATCATATACAGCATAACAACCATGAATCTATGCATCCCGAAGATTTATGAGGAGAACCAAGAACAAAACAAGATAATCCCCAAAACCATATTCCACTAGTCTTATAACCGAGGGGGATGGACTCCAAAGGACTCAACAGGAATATCACACCCGCGATCTACCACACGTCCCCATTATAAGATGCATCCACGTACAGAGATCATATCTAAGCACCATGCTTACATAATTATTTCTATCACCTAACCCTCTCGAGATTAGAATTAGGCGCTCTACGAATAGATACATGAACTCACAATTAATCATGACCATATCAAATATACTACTAGAATAAACTAAGAACATAGCAAACCAACACTTAATATTGAAATAGAATAAAGTCATGGATACAAGATAATACCGTAATGACTTGAGGATCGAGAATCCTGGGTTGGCGACACCCAGCTCTAATTGAATCGACTTGCTAATCTAACTAGAGGAACTAGAACTAGAAGAACTAGAACTAGACAAGTAGCTACCCTAATCTCGGTGGAGAGGCTCTTCTTCTTACTGCCGGGCTTGAATGAATTATAATGAATACAATGTGAATTAGGGTTTCACAGGGGTCGGGGGGTCTTGTTATATAGCCCTAGGAGATGCACGACGGCCCTTAGATCAAACCGACCTTGATGGATGGACTAGATTGCTCCTCATAGGCGGTTTGGAACCGACATAGTTGGGCGAGGCGACAGGTGGGCCCAGCGGCGGCCGCCATGCCCCTAAAGTGGCGCCGCACCGCACGCCGGTGGGTCCCAGCCTCTTCGCGTTGTCTCGGTGTCTTCTCGGAATGTTCTTACGTGGGTTTCAAGTTGATATACGCCACGGATACGTCTTTTGTGTCGTAGGGCTTCAAATCTCACGGGCTTTTCCTGTTTAATCCCTGAAAAATATATAATTCACCAAAACTCGTGGAAATTGTTAGTATAAGCCCTATGTTTATGTGGATATTCATTTTATGCCCTTATTTCATGTTTAGTTGACATATAAAAGTATTCAATAAGAGATGTCAACAACATTAGGGACTCATCGGCGCTGATTTCAGTAGCGAACTCGAAAAAACAAAGAGAAGTTTCCAATCCGGCTATAGGATCGAGCTAGACTTTTTCACGGTTGTGGAAACAAATGCCTCACCCTAGAGAACCAAAATTTGAACAAGTGGACCATTAGAGAGTTTTTCTAAGAATCACTTGTCATAGGCCTCAAAGTAGCACTTGTTTAGAGTGAAATCTTGGAATTCCGTCGAAAATCTCTATGTCGACCTACGCATCGAAACAAGAAGGGGAACAACATGAAAGGTACATAGGAAGTTAGGGTGGATGGGTTAGACGATGGTAGGATCAATTACGTTGCGTTCGAACCGTTAGTATATGTTTTCGGGTTGTGACATTAGGGATTGCTAGCGCTGATTTCAGCCTTGAACTCGAAACAAAGAGAAGTTTCCAACCGTTAGTATATGTTTCGGTTGTGACACTAGGGACTCTTTGGCGTTGATTTCAGCGAACTCGAAACAAAGAGAAGTTTCCAATCCGGCAATAGAATCAAGCAAGACTTGTTCGCGGTTGTGGAATCAAATGGTTCCCCCTAGAGAACCTAAATTTGAACAAGTGGACCATCGAGAGTTTTTCCAAGAATCACTTGTCATAGGCCTCATAGTAGCACTTGTTTAGAGTTAAATCTTTGAATTCCATTGAAAATCTACGTGTCGACCTACGCACCGAAACAAGAAGGGAACGACACGAAAGGTACATAGGGCGTTAGGGTGGATAGGTTAGACGATGGTAGGATCAATTACGTTATGTTCCCCAACCGTTAGTATATGTTTCGGTTGTGACATTAGGGGACTGCTGGCGCTGATTTTTCAGCGAACTCAAAACAAAGAGAAGTTTCCAATCCGGCTATAGGATCGAGCTAGACTTCTTCACGGTTGGGGAATCAAATGCCTCACCCTAGAGAACCTAAATTTGAACAAGTGGACCATTAGAGAGTTTTTCTAAGAATCACTTGTCATAGGTCTCAAAGTAGCACTTGTTTAGAGTGAAATCTTGGAATTCCGTCGAAAATCTCTATGTCGACCTACGTACCGAAACAAGAAGGGGAACAACACGAAAGGTACATAGGAAGTTAGGGTGGATGGGTTAGACGATGGTAGGATCAATTACGTTGCGTTCCCCAACCGTTAGTATATGTTTCTGGTTGTGACATTAGGGACTGCTGGCGCTGATTTCAGCGCGAACTCGAAACAAAGAGAAGTTTCCAATCCGGCAATAGAATCGAGCTAGACTTGTTCGCGGTTGTGGAATCAAATGGTTCACCCTAGAGAACCTAAATTTGAACAAGTGGACCATCAGAGAGTTTTTCCAAGAATCACTTGTCATAGGCCTCATAGTAGCACTTGTTTAGAGTGAAATCTTTGAATTCCATCGAAAATCTCTGTGTCGACCTACGTACCGAAACAAGAAGGGGAACGACACGAAAGGTACATAGGACGTTAGGGTGGATAGGTTAGACGATGGTAGGATCAATTAACCGTTAGTATATGTTTTACGGTTGTGACATTAGGGGGACTGCTGGCGCTGATTTCAGCGCGAACTCAAAACAAAGAGAAGTTTCCAATCCGGCTATAGGATCGAGCTAGACTTTTTCACGGTTGTGGAATCAAATGCCTCACCCTAGAGAACCTAAATTTGAACAAGTGGACCATTAGAGAGTTTTTCTAAGAATCACTTGTCATAGGCCTCAAAGTAGCACTTGTTTAGAGTGAAATCTTGGAATTCCGTCGAAAATCTCTATGTCGACCTTCGTACCGAACAAGAAGGGGAACAACACGAAAGGTACATAGGAAGTTAGGGTGGATGGGTTAGACGATGGTAGGATCAATTACGTTGCGTTCCCCAACCGTTAGTATATGTTTCTGGTTGTGACATTAGGGACTGCTGGCGCTGATTTCAGCGCGAACTCAAGACAAAGAGAAGTTTCCAATCCGGCTATAGGATCGAGCTAGACTTTTTCAAGGTTGTGGAAACAAATGCCTCACCCTAGAGAACCTAAATTTGAACAAGTGGACCATTAGAAAGTTTTTCTAAGAATCACTTGTCATAGGCCTCAAAGTAGCACTTGTTTAGAGCGAAATCTTGGAATTCCATCGAAAATCTCTATGTCGACCTACCATCGAAACAAGAAGGGGAACAACATGAAAGGTACATAGGAAGTTAGGGTGGATGGGTTAGACGATGGTAGGATCAATTACGTTATGTTCCCCAACCGTTAGTATATGTTTCTGGTTGTGACATTAGGGACTGCTGGCGCTGATTTCAGCGCGAACTCGAAACAAAGAGAAGTTTCCAATCCGGCAATAGAATCGAGCTAGACTTGTTCGCGGTTGTGGAATCAAATGGTTCACCCTAGAGAACCTAAATTTGAACAAGTGGACCATCAGAGAGTTTTTCCAAGAATCACTTGTCATAGGCCTCATAGTAGCACTTGTTTAGAGTGAAATCTTTGAATTCCATCGAAAAATCTGTGTCGACCTACGCACCCGAAACAAGAAGGGAACGACATGAAAGGTACATAGGAAGTTAGGGTGGATGGGTTAGGACGATGGTAGGATCAATTACGTTGCGTTCCCCAACCGTTAGTATATGTTTCTGGTTGTGACATTAGGGACTCTTTGGCGCTGATTTCAGTGAACTCGAAAACAAAGAGAAGTTTCCAATCCGGCAATAGAATCGAGCTAGACTTGTTCGCGGTTGTGGAATCAAATGGTTCACCCTAGAGAACCTAAATTTGAACAAGTGGACCATTAGAGAGTTTTTCCAAGAATCACTTGTCATAGGCCTCATAGTAGCACTTGTTTAGAGTGAAATCTTTGAATTCCATCGAAAATCTCTGTGTCGACCTACGTACCGAAACAAGAAGGGGAACGACACGAAAGGTACATAGGAAGTTAGGGTGGATAGGTTAGACGATGGTAGGATCAATTACGTTGCGTTCCCCAACCGTTAGTATATGTTTCTGGTTGTGACATTAGGGACTGGTGGCGCTGATTTCAGCGCGAACTCAAAACAAAGAGAAGTTTCCAATCCGGCTATAGGATCGAGCTAGACTTTTTCACGGTTGTGGAATCAAATGCCTCACCCTAGAGAACCTAAATTTGAACAAGTGGACCATTAGAGAGTTTTTCTAAGAATCACTTGTCATAGGCCTCAAAGTAGCACTTGTTTAGAGTGAAATCTTGGAATTCCATCGAAAATCTCTATGTCGACCTACGTACCGAAACAAGAAGGGGAACAACGAAAGGTACATAGGAAGTTAGGGTGGATGGGTTAGACGATGGTAGGATCAATTACGTTGCGTTCCCCAACCGTTAGTATATGTTTTGGTTGTGACATTAGGGACTGCTGGCGGCGCTGATTTCAGCGCGAACTCAAAACAAAGAGAAGTTTCCAATCCGGCAATAGGATCGAGCTAGACTTGTTCACGGTTGTGGAATCAAATGGTTCACCCTAGAGAACCTAAATTTGAACAAGTGGACCATCGAGAGTTTTTCCAAGAATCACTTGTCATAGGCCTCATAGTAGCACTTGTTTAGAGTGAAATCTTTGAATTCCATCGAAAATCTACGTGTCGACCTACGTGCGAAACAAGAAGGGAACGACATGAAAGGTACATAGGGCGTTAGGGTGGATTGGTTAGACGATGGTAGGATCAATTACGTTGCGTTCCCCAACCGTTAGTATATGTTTTGGTTTGTGACATTAGGGACTGCTGGCGCTGATTTCAGCGCGAACTCAAAACAAAGAGAAGTTTCCAATCCGGCTATAGGATCGAGCTAGACTTTTTCACGGTTGTGGAATCAAATGCCTCACCCTAGAGAACCTAAATTTGAACAAGTGGACCATTAGAGAGTTTTTCTAAGAATCACTTGTCATAGGCCTCAAAGTAGCACTTGTTTAGAGTGAAATCTTGGAATTCCATCGAAAATCTCTATATCGACCTACGTACCGAAACAAGAAGGGGAACAACACGAAAGGTACATAGGAAGTTAGGGTGGATGGGTTAGACGATGGTAGGATCAATTACGTTGCGTTCCCCAACCGTTAGTATATGTTTCTGGTTGTGACATTAGGGACTGCTGGCGCTGATTTCAGCGCGAACTCAAAACAAAGAGAAGTTTCCAATCCGGCTATAGGATCGAGCTAGACTTTTTCACGGTTGTGGAATCAAATGCCTCACCCTAGAGAACCTAAATTTGAACAAGTGGACCATTAGAGAGTTTTTCTAAGAATCACTTGTCATAGGCCTCAAAGTAGCACTTGTTTAGAGCGAAATCTTGGAATTCCGTCGAAAATCTCTATGTCGACCTACGTACCGAAACAAGAAGGGGAACAACATGAAAGGTACATAGGAAGTTAGGGTGGATGGGTTAGACGATGGTAGGATCAATTACGTTGCGTTCCCCAACCGTTAGTATATGTTTCTGGTTGTGACATTAGGGACTGCTGGCGCTGATTTCAGCGCGAACTCGAAACAAAGAGAAGTTTCCAATCCGGCAATAGAATCGAGCTAGACTTGTTCACGGTTGTGGAATCAAATGGTTCACCCTAGAGAACCTAAATTTGAACAAGTGGACCATCAGAGAGTTTTTCCAAGAATCACTTGTCATAGGCCTCATAGTAGCACTTGTTTAGAGTGAAATCTTTGAATTCCATCGAAAATCTCTGTGTCGACCTACGTGTACGAAACAAGAAGGGGAACGACACGAAAGGTACATAGGACGTTAGGGTGGATAGGTTAGACGATGGTAGGATCAATTACGTTGCGTTCCCCAACCGTTAGTATATGTTTCTGGTTGTGACATTAGGGACTGCTGGCGCTGATTTCAGCGCGAACTCAAAACAAAGAGAAGTTTCCAATCCGGCTATAGGATCGAGCTAGACTTTTTCACGGTTGTGGAATCAAATGCCTCACCCTAGAGAACCTAAATTTGAACAAGTGGACCATTAGAGAGTTTTTCTAAGAATCACTTGTCATAGGCCTCAAAGTAGCACTTGTTTAGAGTGAAATCTTTGAATTCCATCGAAAATCTCTATGTCGACCTACGTCGAAGAAACAAGGGAACAACACGAAAGGTACATAGGAAGTTAGGGTGGATGGGTTAGACGATGGTAGGATCAATTACGTTGCGTTCCCCAACCGTTAGTATATGTTTCTGGTTGTGACATTAGGGACTGCTGGCGCTGATTTCAGCGCGAACTCGAAACAAAGAGAAGTTTCCAATCCGGCAATAGAATCGAGCTAGACTTGTTCGCGGTTGTGGAATCAAATGGTTCACCCTAGAGAACCTAAATTTGAACAAGTGGACCATCAGAGAGTTTTTCCAAGAATCACTTGTCATAGGCCTCATAGTAGCACTTGTTTAGAGTGAAATCTTTGAATTCCATCGAAAATCTCTATGTCGACCTACGTACCGAAACAAGAAGGGGAACGACACGAAAGGTACATAGGAAGTTAGGGTGGATAGGTTAGACGATGGTAGGATCAATTACGTTGTGTTCCCCAACCGTTAGTATATGTTTCTGGTTGTGACATTAGGGACTGCTGGCGCTGATTTCAGCGTGAACTCAAAACAAAAAGAGAAGTTTCCAATCCGGCTATAGGATCGAGCTAGACTTTTTCACGGTTGTGGAATCAAATGCCTCACCCTAGAGAACCTAAATTTGAACAAGTGGACCATTAGAGAGTTTTTCTAAGAATCACTTGTCATAGGCCTCAAAGTAGCACTTGTTTAGAGTGAAATCTTGGAATTCCGTCGAAAATCTCTATGTCGACCTACGTACCGAAACAAGAAGGGGAACAACACGAAAGGTACATAGGAAGTTAGGGTGGATGGGTTAGACGATGGTAGGATCAATTACGTTGCGTTCCCCAACCGTTAGTATATGTTTCTGGTTGTGACATTAGGGACTGCTGGCGCTGATTTCAGCGTGAACTCAAAACAAAGAGAAGTTTCCAATCCGGCTATAGGATCGAGCTAGACTTTTTCACGGTTGTGGAATCAAATGCCTCACCCTAGAGAACCTAAATTTGAACAAGTGGACCATTAGAGAGTTTTTCTAAGAATCACTTGTCATAGGCCTCAAAGTAGCACTTGTTTAGAGTGAAATCTTTGAATTCCGTCGAAAATCTCTATGTCGACCTACGACCAGAAACAAGAAGGGAACAACACAAAAGGTACATAGGAAGTTAGGGTGGATGGGTTAGACGATGGTAGGATCAATTACGTTGCGTTCCCCAACCGTTAGTATATGTTTCTGGTTGTGACATTAGGGACTGCTGGCGCTGATTTCAGCGCGAACTCGAAACAAAGAGAAGTTTAAAATCCGGCAATAGAATCGAGGTAGACTTGTTCGCGGTTGTGGAATCAAATGGTTCACCCTAGAGAACCTAAATTTGAACAAGTGGACCATTAGAGAGTTTTTCCAAGAATCACTTGTCATAGGCCTCATAGTAGCACTTGTTTAGAGTGAAATCTTTGAATTCCATCGAAAATCTCTGTGTCGACCTACATACCGAAACAAGAAGGGGAACGACACGAAAGGTACATAGGAAGTTAGGGTGGATAGATTAGACGATGGTAGGATCAATTACGTTGTGTTCCCCAACCGTTAGTATATGTTTCTGGTTGTGACATTAGGGACTGCTGGCGCTGATTTCAGCGCGAACTCAAAACAAAGAGAAGTTTCCAATCCGGCTATAGGATCGAGCTAGACTTGTTCGCGGTTGTGGAATCAAATGGTTCACCCTAGAGAACCTAAATTTGAACAAGTGGACCATTAGAGAGTTTTTCCAAGAATCACTTGTCATAGGCCTCATAGTAGCACTTGTTTAGAGTGAAATCTTTGAATTCCATTGAAAATCTGTGTCGACCTACGTACCGAAACAAAAAGGGGAACGACACGAAAGGTACATAGGAAGTTAGGGTGGATAGATTAGACGATGGTAGGATCAATTACGTTGCGTTCCCCAACCGTTAGTATATGTTTCTGGTTGTGACATTAGGGACTGCTGGCGCTGATTTCAGCGTGAACTCAAAACAAAGAGAAGTTTCCAATCCGGCTATAGGATCGAGCTAGACTTTTTCACGGTTGTGGAATCAAATGCATCACCCTAGAGAACCTAAATTTGAACAAGTGGACCATTAGAGAGTTTTTCCAAGAATCACTTGTCATAGGCCTCATAGTAGCACTTGTTTAGATTGAAATCTTTGAATTCCATCGAAAATCTCTCTGTCGATCTACGTACCGAAACAAGAAGGGGAACGACACGAAAGGTACATAGGAAGTTAGGGTGGATGGGTTAGACGATGGTAGGATCAATTACGTTGCGTTCCCCAACCGTTAGTATATGTTTCTGGTTGTGACACTAGGACTGCTGGGCGCTGATTTCAGCGCGAACTCAAAAACAAAAGAGAAGTTTCCAATCCGGCAATAGGATCGAGCTAGACTTGTTCGCGGTTGTGGAATCAAATGGTTCACCCTAGAGAACCTAAATTTGAACAAGTGGACCATCAGAGAGTTTTTCTAAGAATCACTTGTCATAGGCCTCATAGTAGCACTTGTTTAGAGTGAAATCTTTGAACTCCATTGAAAATCTCTATGTCGACCTACATACCGAAACAAGAAGGGGAACAAACGAAAGGTACATAGGAAGTTAGGGTGGATGGGTTAGACGATGGTAGGATCAATTATACGTTGCGTTCCCCAACCGTTAGTATATGTTTTTCTGGTTGTGACATTAGGGACTGGCGGCGCTGATTTCAGCGCGAACTCAAAACAAAGAGAAGTTTAAAATCCGGCAATAGAATCGAGCTAGACTTGTTCGCGGTTGTGGAATCAAATGGTTCACCCTAGAGAACCTAAATTTGAACAAGTGGACCATCGAGAGTTTTTCCAAGAATCACTTGTCATAGGCCTCATAGTAGCACTTGTTTAGAGTGAAATCTTTGAATTCCATCGAAAATCTCTGTGTGTCGACCTACGCATAGAAACAAGAAGGGGAACGACACGAAAGGTACATAGGAAGTTAGGGTGGATAGATTAGACGATGGTAGGATCAATTACGTTGCGTTCCCCAACCGTTAGTATATGTTTCTGGTTGTGACATTAGGGACTGCTGGCGCTGATTTCAGCGCGAACTCAAAACAAAGAGAAGTTTCCAATCCGGCTATAGGATCGAGCTAGACTTTTTCACGGTTGTGGAATCAAATGCCTCACCCTAGAGAACCTAAATTTGAACAAGTGGACCATTAGAGAGTTTTTCTAAGAATCACTTGTCATAGGCCTCAAAGTAGCACTTGTTTAGAGTGAAATCTTTGAATTCCATCGAAAATCTCTATGTCGACCTACGTACCGAAACAAGAAGGGGAACAACACGAAAGGTACATAGGAAGTTAGGGTGGATGGGTTAGACGATGGTAGGATCAATTACGTTGCGTTCCCCAACCGTTAGTATATGTTTCTGGTTGTGACATTAGGGACTGCTGGCGCTGATTTCAGCGCGAACTCGAAACAAAGAGAAGTTTCCAATCCGGCAATAGAATCGAGCTAGACTTGTTCACGGTTGTGGAATCAAATGGTTCACCCTAGAGAACCTAAATTTGAACAAGTGGACCATCAGAGAGTTTTTCCAAGAATCACTTTTCATAGGCCTCAAAGTAGCACTAGTTTAGAGTGAAATCTTTGAATTCCATTGAAAATCTCTGTGTCGACCTACGTACCGAAACAAGAAGGGGAACAACACGAAAGGTACATAGGAAGTTAGGGTGGATAGATTAGACGATGGTAGGATCAATTACGTTGCGTTCCCCAACCGTTAGTATATGTTTCTGGTTGTGACACTAGGGACTGCTGGCGCTGATTTCAGCGCGAACTCAAAACAAAGAGAAGTTTCCAATCCGGCTATAGGATTGAGCTAGACTTTTTCACGGTTGTGGAATCAAATGGCTCACCCTAGAGAACCTAAATTTGAACAAGTGGACCATTAGAGAGTTTTTCTAAGAATCACTTGTCATAGGCCTCAAAGTAGCACTTGTTTAGAGTGAAATCTTGGAATTCCGTCGAAAATCTCTATGTCGACCTACGTACCGAAACAAGAAGGGGAACAACACGAAAGGTACATAGGAAGTTAGGGTGGATGGGTTAGACGATGGTAGGATCAATTACGTTGCGTTCCCCAACCGTTAGTATATGTTTCTGGTTGTGACATTAGGGACTGCTGGCGCTGATTTCAGCGCGAACTCGAAACAAAGAGAAGTTTCCAATCCGGCAATAGGATCGAGCTAGACTTGTTCGCGGTTGTGGAATCAAATGGTTCACCCTAGAGAACCTAAATTTGAACAAGTGGACCATTAGAGAGTTTTTCCAAGAATCACTTGTCATAGGCCTCATAGTAGCACTTGTTTAGAGTGAAATCTTTGAATTCCATTGAAAATCTCTGTGTCGACCTACATACCGAAACAAGAAGGGGAACAACACGAAAGGTACATAGGAAGTTAGGGTGGATGGGTTAGACGATGGTAGGATCAATTACGTTGCGTTCCCCAACCGTTAGTATATGTTTCTGGTTGTGACATTAGGGACTGCTGGCGCTGATTTCAGCGCGAACTCAAAACAAAGAGAAGTTTCCAATCCGGCAATAGGATCGAGCTAGACTTGTTCGCGGTTGTGGAATCAAATGGTTCACCCTAGAGAACCTAAATTTGAACAAGTGGACCATCAGAGAGTTTTTCCAAGAATCACTTGTCATAGGCCTCATAGTAGCACTTGTTTAGAGTGAAATCTTTGAATTCCATCGAAAATCTCTGTGTCGACCTACGTACCGAAACAAGAAGGGGAACGACACGAAAGGTACATAGGAAGTTAGGGTGGATAGATTAGACGATGGTAGGATCAATTACGTTGCGTTCCCCAACCGTTAGTATATGTTTCTGGTTGTGACATTAGGGACTGCTGGCGCTGATTTCAGCGCGAACTCAAAACAAAGAGAAGTTTCCAATCCGGCTATAGGATCGAGCTAGACTTTTTCACGGTTGTGGAATCAAATGCCTCACCCTAGAGAACCTAAATTTGAACAAGTGGACCATTAGAGAGTTTTTCTAAGAATCACTTGTCATAGGCCTCAAAGTAGCACTTGTTTAGAGTGAAATCTTGGAATTCCATCGAAAATCTCTATGTCGACCTTCGTACCGAACAAGAAAGGGAACAACACGAAAGGTACATAGGAAGTTAGGGTGGATGGGTTAGACGATGGTAGGATCAATTACGTTGCGTTCCCCAACCGTTAGTATATGTTTCTGGTTGTGACATTAGGGACTGCTGGCGCTGATTTCAGCGCGAACTCGAAACAAAGAGAAGTTTCCAATCCGGCAATAGAATCGAGCTAGACTTGTTCGCGGTTGTGGAATCAAATGGTTCACCCTAGAGAACCTAAATTTGAACAAGTGGACCATTAGAGAGTTTTTCCAAGAATCACTTGTCATAGGCCTCATAGTAGCACTTGTTTAGAGTGAAATCTTTGAATTCCATTGAAAATCTCTGTGTCGACCTACGTACCGAAACAAGAAGGGAACGACACGAAAGGTACATAGGAAGTTAGGGTGGATAGATTAGACGATGGTAGGATCAATTACGTTGCGTTCCCCAACCGTTAGTATATGTTTCTGGTTGTGACATTAGGGACTGCTGGCGCTGATTTCAGCAGCGAACTCAAAACAAAGAGAAGTTTCCAATCCGGCTATAGGATCGAGCTAGACTTTTTCACGGTTGTGGAATCAAATGCCTCACCCTAGAGAACCTAAATTTGAACAAGTGGACCATTAGAGAGTTTTTCTAAGAATCACTTGTCATAGGCCTCAAAGTAGCACTTGTTTAGAGTGAAATCTTTGAATTCCGTCGAAAATCTCTATGTCGACCTACGTACCGAAACAAGAAGGGGAACAACACGAAAGGTACATAGGAAGTTAGGGTGGATGGGTTAGACGATGGTAGGATCAATTACGTTGTGTTCCCCAACCGTTAGTATATGTTTCTGGTTGTGACATTAGGGACTGCTGGCGCTGATTTCAGCGTGAACTCGAAACAAAGAGAAGTTTCCAATCCGGCAATAGAATCGAGCTAGACTTGTTCGCGGTTGTGGAATCAAATGGTTCACCCTAGAGAACCTAAATTTGAACAAGTGGACCATCAGAGAGTTTTTCCAAGAATCACTTGTCATAGGCCTCATAGTAGCACTTGTTTAGAGTGAAATCTTTGAATTCCATCGAAAATCTCTGTGTCGACCTACGTACCGAAACAAGAAGGGGAACGACACGAAAGGTACATAGGAAGTTAGGGTGGATAGATTAGACGATGGTAGGATCAATTACGTTGCGTTCCCCAACCGTTAGTATATGTTTCTGGTTGTGACATTAGGGACTGCTTTGGCGCTGATTTCAGCGAACTCAAAACAAAGAGAAGTTTCCAAATCGGCTATAGGATCGAGCTAGACTTTTTCACGGTTGTGGAATCAAATGCCTCACCCTAGAGAACCTAAATTTGAACAAGTGGACCATTAGAGAGTTTTTCTAAGAATCACTTGTCATAGGCCTCATAGTAGCACTTGTTTAGAGTGAAATCTTTGAATTCCATCGAAAATCTCTATGTCGACCTACGTACCGAAACAAGAAGGGGAACAACACGAAAGGTACATAGGAAGTTAGGGTGGATGGGTTAGACGATGGTAGGATCAATTACGTTGCGTTCCCCCAACCGTTAGTATATGTTTCTGGTTTGTGACATTAGGGACTGCTGGCGCTGATTTCAGCGCGAACTCAAACAAAAAGAAGTTTCCAATCCGGCAATAGGATCGAGCTAGACTTTTTCGCGGTTGTGGAATCAAATGGTTCACCCTAGAGAACCTAAATTTGAACAAGTGGACCATTAGAGAGTTTTTCCAAGAATCACTTGTCATAGGCCTCATAGTAGCACTTGTTTAGAGTGAAATCTTTGAATTCCATTGAAAATGAAAATCTCTGTGTCGACCTACGTACCGAAACAAGAAGGGGAACGACACGAAAGGTACATAGGAAGTTAGGGTGGATGGGTTAGACGATGGTAGGATCAATTACGTTGCGTTCCCCAACCGTTAGTATATGTTTTAAGTTTGTGACATTAGGGACTGCTGGCGCTGATCTCAGCGCGAACTCGAAACAAAGAGAAGTTTCCAATCCGGCAATAGGATCGAGCTAGACTTGTTCGCGGTTGTGGAATCAAATGGTTCACCCTAGAGAACCTAAATTTGAACAAGTGGACCATCAGAGAGTTTTTCCAAGAATCACTTGTCATAGGCCTCATAGTAGCACTTGTTTAGAGTGAAATCATTGAATTCCATCGAAAAATCTCTGTGTCGACCTACGTGCCGAAACAAGAAGGGAACGACACGAAAGGTACATAGGAAGTTAGGGTGGATAGATTAGGCGATGGTAGGATCAATTACGTTGCGTTCCCCAACCGTTAGTATATGTTTCTAGGTTGTGACATTAGGGACTGTTGGCGCTGATTTCAGCGTGAACTCAGAACAAAGAGAAGTTTCCAATCCGGCTATAGGATCGAGCTAGACTTTTTCACGGTTGTGGAATCAAATGCCTCACCCTAGAGAACCGAAATTTGAACAAGTGGACCATTAGAGAGTTTTTCCAAGAATCACTTGTCATAGGCCTCATAGTAGCACTTGTTTAGAGTGAAATCTTTGGAATTCCATCGAAAATCTCTATGTCGACCTACGTGCCAGAAACAAGAAGGGAACAACACAAAAGGTACATAGGAAGTTAGGGTGGATGGGTTAGACGATGGTAGGATCAATTACGTTGCGTTCCCCAACCGTTAGTATATGTTTCTGGTTGTGACACTAGGGACTGCTGGCGCTGATCTCAGCGCGAACTCGAAACAAAGAGAAGTTTCCAATCCGGCAATAGGATCGAGCTAGACTTGTTCACGGTTGTGGAATCAAATGGTTCACCCTAGAGAACCTAAATTTGAACAAGTGGACCATTAGAGAGTTTTTTCAAGAATCACTTGTCATAGGCCTCATAGTAGCACTTGTTTAGAGTGAAATCTTTGAATTCCATTGAAAATCTCTATGTCGACCTACGCCGAAACAAGAAGGGAACGACACGAAAGGTACATAGGAAGTTAGGGTGGATAGATTAGACGATGGTAGGATCAATTACGTTGCGTTCCCCAACCGTTAGTATATGTTTAAGGTTGTGACATTAGGGACTGCTGGGCTGATTTCAGCGCGAACTCAAAACAAAGAGAAGTTTCCAATCCGGCTATAGGATCGAGCTAGACTTTTTCACGGTTGTGGAATCAAATGGTTCACCCTAGAGAACCTAAATTTGAACAAGTGGACCATTAGAGAGTTTTTCTAAGAATCACTTGTCATAGGCCTCAAAGTAGCACTTGTTTAGAGTGAAATCTTTGAATTCCATCGAAAATCTCTATGTCGACCTACGTCATAGAAACAAAGGGGAACGACACGAAAGGTACATAGGAAGTTAGGGTGGATGGGTTAGACGATGGTAGGATCAATTACGTTGCGTTCCCCAACCGTTAGTATATGTTTCTGGTTGTGACATTAGGGACTGCTGGCGCTGATTTCAGCGCGAACTCAAAACAAAGAGAAGTTTCCAATCCGGCAATAGGATCGAGCTAGACTTGTTCGCGGTTGTGGAATCAAATGGTTCACCCTAGAGAACCTAAATTTGAACAAGTGGACCATTAGAGTTTTTTCAAGAATCACTTGTCATAGGCCTCATAGTAGCACTTGTTTAGAGTGAAATCTTTGAATTCCATCGAAAATCTCTGTGTCGACCTACGTACCGAAACAAAAGGGAACGACACGAAAGGTACATAGGAAGTTAGGGTGGATAGATTAGACGATGGTAGGATCAATTACGTTGTGTTCCCCAACCGTTAGTATATGTTTCTGGTTGTGACATTAGGGACTCTGGCGGCGCTGATTTCAGCGTGAACTCAAAACAAAGAGAAGTTTCCAATCCGGCTATAGGATCGAGCTAGACTTTTTCACGGTTGTGGAATCAAATGCCTCACCCTAGAGAACCTAAATTTGAACAAGTGGACCATTAGAGAGTTTTTCCAAGAATCACTTGTCATAGGCCTCAAAGTAGCACTTGTTTAGAGTGAAATCTTTGAATTCCATCGAAAATCTCTGTGTCGACCTACGTACCGAAACAAGAAGGGGAACAGCATGAAAGGTACATAGGAAGTTAGGGTGGATGGGTTAGATGGTAGGATCAATTAGGCGATGGTAGGATCAATTACGTTGCGTTCCCCAACCGTTAGTATATGTTTCTGGTTGTGACATTAGGGACTGCTGGCGCTGATTTCAGCGCGAACTCGAAACAAAGAGAAGTTTCCAATCCGGCAATAGAATCGAGCTAGACTTGTTCGCGGTTGTGGAATCAAATGGTTCACCCTAGAGAACCTAAATTTGAACAAGTGGACCATAGAGAGTTTTTCCAAGAATCACTTGTCATAGGCCTCATAGTAGCACTTGTTTAGAGTGAAATCTTTGAATTCCATCGAAAATCTCTGTGTCGACCTACGTACCGAAACAAGAAGGGGAACGACACGAAAGGTACATAGGAAGTTAGGGTGGATAGGTTAGACGATGGTAGGATCAATTACGTTGCGTTCCCCAACCGTTAGTATATGTTTCTGGTTGTGACATTAGGGGGCTGGCGCTGATTTCAGCGTGAACTCAAAACAAAAGAAGTTTCCAATCCGGCAATAGGATCGAGCTAGACTTTTTCGTGGTTGTGGAATCAAATGGTTCACCCTAGAGAACCTAAATTTGAACAAGTGGACCATAGAGAGTTTTTCCAAGAATCACTTGTCATAGGCCTCATAGTAGCACTTGTTTAGAGTGAAATCTTTGAATTCCATCGAAAATCTCGTAATCGACCTACGTCTTAGAAACAAGAAGGGGAGCGACACGAAAGGTACATAGGAAGTTAGGGTGGATAGATTAGGCGATGGTAGGATCAATTACGTTGTGTTCCCCAACCGTTAGTATATGTTTCTGGTTTGTGACATTAGGGACTGCTGGCGCTGATTTCAGCGAACTCAAAACAAAGAGAAGTTTCCAATCCGGCTATAGGATCGAGCTAGACTTTTTCACGGTTGTGGAATCAAATGCCTCACCCTAGAGAACCTAAATTTGAACAAGTGGACCATTAGAGAGTTTTTCTAAGAATCACTTGTCATAGGCCTCATAGTAGCACTTGTTTAGAGTGAAATCTTTGAATTCCATCGAAAATCTCTGTGTCGACCTACGTACCGAAACAAGAAGGGGAACGACACGAAAGGTACATAGGAAGTTAGGGTGGATGGGTTAGACGATGGTAGGATCAATTACGTTGCGTTCCCCAACCGTTAGTATATGTTTCTGGTTGTGACATTAGGGACTGCTGGCGCTGATTTCAGCGCGAACTCGAAACAAAGAGAAGTTTCCAACCGTTAGTATATGTTTCTGGTTGTGACACTAGGGACTGCTGGCGCTGATTTCAGCGCGAACTCGAAACAAAGAGAAGTTTCCAATCCGGCAATAGAATCGAGCTAGACTTGTTCGCGGTTGTGGAATCAAATGGTTCACCCTAGAGAACCTAAATTTGAACAAGTGGACCATCAGAGAGTTTTTCCAAGAATCACTTGTCATAGGCCTCATAGTAGCACTTGTTTAGAGTGAAATCTTTGAATTCCATCAAAAATCTCTATGTCGACCTACGCACCGAAACAAGAAGGGGAACGACACGAAAGGTACATAGGACGTTAGGGTGGATAGGTTAGACGATGGTAGGATCAATTACGTTGCGTTCCCCAACCGTTAGTATATGTTTTTGGTTGTGACATTAGGGACTGGCGGCGCTGATTTCAGCGCGAACTCAAAACAAAGAGAAGTTTCCAATCCGGCAATAGTATCGAGCTAGACTTGTTCGCGGTTGTGGAATCAAATGGTTCACCCTAGAGAACCTAAATTTGAACAAGTGGACCATCAGAGAGTTTTTCCAAGAATCAATTGTCATAGGCCTCATAGTAGCACTTGTTTAGAGTGAAATCTTTGAATTCCATCGAAAATCTCTATGTCGACCTACGTACCAAAACAAGAAGGGAACGACACGAAAGGTACATAGGAAGTTAGGGTGGATAGATTAGGCGATGGTAGGATCAATTACGTTGTGTTCCCCAACCGTTAGTATATGTTTTCGGGTTGTGACATTAGGGACTGCTGGCGCTGATTTCAGCGCGAACTCAAAACAAAGAGAAGTTTCCAATCCGGCTATAGGATCGAGCTAGACTTTTTCACGGTTGTGGAATCAAATGCCTCACCCTAGAGAACCTAAATTTGAACAAGTGGACCATTAGAGAGTTTTTCTAAGAATCACTTGTCATAGGCCTCAAAGTAGCACTTGTTTAGAGTGAAATCTTTGAATTCCATTGAAAATCTCTATGTCGACCTAGACATACGAACAAGAAAGGGAACAACACGAAAGGTACATAGGAAGTTAGGGTGGATGGGTTAGACGATGGTAGGATCAATTACGTTGCGTTCCCCAACCGTTAGTATATGTTTCGGTTGTGACATTAGGGAATCTTGGCGCTGATTTCAGCGGGAACTCGAAACAAAGAGAAGTTACCAATCCGGCAATAGAATCGAGCTATACTTGTTCGCGGTTGTGGAATCAAATGGTTCACCCTAGGGAACCTAAATTTGA